>CM033744.1:39131916-39569703 GCA_019671005.1 Hibiscus mutabilis
AATTATACTGTTATTTTGGTGGAAAATGAATTGGAAGTTTCTTTGCTTGTACATCATGTGCCCATGTGAACTTTTGTGTGTGGCAACATTCTTTGCATGCAAACAGGTGACATTTTATGTATAAGATTCCTGATTTCAGACTCAGCAGGGAACAAGTTGGGAAGTAGAGGTTTTCTTGGAATATAGAAACAACATTTCCCTTGTATGGGAATAGGGAAATCAAATTAACAGTTGTCAAAGCTGTTGAATTCTTATTCTATCTACCAATATTCGGGTGTAGAGACATCACAAGCAGCATCTTTGCCATATTTCTATTTTTTATCATAATCAAGGAAACCAACATTGAGTTATGATGTTTGACATTTGGTTAGACTCCTGTCAAAAATATAAATTTGTTTCTGGGTTTTACACCATGCTGCCAGGGTATCATGGTGGTAGTTTCAAACCGTGTACGATTTTTTGTTGAATCATAGTGAGATTGTGGGAATTTGAAGAGTTCTATTGTTGTTTTTGCTTCATTAAGTAGTTTACTTATTCTTGGTGCAGGCCGTATTAAACTAGGATACGCCACTCTTCCCTCTGATATTCACTTTCATGCATTTATTTTTATAGTTTATACTTATCCAGTTATGTATCTTTCTTGTTGCCCACAGCTTTTGGAAGGGATACAAAGCTCATTGACGATCTCGAAAATTCCTTCTGTTTCACATGACAAAAGTCAGAAAAGTCAAAGCAGAAGTACGATAGGTGAATGTTAAATTTCCGAATCAATATTTCTGCCCTTTTAGCTTCCTTTGTTTCCAAATAAATATACAGTGATATTTGTACTGATAACTGTCTGGGAAATAACAGGAAGCAACCAAGGTTGAAAGCAACTAAAGGAATCCAGTCTTGGAGAAATTCAGAGATTATCGGGTGTGACCATCGGACACCAGTGTAGCTTGTGTAAATTACCAGAGGAGAAAGCAAGGAATGAAAAATTGCTTCTTTGGCTTTTTATGTAGCTGTAGGTATGTACAAAAATATGTACTGATTCTTAGTTTTATTTAGAACTATTATGATCTGATCTCTCTAGGCCATGCCATGATCTTCTAGCGTTTCTATACGGAGCGTCTGTCGAGTAGTAAGGCTTGATATTCGCAGAGCAGGATCGCAAATCGATATCAGCCCATGTATCTTTGTTGCATCTAACTGCTTATTCAGCCTTTCTTAGCTCTGTGCGTGGACCTATCAATCGGGGTTTCTTCTAGCTTTGTAACTAAAGGATTCAAAATAAAAGATCAGGATTCAAACCGTTTAATTCTTCTGCTTTGTTTACCGTGAGCGGTTACGTGTGTTAAAGTTCATTTCTTAATTATGGAAGTCATGTTTGTACTAAGCAAAATAAATGAGGGCATGCATCTACATTGTAAACTTGAAATGATTGCAGAGATTTGAACGTGGGGAATGGATTCTTCTGAATCTCTTACGCGAAACGTGCTTATTCGTTTCTAAATTTGCGATAAAGAGAGCACGGTAAGGTGCTGAGGTTTCTATAGCCACATACAACGCTGAAGATCTTTTGGTGTATTATAATACGGGGTATGCTTTAGGGTTAATCCCATAATACATCCGCAAATTATGATATTTATTCTAAATTGATATCTAATTTTTTAAATATTTCAATTTTATTTTCAAACAATGTCAATTTTTTAAATATTTCAATTTTATTTTCAATGTTGCTAGTCTCAAATTGGTTTTTAAACTTTTGAATATTACAATTTCATTCTCTAATTTAGGTTTTAATTTTTTTTTGCAAATCTTAATTTAAATTCTACCTAGAGGGAAAGGGAATGATGGACTTTAGGGAAAGGAATGGGTGCTCATAGTAGGTTTAGAATTCATGACCTAAGGAAATATGAGGGAACAAAGATGAATATGTTAGCCAACTGGCCAAATATTCTTACTCTAATTTTTAAACTTTTGAATGTTCTAATTTTGTTTCCAAATTATTGGTATGTTAATTATGTATCATGTTATTGTAACTGCCGTGTAAACATGGATGTGTATTATGTAATTATATGATGTGGCATAAACGATAATTTAGATATAAAATTAGAACATTTAAATGTTTGGACACCAATTTAGAATGAGGACCGTAATTTAGAGATAAAATATTCAAAAATTTAAGGATTAATTTAGAATGATTGTTATAATTTGAGGATATATAATGTAATTAATTCTGTACATTATGATTATATGAAATGAGTCAAAATAATGAAAAATTATGGTGTGTAAATATTATTCTGGCTATTTTTTTTAACAATTTTTACTTAAAAGAGGAAAAGAAGGAGAAATTTACTCCTAATAGTATTGAACTTATGATCTATGAGAGAATATAGAGTGTCAACCAAAAATTTTCTATCCTTGTTCATTTTAAGTTTCAAGGTATTTTAAAATTTAAGTTTTAAAATTTTAATTTTTAGATTTTAAGGTTCAAATAGATCTGTATAAAAAAAAAACTAACTAGAAAATGAATACATATTACACAAATGGAGTGACGACGTAGAAAATAATGAGCCTTTTTAGAAGAGACGAGGCGTTGATTGGAATGGAATAACTTGCCGACTTCATTCATGTGCAAAACATGAAAAGGGTGCAGCAAAGGTTCCCCAGAATCATGATCATAGAGCACTTGAATTAGATAGTCATATTAATTATCCAAAAAAGGAATTAAATATAGTATCGTACTCTAATCATATCTAATGGCCACATACCTATTTACCTAGCAAACTGAACAGTCGAAAGTTGTTAAACATGTCTCTCCCTGTACATTTTTTTTCTCTCCTATACGCAACCCATAAAACGAGAAGAAACAGGATAAACTTACCTAGATTGTGCTTTGGTTCAAAATCATCAAATGGCATGTTCTCATGTTCTGTCAGATTTTCTGCCAAATCCAAACTGTAGTTTCTTTCTTTCCCCTCATGTGGGAAACACTTTTTCAACCTTCATGGCACCTAAAACTGGTTCTTCTTCCTTGCTTCTCTCCCTCGCTCCTTGATTTCCTCTTACTTGTTTTGGCTCAGGATCTCCATTCTTTTTGCAGATACAAGAATATGGAAATTCATGAAATTCACCACGCCCGGGTCTCATCTTGTCCGGCTCTCCCATGAATCCTCTTTGAACTGCCTTCACTTTTCTGGCAAAGGTGTCCCAATCCATTCGATCCCTTTCCATCAACAAAGAGCTCAGCCTCTTGGCATTTGGTCTTATAGTCCTTTTGTGCCCCATGTACCTCCTTCGAATCCAAACAAGAAATCATGAAGAACTAAGGAATGAAGAGAAATAACACTATCCTAAATATGAAAAAACGCTGAACAAGATTGTGTCTACAGTAATCAAATTGATACGAAACCTTCAACTGAGGATGTTCATAAAAGTTCATAATTGATATATTTTCATATGTAATATTTTAAAATTTTTAGCTAATACGAATAGAAATCTTCTACCCCTCTTCGATGCCCATTTCTATGCCCCACACTAAAAAACTAAATTTAAAGTTTAAAGTTAGAGTTTAGGGTTTAAGGAATTATTGATAGGGTGTATTTTTTAGGGTTTAGGATTTAGAATTCAGGTCTAGGGCTCAAAATTTAATTTTTTAGTGTTGGACATAGAAAGGGGCACCGAAAAGGGGCAATGATTTTTGTCCAAGATAATACAAAGCCCACCAAAGAGGTAAAGCCTCACATTATGTTACATGCAGGTAAACTAACACATGCTAATGTTAAGAGCAGCATTTTGCTTGCAGTTGATATCTTTAGAGCCTGGTCCAAATTTCAAATCTTTAAATTAATTCAACAGAATTTAGCACATATATGCAAGACATGGGACCGTACCAGAAAAAAGAAAGCATGATAGAAGAAATAAGTAGATTTCTCACCTTCTACCTGCAAGAATCCTTGCCATATTTCCATTGTTATTGGTGACAAAAACATCACTTTCATCACAAACAATGTAGTCAATGGCAGCAAGGCGAGAAGAGAAAGGAAGAAAAGGTTTCAGCTCTTCATTGGCAAGCCTCTCTTTTGTATAGAAGTTTGGAAAGAGATCCCTTAGTGGTTGCAGAGTCTCTTCTCCACCGTATATTTCTCCAGAGGCAACATAGATGTATGTGTCATTTGCAAAACCAAGTGCCCGCAGCATAAATCCTACTTCATGAGGAGTAAGTGGACATTTACCTCGATTTCTCTCTCCGTCGGCATCTAAATCCTGCACAAATATAAAGATGACAGCAATTTTACTAGATAAAAGCAGCATGCAGGGGGGGAAACGGGTACTCTTTCTGCAAATTAGTATTATGGTGTATATTAAAGAGAGAACTGCTCAGAAGTCATAAAAGACGGCATCTAACTGGTAATGTTTCCCATCGTTTTCGTATCTCTCCAAGCTCGTATCTCTCTTTGTCCCCTCCACCAAAGTAACAACCAGAAAATGCTAGCATATCAGGTTCAAATCTGTAATGAAAAAAGGTTGAATACTATATAAGGAAAACAGATCTTAGAGTTTAGAATATTACTTAAGGATGTTTCTGTTTGCATGTGCGAATGAGACGGTGTACTGTTATTAAATACACATGCACTCAGATGCCGAAGTGCTGATGCAGAAAGTAGTTGTTGGATATAAAGTCAAACATAACAGCAAAAGTGCCCGATCCTGGTTGGAGCATTTTGCTGTTATGTTTGAGGATTGGGCACTTAAGGGAAAGGCATTCTACAATGTCACTAACTTATCTGGTTTAAATAATTTGAAATCGACCATCACCTGAATGTGAAGGGACTTAAAATAAGTCTAACCATGCCAATTCCAAAGTATGCAACGTTATATTACGGATTGGTTTAAATAATTTGAAATCGACCATCACCTGAATGTGAAGGGACTTAAAATAAGTCTAACCATGCCAATTCCAAAGTATGCAATGTTATATTACAGATATGGCTACAAGGACTACTGGAAAAACCCAATTTCAGTATGCACATCTCAATATATTACTGTTTTAAAGTTCCATCCTATATGCACATAACTTCCGAAAGTCAAATTCTAGCTATCTGGAAAAAGGAACAAACCTCAGATGGACTGCTATAAAACGTTTTGCCATCTCACGCATTCTCGTGACAAGTTTCTGTCCAAGTTCTTGAATAGGTTTTGTAAATCTTAAAGCATGGAAATTAGCCCGGCAACGTAACTTTCGTAGCTCTTCATCGATGTCGTTGGCCAGTCTATAATCAAACTTCGTCAGTTGCAAGACCTACAAAATTTTCAGAGTGTTAACGGTTGCACTCGCACATGAAAACTATAATATCCTAGAAGATGTATAATTAAAATATTCTAGCAACACGGTGCTTCAATCGGAAAGATACAAAGAAGATAAAAAGGATAGGATGTTGTTGAAACTCTCGCCTTTGAACCACAAAACCAGTAGGGGAGAGAGAGAGAGGTGAAAAGAAGAGAGGGAATTTGCAACTTATAGATTCTCTTCTAACTACAAAAAGTGGAGAATAAAACATAGATGAAAAAAAATACTATAATTGTGGCATTCTTATTTTCTTTAATTACTATTTCTTTCCAGCACAGACAACTAAAAGGAATTGAAGTTAATAACTTCCATCATCTCTCTTCTTGTTTAATTTTCATCTTATTTAACCAAAGATACTGGAAGTCTTGACAATTTGAAGCATTAAATGCACAAACGAATCCGCACTTCACACTTATATATACAATTCAAGGAATGAAGAAGCAACGGGAAGTTCAGTTCTGCAGATTATATCCACAATCAGCCTAAATAGCATCAGTGATAGAGTATCTGAAAGTGGTCTTACATGTCTTCTTTTGAGTAGAGGCAGAACTTGGTCTAGATAATATTCAGGAGGGGATTTCCTCGGGACACGCATGCTGTACGGATTTTTTTCCATTGATCGCATGAATTTATCAGGAACTCTTTTTACAACAGTAACATCTTTTACAAGGTATGAAATGAACCAGTTGACATCAAAAATGTTGGAAAAGTCACTGCATTTAGAAGAAGGAAAGAAGAAAAACAAAACAAAACTTAACAATAAAACAGAGAAATAGGATATTAAGCAAAAGTGCAGAACGTCTAAATAAGTTTATTCAACTTACCTATTATCCTTCCAATAGGAATTATGATCTAACTCAGGTACCACTAAAGTTGCATTCAGAATTCGTGCAACAACTACAGCATCTGATATCTGTGAGGCATAAGCAAATTATGAGTTCTGAACAAATTGTATTCTCCGAGGTCAGTGGATAGTAAATTCTGCAGGCAGCCTAAATCTCAGAGGCACACAGAATCTTAATTTATTCAAATAAACTAAAGCAAAACTTATTGGTTCAAATAATACATTGTGAAGGTGTAGCAATACTCTGCACACATAAATAAGCTCGATATGTCATTGAAGCAATTAAAAGATCTTCCATTAGGATATTTACCCAAAAATATAGCATAATGTATAAATAATTCCACTTACTCCTGTTCTTTGTTGATTCAGTCCTCCACTTGCAGCAATAAGCAAGTAACCATTCGATGATCGCTCACGTACAGCATCTAGATATCAAATATCAATGTACATGATGAATCAATTAACTTAAGAGACTGGTTTGGTAATATTTAAATGAATACAGTATCAAATAGATTCTTTATAAGAGGTGAAAACAGATGATAAAGAACAACAGGAAACCTATGCTAAAAAGGAAAAAAAAAATCAGAAATTTCTCAATATGTGTTAATCCTAACTGACTCCACTACAAAAAGAAATCTCCAATAATTTAGTTTTAATCTTCAAAGTTAAAGACCAATATTATGAGCCAAGACATAATAAACATATAGGCAAAGTCAAAGCTCAAAATCAATTAAGCAAAAGAAGCAGTCCCGGTACGTTGCATTATTTTTTAACCGTCTAGACTTGTAAAGGCACAACTATCGTGCTCATATTGCTATCAATAGTCGGTAATGTTGAAATTTGATTTGTCCTTAATACAACATGCAGTCAATTGGTTAATTGCTTAGCTCTTTCTTACCCTAAAACCAAACAATTTACCGACCGCCATCGAAAGAACTTAAAGCTACTGTCATCAATTACCAACTTAAAGAGATGCACATAATTTTGAACTTGGGAAATGAAAAAAATAGAACTTTGCTTAAGAATTAATTAACACAAACATCTAAAGCAACAATCTTTGCATCTGTTAACATTATGTTATCCATTACATTTAGAAAAAAATAAGCACATAATTTCAGATAAAACCAACATACTTAAGCAGAGTAAACATTCCAGTCATGATTAAACTGTGCTTCTTAAATCCTAAACCAGCTTTTTTGTAGAGAATACCAAAGTTTCCAAAAATAAATATAACGTACGAGGAAATTTACGGCTTCTTTTGCTGCATCCATAGAAGTTCTTTCCGTTTTCAGATTTCCATATATCAATCGGTCCTTTATCGCTTCCATCCTACAGCATTTGCATCAAAATTAGCAGAAAAATTGTAAAAAAAAAAAACAAAATAAGAAAGAAAGAAAGTAAAGTTACTCTTTTTTTTCTTTTCACAGTACCAATTTGAAATAGAGTCTTTGTTTCACAAGTCGCTGGGAATACCAGTCGAGATCAGAGGCCACGTGCCCAGTGAAGAGCGAAACAATGCCTAAGCAGAAAAGCATCAAGCCACAGACGAGCGGCCATGAGATTGGCTTACTCTGCCGCGCCGCAGAGGATCGCCACCTCCAACACACATCCCTGTAGCCAAGGACTGAGCCGTTGAGATACTGTAACAAGGCCAAGTTCGCCGGTTTCACGCTGAACATCCCCGCCTTAGCCACGCCCATAATTAACACCGCGACAGCAATAACGACTCCGCTCTCAACTTCATCACTTATTTACACCGAAATGCCACCTCCCGCTCCTCCCAACAACCACGATCATCAATGAGTAAATGAGGGTGAGAGCCGAGAGGGTATGACCGTAAATAATACGAATGCGGAGGTTAACAATTGAAGAATGAGTAGGGTTTTTTTGCTTTAGCTCTTTCGAATCGAAAGCGGCAAACTTGCAAGTCACTGTGAGCTAATAGAAGGAAGAAAAGAAGAGTAAAGTCAAGAAAGGATGAGAAAGGTGCAGCTTTTGTTTAAAGTATTTATAGTTCGAATTAATGTTTATATAAATGCAAATCTGGAGAAGGAACAAAGATTTAAGATACAGTTTATATAAATAATTGGGATGAGGTAACAGATTAATATCCCACTCAAGAAATAGATTTGTGTGCCCAAAGCTACTGGCCTCTTCGATAATCATGAAAAATAAAATTTGAACAAAATAATCATGAAAAACAGACATTTTACAGATTAATATTGGAGTTTGCCGCTGTCTTGGTTCACTAAAACGGTGAAAATAACGTCTTTTGAGGTTTATGTCTTTTTGTGTATCTGCCGATAATAATATTAATTGAGTTAAATTTAATCGAATATTATATTTCATTTTTTATTACTTTGGTTAAGTGTGATACAAAGTAATGTTTTTAAAAGTGTTATATGATAATAAGGGGAAAATATCTCATGCCGGAAACGAAGAGTTTCTATAAATACCTTAGTTTTAGAGTTTAAAATTTTGGTTTAGAGTTTAAGTGTATGGTTTAGAATTTAGGGTTTAGAGGTTAGGATTTAAAGTTTAGGATAATATAGTCAAGGATTTAGGTTTTAACCTATAAACTCTAAATTTTAACCCTAAATCTTACATTCAACTACACCTAAATTCTAAACTCGTCTAGTAAAATCCCTAAACACTAGACCCTAAATGAAATCACTAAACACTAAAACTAATGTGCTTGTGAAAAAAAATTTCTATAAACGTTTGTGCATGTAATAGTTACCCATGGTAATAATATGGGTTATTATTTCATGTATTGACCATGAAAAATTTATAAGTATGTTTAATTTTATTTTTAAATTTTAAATTTAAATCTTATGATAAACTCTAAATCATAACCTTTATATCATACGTTCTAAAGGATTAATACAAAAATAAGTTCTCAAACTATACATCCTTTTAACTTTATCTAAATTTTCCGCCTCTGCATTACTTCAGAGGTATCCTTCAGCATCTCTACATTTGGTAAACTTCAGAGGTAGCTCACACCAGCAACCCCTTCGGAGATTAACATTATCGGAGTCCCCAAATTATTTTGGGAATAGAAACTGTCAGACGGTACAGTAACAACACTCACGTGATCGACATCTAAAGCCTAACACTCGGAGGTTGAGCCTACTCTGTCAACTCATCCATAGATTGTTATAGGGTCTGACACCATACAATCATCAACAGTACTGATGAGCTATAGATACTCACACCCCCAATGAGTAAGGTAAGTCTAGAAACAGACATGATACGTTTGGGCAAGGCTGAATTAAGAGGGTTATGTCGTTCTCTTCCTCATCTCATCTTCTCTACTCTGACCACTGTAATGTCTGTGACTCTATGCTCCAAGTCTACAAGGGTGGACCGTATGGGATCACCATCAACTATCGTGTTTCTCCTCTCCACCTACCTTGTTCGTGTAACGACCCGAATTTTTTAGCCAACAGTTGGGCGTTGACCCGGATTATGGACCTTCGTGTTGGTTTGGATAATTGGATCCGTTGGGCCAATTTTGGGCTTTATTGGATAAGTCTTGGACCTTGTGAGCTTGAAAGGTGACTGTTTTGTAAAAGGGTGGAAACTTAAGCATTTGTGTTGAGATTATACTTTTTTCTTAATATGGGCTGACCACTCCCTTTAATGCTAGGTGACCATTTTGTAAAAGGTGACCATTTTGTAATGCCCTAAATTTGGGTCTAGAAGTTAGCTAGGTAGGTTAGCGGTTCAAGTGAACCGGATTGGTCAGTTTGATCTAGTTTTGGGAATTAATTCGTAATAAATATTTTAATACAAAATAAAATATAGAAAAATGGTGGAAAATATTTAATTATTATTTTAAGGGTTTTGGTAAACTCAATTTGATAAAATAAGGTTTGATTTATGGATATTATGTCCTAGTGACTAAAATGTAAAGTTTGAAAACTATATTGGTGACTAAATCGTAAAAGGATCAAAACTTAAAATCTTTAGGGAGCTATTAAGCCAATTGGTTTTATCAGAATTTTTCCTTAATTTGGATATTTTAAATTTATTTTAAAAGAATTTAATAAAAGAGATTAAAAGGGTTTTAATTAGTTTGTTTTAATTAGCCAAATTATTTTCTCACATAGCTACTTTTTCTCCCAATATTTTCTCTCAAATTATCAGCAGCCAAACTACCCCCTCTTTTCTAAAAATCTCAGGAATCAATCTTTTCAATCTTACTTTTGATTTCAACACTTGATTCCTTTGTTCTACTTTGGATTTTCTACTTCTACTTTGGAGATTTCATCAAAATCAAGCCAATTGAGGAAAGAGTCTACTATTAGAGGTGATTTTCGTTTTTTTCTCTAATAAAAAGGTTCTTTATTGAAATTCCCAAGTTCTTGATCCTTCAGAATCGATTTATGTTATGTTTTAAAGATTAAATCAAGATTTGATGATTTAATGTTAATTTTGTTAAAAAAATTTATTGAGTTTGGTTATTGATCTGAATCATTGCAATGTTGATTGGTTTAGATCATGTTTAAAGTGTATATTGATGATATTTAATGGGATTTATAAAAGGAAACCCAAAACTAGTTGAATTACTAATTTTCTAGGTTGTGAATAGTTAATTTTTGGAGTGTTTATTGTGTTATGTTGGTTCTGGAGATATAAGATGAGGTTATGAATGTTTTATATGGTTTTTGATTTTGTAAAGTTGATTAAATCGTTAGGTTATGGCTGGGCTTTGTTTAGATTGATATCGAAGTGGTTTTCAGAAGGTTATGGTGGTGTTTGGTGATGTTAAGGATTGAGATTGTTGGGATTTTAGATGCATAATGATGCATTAATCCTCTGTTATTATGTGGATAAAATAAGGGAGATCGATCCTATAACGATTGACAAAGGTTTGGAGACGTCGGACGCGTAGTTTCACATCGGCAAGTGAAGCTTTGTGTGTTGGTGAGTGGAAACTAGATTTACAACTTTGTAAAGGTTTGAAAGTGATTTTGGGGGTTTAGATTAAGTTTGAAACGCTTGTCTAAGTTCGAAAGTAAGTATTAGATGATTACACTATCAATTTCGATTTGGCAAAGTCAATTTTCTCATGCTTATGTTTATGATTTGATACCTACTGTTATATGCATGTTTTAGAAATGGATTATGATGCAAGCGATCGTAAATTGATGATATTTGAGTATGGTAAGTAATTTATGAAAAGTATTTCAATGATATGAAATACATGGTTTGTTGCATTGGAAATTGGTTTAAACGATGCATATGAAAAACAGTGAGGTATCATGTTTAATATGTAATATATTGGCAAGTGACAATGATTAAATGTTAACGGATATAGGTGGCATGTTGTAACCCCCTTAGCCTAGCCTAGCCGAAACTAGACTAAAAGGGCCATATTAGGTTTGCCGAAGCAAACCCGAGCTAAAACCCTAAACCAAACCCATTTTTTCTTTATATCTTGTCTAGATGCTTATTATTAGATTCCTATGTGTGTACAACACAGCGATAGCTTTTCATATTTATCAAACTACAAAACGTGAGCTAATTGTACGACGTAACACTTTAGGGACCCAAACGTAATTTCCATAACTTCTCAGCAAAATTACATGTTTAAGGTTACCAACCTTTAATTAGTCCAATTACATACATGTGAGTTAAATTCTATTTCAAAACATTCACTCGAACTTAGATATTTACATACATATCAATCATGGATCAAATTACAAGATTTCCAAACTTCGACATCGAAAACAGCTTGGCATACCGATACAGGGAAGTCCTGTACCGATACGGTATAACAGACTTAACGGCTATCAGTCCCGATACACGTCTATCCCGTATCAATATGGTATGTTGACCAAACCGTACCGAATACAGCGTTGACCCATACCAATCTCCCTTTCTTATTTTCAAAACTCGAAATTCCAATAGCTAAAGCCCGTACCGATACAGTACCCTGCGTATCGATACGACTAAGTAAAATCAAATGGGTGTTTTGGTACGTTAGCCTGTATATCGACACTTGTGACTATTTTCCTTCAAGGCATACCGATATGTTGGCTAGGCGTATCGATACACTAGGCTATTTTGCAGCGATTAGAGCCTCTACAAGACCCTGCGTACCGAACCTTGAGATACTTGTACTGGTACGCAGAGGCATGTAATGACCTCTAGGTTCAACATATAACACTTTAGCTCATTCCAAACAACATTATCACTTAGCTAAACATCAGATAACATCAATAGCATGCTTGAGCATTAACATATCAATCATATAAGCCAACCTAGCTCAACTAGCATACTCAAACATCAAAACTAGAGGCATGCTTCCTAGACCACATTCAAATCATCAAACCAACCATATCTCAAACACTTAAAACATATTACAAGTCCAAAACAATAATTAAAAGTTACAACAACAGGGAGTTCTTAAAAAACCCTCACAAAACCTCAATCGACACATTGTCATTATTACTACTCTTTAATATCCAAACCATACTTTGAGTTCAAGTCTTGGAGTTATCTTCCTTGCTTATTGGCTACCTCAACCCTTAGTTTTTTGTATTGATGGAAAAGAGAGCTTAAGCACACCAGACTTTGTGAGGAATGTTCAAACAACAACCATCATCAATGCATTTTAAAACCATTTTACAATATATTTATAAAATTCATTTCAAAGCTCTTTTGAATCATCACCACATTATCATGCCTTATCAAAACCATGCACTTAACATTTCAAAACAACATATTAAACCATATGCAACATGTATCATGGATCCCACAGCAAAAAACCATTTGTTACCCTTAATTTAAGCTTTCCCATGCATACTACCAATGCAAGGATTAAAGAGTAAAACATGTTTAAATCACATTAAACAATATAATCTATCTCATGATACATAAACAATTATATTGGTTTCCAAGTGATCATTTACCAAGTTCCATTTACCAAAACGTAACATCAGATACACGAATTCAACAAGTGTTCCCTCAACACTTAATAAACAATCTACCGGTAACCTAAGGTTCACACACGTGAGTATTCGGTACATATAAACCCCTCCACCGTTGTGACACCCGTGGTAGAGTAATCGATACTCATAAACCCCTCAACACCACTCATCGGTATGATGTTTAATCCACTAACGGGAGTCTTCGGTACATATAAACCCCTCGACCGTTAGGGTGTTTGGATGGAGTATTCGGTACACCATATAAACCCTTCAACATCCAAGGCGCCTTTTTATAGTGCACTATCAATCCTATGGCCGGCCAACTATATCCGATTTCATTTTCAAACCATCTCATAACATCACTTGCCAATATAATTCATTTTAACATCATCAACTCATTGTTTTCATATGCATCTATCAAAACCATTAAACTAATACATCAACCTTTACATTACACAATGTTTATGAACATTAACAAATTGTGCATTACTCCTAAATGCATTATCAACCTTTCGAAACCAATTTTCAGCATTAAACCATGCTCAATATATGCATAAACAGTGAGTAATCAAAACATGTAAAACAAGTGCATCAAGCTATCGCCAAAACCGAGTTCGATAGAGGATTCATCCTTTACATACTTTCGAGATTAGATCAGCGTTTCAAGCTCAATATAAACCCCAAACACAACTTTCAAACCTTTGCAAAGTTGAAAACACTTTTCCATTCACCGACTTGCAACGCCTCGCTTGCCGATGCGACAAACACACCTCTAAAGCTTCTGGAACTCACGTTCAAGCTTGAGGTTCAGACTCCCCTGCTTTTGATCACACAAAATAGAGGTACATTGCATCAAAATGCAATCAACATCAGAGCAACACTAAACCTCAACATATTTTACCCAAAATACTCCACAACTCCAAAAAATTAACAACAAACCTTTTTTAAACTTAACCCAGCCATAATCAAACGTTTCAACACTTCAATTAGCATCAGTTAACGTCTAAAAACACTTTTCAAACTTCCTTATGTCTCCAGCATTCAATTAACCACCATAACTCCTCAAAAACACATAACTAGCAACCTAGAAAATTAGAAATTCATATCGCTTCGGGATTCCAATATTAAAACCAACTTATCAACATTATAAAACATCAAAATTATGATTATAACTCATCAAGAACCCATCAAAATAGATCCAAAACGAAAATCTCTTGTTCTCATCAATTAAACCTTGATTTGAGCAATTTCCACAATTAACACATTGAAACTCATTAGAAAACATTAAACATGGATCAAATACTCGGGAATTTCAATAAAGAACCATTCATTAGAGGAGAAGAACGAACCTTACCTCTAATGAGTGATTTCCCTCTTAATTGGATGTTTAGATCTTGTAAACAAAGAAATTCAACGAGATTTTACAAAACAAAGTTAAAAATCAATTAAGAATAAAAAAATTAAGAAATCAAGAGTATTACCTCAGATTTTGGTTGAAAGAGTGGGTGTTTGGCTGAAGAACTTTGAGAGAAAAGTTTGGGAGAAAAGTTACGTAACTTTTGGTTTAAGAAAATAACTACTTTTTAGTTAATTTCCTTTTAAGTATCCTCTTAAAACACTTTTAAAATAATCCTAATTGAGAGGAAAATCTGATATTAAAGTTTGGTAAAATTGCTCCTTAAATATTCTAAGTTTTGACCCTTTTTCAAAATAGTCACTAAAATAGTTTTCAATCTTTACATTTTGGTCACTAGTCAAAATGTCTAATTTCCAAAATCCATTTTCAAAAATTGACTTTACCAAAAATATCCATATATTAAATAATAATTTTTAGATGTTTTTCCCATATTTTTCTCGTACCAAAATTATTTGTTCTGATTTTAATCCCGAATCTCACTCGAATCTTTAATCCTGGTCCACCGGACCGTCTAAACCATTAGGAAAACTCCTAGGCCCAAAACCGGAGCGTTACAACTCTCCCCTTTAAGAAATTTCATCCTGGAAATTTACCTGACGAAAACAGATGCGAAAACTGAGCAACCATGTCTGACTTACTCTCCCAAGTGGCCTCCTCAACACCGCGATGTCACCATAACACCTTAATAAGCTCAATCGTCTAGCCACGAAGAACTTTACTACTGGAGTTAAGGATCTCCACTGGTTTCTTCTCATAGGATAAATCCGGTCGCAACTCAATATCCTCAACTGGCATAACATGATACGGATCCGAATAATACCGCCGCAACATGGACACATGAAACACATCATGAATCTTCTATAATTCAGGAGGTAACCTCAACCGATAAGCCAAAGAACCAATGCGTTCCAGCACTTCATAGGTCCAATAAACCTTGGGCTCAACTTCCCTTTACGTACAAAATGCATCACCTTCTTCCGAGGTAAAATTTTCAAGAACACTTTTTCACCAACATCGCACTCAACCTTTTTACGCTTCAAATCCGCGTAGGATTTCTGTCTACCCGAGGCCTCTTTTAATTGATCACAAATCAATTTTACTTTATCCTCCGTGTCTTTCAACACATTAGGCATGAAAACATACTTTTCCCCAGCCTCAACCCAACACAAGGGCGTACGACACCTCCTACCATACAAGGCCTCATACGGTGCCATCTTTATACTTGCTTGATAATTGTTATTATACGCAAATTCCACCAAAGGCAACTGCCTTTACCATGACCCTTGGAACTCAATGATACAACATCTCAACATATCTTCCAAGATCTGAATTACACGTTCAGACTGGCCATCCATTTGAGGATGATACGATGTACTAAAATTCAAGCGAGTACCCAAAGCTCGGTGCAAACACTTTCAAAACCTAGTTTTAAACCGCGGATCTCTATTCAAAACAATTAATTTAGGTACTCCGTGCAATCTCACAATTTCTGCAACATACAAATCTTCTAACTTATCCAGCGAGTACGTAGTATGCACGGGCATAAAATATGCACACTTCGTAAACTGATCAATAATCACCCAAATAGAATCTTTTTAAACGGTGTTGAAGGCAGTTCTGACACAAAACCCATGGTGATCCTTTCCCACTTCCACTTCAGAATTTTCAACGGTTTAAACAACCCGGAAGGAAACTGATGTTCAGCTTTCACCCGTTGACACACCATACATCTAGCAACAAAATCAGTCACATCCTTTTTCAAACCCACCCAACAGTACTTTTTCCTCAACCCCTGATACATTTTTGTACTACCAGGATGCATAGCAAAAGGACTAGCATGTACCTCGGTCAAAATCATCCGTCTCAACTCCTCATCATTAGGCACCGCAAACCGATCTTTAAAGCACAAAACCCTATCATTATTAAAGTGAAAATCCGTAAGATTTCCATTCATGATGTCCTTGACATGAGATACCAACGCCTCATCATACGACTGCTTTTCCTTAATAAACTGTGCCAAGAAAGGTTTCACTTGCAATTCTGCTAACAACTCTTCATCACGGGTCACACTCAACCTAGCAAACATAGCTCTCAACTCTACAACGGCCTTTCTACTCAAAGCATCAGCCACGACATTGACTTTACCCAGATGGTACTCAATGGTCAGATCGTAATCCTTCAACAACTCTAACCACCTACGCTGATGAAGATTCAACTCTTTCCGAGTCATCAAATTCTTCAAACTCTTATGGTTAGTGTATACAACAAACTTTTCACCATAAATGTAATGTCTCCAAATTTTCAACACAAACACTACCGCCGCGAGCTCCAAATCATGCGTAGGGTAGTTGCGTTCATGCACTTTCAACAACCTCGATACATAAGCCATGACTTTCCCATCCTGCATCAACACACACCCTAACCCGACGTAGGGTGCGTTACTATACACCACAAACTCCTTTACCGACTCAGGCTGAATCAAGATTGGAGCTTGCATCAGAGCTTACTTCAACTTCTCAAAAGACTGCTGTCTAGCTTCCGTCAATTTGAACCGCACATCCTTTTGCAACAACTTGGTCAATAGAGCAGCAACTCTCAAAAACTCGTCCATAAAACGATGGTAATAACCTACCAACCCTAGAAAACTGCAGACTTTCGTCACTGACTTCAGCTACTTCTAATTCACAGTCGCCTCAACCTTTTTGGGATCTACCCAGATACCCTCAGCTGAAACCATATGACCAAGAAAAACCACTTTCCTAATCCAAAACTCGCATTTACTCAACTTAGCATAAAGCTGATTGTCCAACAAGGTTTGTAACACAATCCTCAAGTGTCGATCATGATCCTCTTCGGTATGAGAGTACACAAGGATATCATCGATGAATACTACTACAAATTGGTCTAAAAATTTATGAAATACACGGTTCATCATGTCCATGAATGCTGCAGGCGCATTCATCAGCCCAATCGGCATGACCAAGAACTCATAATGGCCATACCTCGTACGAAAAGCAGTTTTCAACATATCTTTATCCTTCACCTTCAACTGATAATATCCATATCTCAAATCGATCTTGGAAAGAAAACATTGTAGCTCCCCGAAATTGATCGAATAGATCATCAATCCACGGTAAGGGATACTTATTCTTAATCATCAACTTATTCAGTTGCCGATAATCTATACACATCCTCAATGTGCCATCTTTCTTTTTCACAAACAACACCGGTGCTCCTCATAGCGACACACTAAGCCGAATAAAACCCCGATCCAGCAACTCTTGAAGTTGTGTCTTCAACTCTTTTAACTCTTTAGGTGCCATACAGTATGGTACAGTTGACATTGGAGCCGGATCAACATATGTCTCGATGCAAAACTCCACCTCCTTTCTCGGTGGCAAACTAGGTAACTCTTTTAGAAACACACCCGAAAAGTCACAAACTGTATGGATATCCTTCGTCTGCACTTCTTCCACATTCAGTTCATCACATAGGCTAGATACGCTCGACATCTATATTCTAACAATTTACACGCTTCCATGGCCGAAACCATATTAGACAAGAACTTCAAATTTTCGTCCACAACCACCACCTTATAATCATCAATAAGCCCAAAAAAAACCCGTCTGGTCTTAAAATTAACCACAGCTCGATGCTAAGACAACCAGTCCATACCCAAAATCATGTCAAAAACCATGGAACGATAACTCTATCAGATCAGCCGTAAACACGTGACCCTGAACCATCAGATGACACCTCCGATACAACTTTATTGTAACGATCGTTTCTCCAAAAGAACTTGTCACTTGCATACTAACATCAAGCATTTCTACCAGTACAATAAGCAAATACGCATGCTCATGAAATATATATGAAAGTGTGGAACCAGAATATATCAAAGATAACAATGACATAGTTTGCAAGGTAAAGGTACCTGCTATTATGCCTGTGTCATTTCTCCTCTCACGATGAGCATAGATCTTCACTGGCCCACTATCCTCCGGTCGAACTGCCATTGTATGCGCCACGGTCCTCTGTCCCTTCTTTCTCCGTTGGAAGGTACCAAGGTCGTGCTCACGGCCCCTAGGTGGTGTAGCAACAGGTGCAGGTGCCTGCCTACCTCTAGCAAGCAAAGGACAATCTCGTCTGATATGTTCTGTCGACCCACAACTCCAATAAGAGTTCTCAGCCACAACTGTAGGAGCCTACCCTTTTCTGTCCAAACGCGGGCAATCCCGCCTCAAATGTTCTCTAGAACCACAACCCCAACAACTATTATGCTCCAACTGAACCTGAGCACCATATCCATGATATCCTCTTCCTGAACCACCTCCACTGCGTCTCGCATCTGGTCGGAACCTCCGGTCACGGTGCCTCTTAGCCTGGCCACTCCTAAAACTATACTCTGCAGCTCTCTTCCCCGAGTTAGAACCTCTAGAATGACGAGACAACCCCAGACTCTGCTCTATATCCTTTGCTCTAGATACTAGAATATCAAACTCAATATACTTAGTGGCCAACACGAACGTCTTGAAATCCTGCACCAAACCATACCGAAAATGATCACAACGGTGCCTCTCATCTGGCACCAACTCAAGTGTGTACTGACTCAGCCATACGAACTGCACCTCATACTCAGACATGGTCATACTGCCCTAAACCAAGGCTATAAACACTCATTTTTTATCGTCCAAATATCTAACACCCATATATTTCTTCTTGAAGGTAACCTAGAAAAACTCCCACGTCATATCGCCGGGTTCTATGCCCGTTATAATAATGGTCCACCAGCTATACGCATCTCCTTGCAACAGGGAAACAGTACATCCTAACTTGGGTCATTATTACACCCCAACTGAACCAAGATACGCTCTGTATTGGCCATCCACTCCTCAAATGCATCGGATGCCAACCCTTTATACTCAACCTCTCCCAGGTTACGCAAACGCTCCAACAGTAAACTCAAATTAGCAGCAGCAAGTGTCGGAGTAGGTACGTGAGCTCCAACCATCACGGCCTGGAATGCTCTTGTCATCGCCTGAACCAAATGCGTCATGTCCCCAAACACAGGACCAGGTGGTGCAGGGGGTACTTGTTCCACTCCCTCAAGAGGATTAGGCGGAGGAGGCGACAAATCCTCAGGGTGTACGAGCTCGCCCTCGACTCCCTGCCCTCCAGCATTAGCGTTTCTACTAGACCGTAATTCTCTCATCGGTGGCATAGTCTAAAACGTATCTAAGGCATGATAATTACAAAAAAACAAAAAAAATCAGGCCAACTTCAAGCAAGGATCCAAGACTTCCATTTAAAACCAAAATTATTTCTTAAACATAGTAATATGGCAATGTATCCCCAAGGTACCCAAATATAGCATAACTCATACACCGTACATGTAAACAATCACCGTGCATAGCAACCATCATGTTACAAACACCAACAACATACTAATTTTCGCAAACCTGGATCTGATACCACCAAATGTAACCCCCTTAGCTCGGTCTAGCCAAAACCAGACTAAAAGGGCCACATTAGGTTTGCCGAAGCAAACCTGAGCTAAAACCCTAAATCGGACCGATTTTTTTCTTTTTATCTTGCCTAGATGCTCATTATTAGAGTCATATGTGTGTACAACAAAGCGATAACTTTTCATATTTATCAGACTATAAAACGAGAGCTAATTGCACGACGTAAAATTTTAGGGACCCAAATGTAATTTTTATAACTTCTCAGCAAAATTACATGTTTAAGGTTACCAACCTTTAATTAGTCCAATTACATACATGTGGGTTAAATTCCATTTCAAAACATTTACTCAAACTCAGATATTTACATACATATCAATCAGGGATCAAATTACAAGATTTCCAAACTTTGGCATCGAAAATAGCTTGGCGTACCGATACAGAGAAGTCCTGTACCGATGCGGTATAACAGACTTAACGACTATCAGTACTGATACACGTCTATCCCGTATCAATATGGTATGTTGACCAAACTGTACTGATACGACGTTAATCTATACCAATCCCTCTTTTTTATTTTAAAAACTCAAAAGTCTAATAGCTAAAGCCTGTACCGATACGGTACCCTACGTATCGACACGGCTAAGTAAAATCAAATAGGTGTTTCGTTACATTGGCCCGTGTATCGATACTTGTGACTGTTTTTCTTCAAGGCGTACCGATACGTTGGCTAGGCGTATAGATACGCTAGGCTATTTTGCAGAGATTAGAGATTCTACAGGACCTCGCGTACCAAACCTTGAGATATTTGTATCGGTACGCAGAGGCCTATAATGACCACTAGGTTCAACATATAACAATTTGGCTCAATTCAAACAACATTATCACTTAGCTAAACATTAGATAACATCAATAACATGCTTGAGCATCAACATATCAATCATATAAGCCAACCTAGCATACTCAAACACCAAAACTAGAGGCATGCTTCCTAGACCACATTCAAATCATCAAACCAACCATATCTCAAACACTTAAAACACATTACAAGTCCAAAACAGTAATTAAAACTTGCAACAACAAGGAGTTCTTCAAAAACCCTCCCAAAACCTCAATCGACACATTGCCATTATTACTACTCTTTAATATCCAAGCCATACTTTGAGTTTAAGTCTTAGAGTTATCTTCCTTGCTTCTTGGCAACCTCAACCTTTAGTTTTCAGCATTGATGGGAAAGAGAGAGTAAGCACACTAGGCCTAGTGAGGAATGCTCAAACAACAACTATCATCAATGAATTTTAAAACCATTTCACAACACATTTATAAAATTCATTTCAAAGCTCTTTTGAATCATCACCACATTATCATGCCTTATCAAAACCATGCACTTAACATTTCAAAACAGCATATTAAACCATATGCAACATGTATCATGGATCTCACAGCAAAAACCCATTTGCTAGCCACAATTTAAGCTTTCCCATGCATACTACCAATGTAAGGCTTAAAGAGTAAAATATGTTTAAATCACATTAAACAACATATCCATCTCATGATACATAAACAATTATATTGGCTTCCAAGTGATCATTGACCAAGTTCCATTTACCAAAACGTAACATCGGATACACAGATTCAACAAGTGTTCCCTCAACTCTTAACAAACAATCTACAGATAAACCAAGGTTCACACACGAGAGTATTCAGTACATATAAACCTATCCATCGTTGTGACAACCGCTGTGGAGTATTCGGACTCATAAAATCCTCAACACCACTCATCAGTATGATGTTTAATCCACTAACGGGAGTCTTCGGTATACATAAACCCCTCGACCGTTAGGGTACTTGGATAGAGTTTTCGGTACACCATATAAACCCCTCAACATCCAATGCATTTTTATAGTGCACTATTAATCCTATGGCTGACCAACTATATCCGATTTCATTTTCAAATCATTTCATAATATCACTTGCCAAAATAATTCATTTTAACATCATCAACTCACTATTTTCATATGCATCTATCAAAACCATTAAACCAATACATCAACCTTTACATTACAGAATGTATATGAACATTAACAAATTGTGCATTACTCCTAAATGCATTATCAACCTTTCGAAACCAATTTCTAGCATTAAACCATTCTCAATATATGCATAAAAGTGAGTAATCAAAACATGTAAAACAAGTGCATCAAGCTATCGCCAAAACCGAGTTCGAGAGAGGATTCATCCTTTACTTACTTTTGAGCTTAGATCAGCATTTCAAGCTCAATCTAAACCCCCAAACACAACTTTCAAACCTTTGCAAACTGGAAAACACTTTTCCACTCACCGACTCGCAACGCCTTGCTTGCCGATGCAACAAACACACCTCTAAAGCTTCTGAAAATCACGTTCAAGCTTGAGGTTTAGACTCCCCTGCTTTTGATCACACAATAGAGGTACATTGCATCAAAATGCAATCAACATCACAACAACACTAAACATCAACATCTTTTACCAAAATCACTCCACAACTCCAAAAAATTAACAACAAACCTCTTCTAAACTTAAACCAGCCATAATCAAATGTTTCAACACTTAAATTAGCATCAATTAACATCTAAAAACACTTTTCAAACTTCCTTATATCTCCAGCTTTCAATTAACCACCACAACTCCTCAAAAACACATAACTAGCAACCTAGAAAATTAGAGATTCATATAGCTTCGGGATTCCAATATTAAAACCAACTTATCAACATTATAAAACATCAAAATTATGATTATAACTCATCAAGAACCCAACAAAATAGATCCAAAATGGAAATCTCTTATTCTCATCAATTAAACCTTGATTTGAGCAATTTCCACAATTAACTCATCAAAACTCATTAGAAAACATTAAACAAGGATCAAATACTTGGGAATTTTAGTAAAGAACCATTTATTAGAGGAGAAGAATGAACCTTACCTCTAATGAGTGATTTCCCTCTTAATTGGATGTTTTAGATCTTGAAAACAAAGAAATTCAATGAGATTTTACAAAACAAAGTTAAAGAATCAATTAAGAATCCAAAACTTAAGAAATCAAGAGTATTACCTCAGATTTTGGATGAAAGGGTGAGTGTTTGGCTGAAAAACTTTGAGAGAAAAGTTTGGGAGATAAGTTACTAACTTTTGTTTTAAGAAAATAACTACTTTTTAGTTAATTCCCTTTTAAGTATCCACTTAAAACATTTTTAAAATAATCCTAATTGAGAGGAAAATCTGATATTAAAGTTTGGTAAAATAGCTCCTTAAAGATTCTAAGTTTTGACCCTTTTTCAAAATAGTCACTAAAAATAGTTTTCAATCTTTACATTTTGGTCACTAGTCAAAATGTCCAATTTTCAAAATCCATTTTCCAAAATTGACTTTACCAAAAATATCCATATATTAAATAATTTTTTTTAGATATTTCCCATATTTTTCTCACACTAAAATTATTTGTTCTGATTTTAATCCCAAATCCCACTCGAATCTCTAATCCCGGTCCACCAGACCGTCTATGTAACACCCTTAACGTATACTTGTAAGCCGAATATAAATGAAAGATGTTACGAAAACACTGAAAGAAATCTTGATTTGTAATTTTTTATACCAAAATTTCCAACCATTTTTCTAAGTTCATGCTTCAATGACAATGCAAAAATACGTTGTAAAATTAAACTTATAAACAATTCACCTTTAGGAATACTACATGCCCACTAGTCTATCAAATTTATGGTAAATATGTACTTAATAAACTTACTGTAGTAACTTGATTTTTCCCAAGTTTCCGCTCCTCCTCGTTAGAAAATTGCAGAGAACCTACGTGTGACATAAGACACACGCTAAGTACAAACTTAATGAGGCAGTTAAACTTATTTATTTTAAACATGAAGTGATGCAGTACAATATATCATATAAATGTGCATCATATTTTTCTCTATAACATGGCAAGTATGTCATAATGTTATCGTATCATGTATCGTCTCTATCATGGAAACCATGTACCATATATCATATGAATCAATATATCATCATTTTCATGTAAATCATGTAACATACCGTCATATGAATCATGTATCCAATTGCATAACATGTTCTCTATCATGGATATATTTTCCTTATGCAATCTTTTCATAACATATAATCTATCATGATCATGCTTTTATCATGTAATCATCTGCATAACACATGCTCTTTCATGGTTATGCTTTTATCATGCAATAATCTACATATTCATAACTTTTCAATTTATCTTATTACGCTACCGAAGTATCTATTTCAATGTGGCATGATCAATGCCTGATACGAGGCAAGTCCATTAGGACTCTATAGCCTCTAATTCGATATTGTAGTATCTAAAATTGAGTACGTACTCGAGGACGCTCTTTGCTCCTCATAAAGGACGCTTTTTGCCCCTTATATTCGCACCTCTTTAGTGCTATCGACACCCAAGGTGTCTACTTGTTTCATTTTAATATTATCACTATTCATGTAATCATAATGCATCATCATTTATGCAAACGGTAGTTCGTACCTTGTACTCCGTCGAGCTTGCCATGTTGAGTCATGCATCATATCATTTAATAAAATGCAAATGTCTTTCTTAAATTTGGGTCGACTTATCACAAGTCTTCCCTTTTTTTAACATAACATGCATATGGTAATGCACTCACCTGAGCCATGTAACAGTTTGCCTCACTAAGTCTTACTCGATCCTTCCCCTCATGACACCTCGAATCTTCTTTGATTCGTATTCGACTTCATTAATCACATAAATATAAATACCATTTGTTAGATTCATTTCTAACTATATTTTAATCAAAGTATATAATCATTCAACATAAAATTTCTATATATTTCCTTTCGTCCTTATACTGTCTAAAAACTCATTTTGGTCCTTAATAACCTTTTTGAATTTCAAACAATTCTTCCAAGCTTGCTAACTAACATTAGATACAAAATGTCTCAATTTTCCAACATTATCTCTTCATTTTGGACTAATATCCTTTTAGTCCTTAAACTATATAAAAGTGACAATTTAGCCACTACATCACTTTTGTACATTAATTCATGTACAATTTAACTTTTCTACTCATTTCCAACATTTCTAAAATTTTCCTTTAACCTTCAACTTTGTCCAACTTAGTCCTTCAAAATTCTTTTATTTCGAAATAGGTCCATAAATTTTCCTTTCTTGTCATTTTAATCCTTTAACTTTCATAACATGCTTGAAACATCAATTCTATCAAATTATTACTAATTCCAAACTAATAGCCTATGTTTCTTAAATTGCCGAATTGATCCCCTAATTTTCAAAATTTTCATTTTGGTCCATAACCATCAATTCAAGCTAAATTCACCATAATTTATCAATTCCAATTGCTGGGATAAAATTTTTAATAATTCCCCCTAATTTCTCATCCAATTCAAAATGATCACTAAAATTCAACTTGGGGAAATTATTTAGTCTAACATCAAAATTAAACTTCCAATATCAATTTCACATCTCCATCATCATTAATAACATAAATTCACATCAATTTCATAAAATTCAGGTCTGGTCCCTCAACTTTAAAACTTGCTGAATTGGTCCTTAAACTTTTAACTGAGGGTTTTGCATCCAATCAACAATTCAAACTTACTAAATCATTAATTCAACATCACAAACCCTAAATTAGACTTGAATCTATAAACCCTAATCTTCTCCACAATAACCAAAATGTTTAGGGTTTAAATTCGAACTCAATAACATGATTTTAACATCATACAAACTCGATTTCAACTTGAATTCAATCATAGAATCATAAAATTTCAAAACCCCCAATTTGATTCATAAACCCTAACTTCTTCTCATGTAAAATTCTCATCAATCAAGCATGAAACCCATGAATTATTTACACCAAAAGATAGAGCTTGATGAGTATAATAACTTTGTAGTTGAGGAGATTACTTGAAAATCGAGTTTCAGGGCTTGAATTGAGCTTGGAAATTTTCTCCCCCTTTTCCCCAATATTTTCAAAAATTGCAAGATGAAGAAGGCTTCATCTTTTGGCCTTTAATTTTTAAATTCCTCCAATTATGCCACTTGTAAATATAAATGAATTTTAAATTCATTTAAATAGTGAAATTACTAAAATGCCCTTTTAATCCAATGACCAAGATTCAATCTTATCAAAATTCAATGGCTATGATCTAATATGTGTGTAAAACTCCTTCCAAAATTTCCCTCAAAGTTTCAAAATATTTCAAAAATGCCATCCATAGCAAATGTCCAATTTGCACTCCAACTAGTCTTTATTTACAACAAGTCTTGAAAATTGCCATCCCATTAAAATTGAACCAAATTGGTTCTCATCTAACCGGCCTTGTCCCAAAATATCTTATGTTTTTATTTATGTCATTTATTCGATCCAAATATTCGAATTTCACTCAATACGATTCCAAATTTTCTTCATTTGAACTTTAAAACTTTATAGCCACTAATATAAGCCTCGTATGAAAAATTCGGGTAACACGAAAGTGTCTCTCTTGGGGGTGAACTATTCATTTACGAGGTTAAAATACACAACTTTTAAAAATTACACTTTGGTCCCTAAACTTTTCCAAAGTTTATACTTTGGCCGTAAAACTTTCAAAATTTCCAATTTGGTCACTGAACTTCAATTCCCATTTCAATTTTCCTCAGATTTTTACCAAACTTTGAAAGTACCCAATTCAGCTCACTTATTCCTTAAATATTATTTTATAACTTTCCCTTGGCTTATTGAACAACCTCTAAAATTTCAATTCGATCCGATCTCCCGATATTCGTAAAATACTTCTACTGTGATTTTACCTTTTTCAAACTATCAGGTTTATTCCAAAAATTCTATATTCGGGAAATAAACTCTATTATCTCATAAAAACTTCCTTTCCCAGAACTTCGACTGAATTTTCCTAACTCAATCTACTATTCCGATAATTATCAAAAATCCTCATAAAGTAACATTTCTCTTAAAAATCCTTTATCGATAATCCATATGAATATTCTCTACTCTTATTGAGTCGAAATTATCGATCAAAAATACTTTTATGGGACCTTCCCGAAGGTCACCCATCCTTGTATTTCTCTGGCTTGAGCACGCTTAACAATTTCATTCGATCCAAATTCGGTACCTTTTTCTGCATCTTAATTCTTAAAACCGATATCAAGGTACCTATTTCGATCCAATTCACTCTTATACTGAATAAAATTACTTATTTGGGAAATTTACACTTTGGTCCCTAAACTTTTCCAAGTTCACACTTCCACCCCCTAAACTTTCAAAAATTATATTTTAGTCACTAGCCCAAAAATTAGGATATTACAGTCTAAACCATTAGGAAAACTCCTAGGCCCAAAACAGGGGCGTTACACATGCCATAGGGTTTAATGTGCACTATAATAAGTCGCATTATGTGTGTCGAGGGGTTGTGATTGTATTGTATTCTCCACCATGGGTACCTCAGTGGTCAAGGGGTTATGATTGTACTGTTTTCTCCCGTTGATGGATATTATACATTGTAACCATCGAGGGTTTTATTGTACCGTTTGCTTCAGTTAAATGTACGTTTAAGTGGTCTAAGGAACCACTTGTGAAATCCGTGTATCCGATGTGTTTTTACAAAAAAAACGTTTTGGCTTTGGGTCACTTTAATACCAATATATGAACTAATGTATCATGATGGAGGAATTATGTTTTGTAGAATATGATTTATACATGTTTTGTTCTTTAATCTTTGCTATTGGATGAATAAACATATGAAGGCTTAAATTGATGTTTTGCATATGGGATTATGCATAGAATCTATGATACATGTTTTGCATATGGTTTAATATGCATGTTTTGGAAAAGGTAAAAAGGGCATGAGGTGTTTTGGCATGATGTTCATAATGTGGTTTGACTCAAATGGTTTTAAGAGCATTGATAAGTGTTTTTAGAGCATCCCTCATTAGGCATTATATGCTTGCGCTCTCCTTTCTCATCATTGCATAAAAGTGAGCTTCCGAGGCAGCAAGCAAGCAAGGGAGAATCTGATATTCAATTTACTTCATGTATGGTTTAATAAATAAACTTGTAGTAATAAAGAGCAATGTGACCAAGTTGTAATTGGGAGGGTAGTTTGCTTACTCCCTGTTTTAGACATGTTCTATTTGGTATTTTGAACTTGTGAGATGTTATATGGTTTGATTTGAGGGCTTGGGATGAGAATTGCATGATTGGGTAGAGACCATGCCTATAGGTTCTCTTGATTGATTTGCTAAGGATTGATTGTTTATCTAGCATACTTGGATGGTTGTGAAAATGGTGTTAAACATGTTATATGATGTTTGTATGATGTTTGAAGTATGTTAGATTGAGCCTAAGTGTCATATGTTTGGCCAAGAGGTTATTATATGTGGGGTTTAATATGGCTCAATTTGGGGAAATAATAAAGGGGTATCGGTACGAGTAGCCTCCGTATTGGTACACCCTTGTGAAAAATTACACAGGGATCGGTACAAGGGGTACCGTATTGGTACGAGTTTTAGCTACTGGAATCCTCTATTTTAAAATATAGCAATGGGTATCGACACTCAACCAAGCGTACCGATACGCGTATGCCATGTGGACTCGTATTGATACGGTTTAAGCCTGTATCGGTACGAGGTTAGTTATTTCTGGTAATTTCATGTTATGTTTTGGATTCTTTGTAAATTGGTCATTATTTTTGTATTGCTCAATTAATGATGATATTATGATCCAATTTTGATACAAATTCACATAGAGGCGTGTAATGAATCTAATTGAAGGTTGGTAACTCTAATTCATATTGTGTGTGCTCTTTTAATTTATAGAAATTTTGTTTTGGTCCTTAAAGTGTTAAGTCTTGCAAAGTGAATGCTTGTTTCGTCTTCCGCTGTGGTTCGTCACACCTTAGGGTTACTTAAGCATTTAGGCAAGATAAAAAGAAAAAATAGACCAATTTAGATTATTAGTTTGGGTTTGCTTTGGCAAACCTAATGTGATGTCTTTGATTTGGTTTTGGCGGCTAGGTCGGGTCAAGGGGTTACAATTTGTAAAAAGGTAGAAACTTAGAGCATTTGTGCTGAGATTATACCCTTTTCTTAATATAGGCTTACCACCCCCTTTAATGCTTCTTGTCCTACATTGGAAAAGGGAAGACAATATTACCTCACCCTTCATCTTTTTCATTTCCCCAACACTTCATCTTTTCCCTCTTTAAATACCCACTTTCTTCACCTAAAAATCTCACATTTATACATCATTCCTTCATTTCAAGGTCCAAAATTTGAGTACGATGATCTCCTTATCAAGGGCTTCAAGAAAAGTATAATTTCGGTGATAAAGAGGTAAGCTTCCATTAATGGGGTTTTGGGTTTAAAGCTTGATGAAGCTTTTCTTTGATGTTCAAGGTTATAAATTCGTAGCTAAGCTTATCCCTAGTTGTTACCTCAAGTCTTGATTCGTATTTCATGTTGTTATGGCAAGATGGGATGATTTGGGAGTTTCTCCAAGCTTGGGTCAAGTGAGAAAGTTGAAGGGTTTTGCTTGGAAGCTTAAATCTGGGAATTTTTGCTAAAGGTCAGTATATCTCGGACTCCTACTCTTTTTGAAGATCATAAAATGATTGTTTTGCCTGATTGTGTGGTTTAAGATTGCTAGTTTTGGTGTTAAGGTAGCTTAAAGCTTTGTTAATGATAAATCCCATATTAAATGTTAATAAGGTGTAAAAAGGGTAGCAAACCACCCTAATTAAATTCCATAAGATATAGGATTGAGTTAAAGGGTCAAATGTTACATTTTGGGGGCTTAGGAATTGATTTCCTGAGCCTTAAAAGCCATTTCTGGGCTTCGATATCGGTACACGAGGAACCGATACCGATTCCTTGTGTTTTGAATGACGAACACATGCCATCTTGAGGGACGTATCGGTACGCATATAGTGGGTACTGATACCCCTATGTTTCAACAATTCTAGTAGTAAAAAAGTGTATCGGTACGCTTGGGAGCGTATTGGTACCAAAAGGGTATCGGTACACGACCCTCGTGTATCGTTACGGGGTTTCTGGATAAATCCCTCCACGTGTGAAGCTGAGTATCGGTACGCATAGGGTGGGTATCGGTACACTTGGCTGGGTATCGATACCACTGGGCAATCTGCCCAAAAAATGCTTTTTGAGTTTGAAAGGCTTATAATTCGAGGACTATGGCCCAATAGACTTCTAATGTGGTATAATAAACAGTAAAACTGAGAAACAATGATTTAACCCTCATGTACGAGCATAGTGTGTAATAACTTGGTGAGCCTTGTGTGACTCGTTTATGATGATAACCATGTTGGTTGGTGTCATGCCTTGGGGCATTTGCTTGATAGCTTGGCTTGGTTCTACTTACCTCTTTGTGAGGTATATGAATGCTTGGGGAGAATGTTTTATCTTGTGATCGTGTAAAGGAATCTGGATGTCCTAGAGTCAGTACTACGATACTTATATAAATGGATACGTACTTCATGCTGAGTGAACAAGTACATCTGACGTACCCATAGGCCGAGTCATCTAGGTGCGGTTAGAAACCTATCTATGGCTATGGTGATCCAGATAAGGTAATTAACTCGATAGACTGGGTGAGCTCGAGTAACTTGATAGGCTGAGTGACCTCAAGTAAGGACTACTTGTGGCTAATGTGATCCAAGTATGTATAGGACGTATCCGTGACTATGGTGATCCGGATATGTTATATTTTAACCCGATGGCTGTGTGAATATGGGTAACCCGACGGCTGTGTGAGCACAGGTAAAGTAGGGCTTTGTTGGCCATTTATGTAGATGATGTATTGATGTATTATTGTATGATGTGTGGATGCTATAGATGATAACTTTTGTACCAGATGGCTGAGTGATCAGGGTACAGTATGAAACCTACTCGATATGTTGAGTGATCTCGAGTATGGTTAAGCATTGTGGGTTATGTAATACTTCTTGTAGACTTAATGATGCATTGAGATGGGTGATCTAAGAACTCTAGCTAGTGTAGGCTAAGATAATTAACTCATATATAGTGAAGCCTTATCTATGCTCTCTAAACTATATGTATCTTGCATGCTTATTTTATGATAATCACGAATTGTGGTGGAGTAGAAATGTACCATTGAGCTTTGAAAGCTCAGCGTTCGAAATCGTTGTTTCCGTTCGCAATTTAGTAGGTTGATCATGGTCGAGGAGCATATCAAGAAGGGATTTCCCAGTATCGCATCGCTTTAGAGTACAATGCTTAATATTTAGTTTTGGGCTTATGTATTCATAGGACCTTACAAATGTTGAGTCTGTAAACTATATTTGCTTTATTATTTTTTATATACAATATTTTAAACTCGAAACTCCTATTTTATAAACTGATTTATATGGTTTGATTTCACGATGAAATATTATGGACGTTTAATGTTTTAAATGATGGCTAAACTTATGGTTTTAAATTGAAAATTCGATGGGTCAGTTTTTGGGTGACCTTAATGTAGTACTTCGGATCCAGATTGGGATCGGGGTGTTACAGTTCGGTGCCTCCTCAATTTGGTATCAACAATGTCTAAACTATTTTTTGGTAAAAATAGATGTCTAACATTTTATTTTGTTAATTTTATGTGCTTTGCCGTTAACAGTCGTTAAAAAAATCTGTTAACCAATTAAAATGTGACATACGAGATGCTTTAATTTTTAATTTCTTTTAATTATTTTTTATATAAAAAACAAATTTTCTCGAAAAACTCCAACTTTATCATATTTCACAAATGCTCTAAAAATTTGAAAATCCTAATTCAAATTTTAAATCAGCTATCATCATCACGTCGACGTCATCGGAATGAATTCCTCTTCTCTTGTTAGAATGAAGATTTCACGCATTTAGCGTTCAATTGGGATGTCGTTTATCATTTTCCGACGACGAAGAGATGAGATAAACAGCCATGTGGGTCTTCCGACAGGAATGGTGGGTGGCAGAGTGATAATCAACGACGACAATAGTTGAATTTAAGGTTTGAATTTTTTGGTGTTAAAATTTTTGAATTTTGGGAAATATAACATTTTCTTTAAAAAATAAGCTAAAAATAAAAGAAAGTAAAAAAAAGGCAAAACTACGACAGTGGCTGCATATGGTCAAGAGAATATAAACACAAACCAAACAAAGGCAAAACCAAAATTTGGAAATGTCGACTGTTATTTGTAGACGTTTGGAATGAAACTAAATTGGGATTTTTTTGTTGTTGTTGTTGATGCTGGAAGTGATAAATATTTGTAAACCATAGGATTTCTTGTATCACATCTTAACATTTTTCAAATGTTGAAAGTTACTTTTGGTCATGGATTGCTTTCTTAAGCATAAGACTTAGGCAAGATGACAAGGGTATTTTTTGCATTAACTAATTATTAACGGTTTGGTCGACATCATTAGCATAAAGTAGTTTTAAAATTTATAACCAATAACAGTGCTTACTTTTTAATGGACCAACAAAATGCAAATGACTAGTTATTGAACTCGCTATAGTATATATATTGAGAAACAAAAAAATATCCTTCTTTATTTGTATCCAACAACTTTCTCAGACTTTTTACTTCTGCTGGGACACCTAATATTTACATTACAATAACGATGCCCGAAATTTCTCTTGTTTCATGTTCAACTTTTTTTGGTTGATCAATGTTAGTTCAAATGATCAATCAAAATATGTCAAGAGAAGATAAGTTGATAAATTAAAGGTTGTAAACACAAGAAATTTAGAATGATTCCACCCTAATTGCTTATTCCACTACTTTAATTTTGTCAACTAAGGATTTTTTTCTTCAAATTCAATATATTTTGAGTACAATTTTTAACCTTACACTAGTTCTCTTAAGTTTTCCAAATCTCATGAATCTCTCTAAAAAAATTATAAATAAACAAACTAAAAGAAACCTATAACGGCCCGAATTTTTTGTTAGGGGCTAAATCATTGGAAGAGTACGAAAAGGAGGAAATTAGAGCCTTTAGTAATGCCCTTTAATTTTTCTAATAAGGGTTAAAATTGGAAGGTTTGTAAGGTATTCAGGGTCAAAATGAGAATACGTAAAAGATGGTCTTTATGTAGTAATTATCCCTAAAATGATCATGACATAAAATTGAAAAATAAATCGAGACCTTTGGATTTTAATGAGAATTGCAGTGTTGAATCTTAGTCATCCATCTCTCTTTTAATTGGTCTTTAAATATAGAGAAAAAGTAGATAAAAAGAGCATTTTCTCTCCATTTTTCTTCTTCTTGTACGTGAGGTTGTTTAAAGGTAAAACCCATCGCCATTCTTTCATTTTTTTGGGGAGGGAAACTACATATTTAGTTCATCAACTATGCTCGTATTATTGTTTTAATACTCTAACTATTATTTTTGGTAAAATAGTGCCTAACGTTACATTTTTGTTCTATTTTGATACCCCGATTGTTAAAACTAACGAAGATAATGACATAGCTTGATATAATCACAATTTAGTCAAAAACACTCTTATATATTATCAATTTAGTGCAAAATCCTTCAATTTAAAACATCATCTTAATTTTGATTGAATTTTGTCGCATCTCTTTCCCACCCCCTCGTATTCTCGTCGGTATCCCGATCGTGGAGTTTGGGTCCTCCAATGGACTCCGCATTAGCCCCCATTGATTTGCAAGTCCTAAAGTTTTGATTATCCCTAGTATGTTTTTTAAACTCCAAATCAAAAAAAATATTCGACTTGAAGAGGAAGAAAAATGAGGAATTTACAATTTTAATCTAAAATTAATTTTTTAAATTGATAGAATTTTAGACTAAATTGATAGATTGTATAAGTTTTGGACTAAAGTTGTTATTAACCCAAGCCACGTCACCATTTCCGTTAATTTTAAACGGAAGAGGTACCAAAACAGAACAAAAACATAACGTTAGATACTATTTTGTCAAAAATAATAGTTGGAGTACCAAAACTGTAACATGGGCATAGTTAGGGTACTAAATATGTAGTTTTCCTTTTTTCATATTTTTGTAAGATTATGCGTGGTTTAGAATTTGTATGTCATTTTTTTAATTTTGGGTGTTATGGAGAGAATTTTTTATAAACCCTGAAAATTTATTGTTAACTCCATTCATTTTGTTTATTATTGATAAACGACACATCGATTCTTCTATATAAACAGTTCCGTCTCTAATGACATACTAATATGTTTTTGGGTAAACTACACCAGTAGTCACCGAACTATGGTTTCTTTCCTATTTTTGTTACCGTTTTTTAGCAAAAACATCACTAACGTTATGTTTTCTTCTTATTTTGGTCATCAGCCGTTAAAAACTTAACGATTTTGCTAACGTGGAATTTTATTTTATTTTTTTTTAATTTTTCATGTCATTTCTTCTCTCTCCCCGTAAGCAATATATGTTATTTATAATATTTCTATTCAAACTAGCAGGATGGTGACATGTGTCATTGCCTATTAGTGAAATAAAAAGAATGAAAAATCAAGCCCCTTATGCAGCCAGAGAGATGGCGACACGTGGAACTGCCTATTAGTCGAATCTCTCTGGCTGCATAAGGGGCTTGATTTTTCATTTCTTTTATTCAACTAATAGGCAGTAACACGTGTCACCATTCTGTTAGTTTGAATAAAAATATTATAAAATAACATATATTGCTTACGAGGAGAGAGAAGAAATAACATGGAAAATAAAAAAAAATAAAATTCCACGTCAGCAAAACCGTTAAGTTTTTAACAGCTAGTGACCAAAATAGGAAGGAAACATATCGTTAGTGATGTTTTTGCCAAAAAAAAGTTCGGTGACCAAAATAAGAAGGAAACATAACGTTAGTGATATTTTGTCAAAATAAATAGTTCGGTGATCAAAATAAGAAAGAAACTATAATTCGATGACTACTGATGTAGTTTACCCTATGTTTCTTGAGAGATTCAACTTTAGACAAGACTTGATGTACATGAGGATCTGACTTTACTTAAAATTTATTTGTACAATCATTTGATTATTTGTTATTTTACATGTTCACTTGATTTGGTATCAATTGTTTCTTGGTTGAAATCATAGTTTAAAAATCATGAATTGGCTGTGAAAAAAGAAGAAGCAAATACTATGGGTGAAAATGCTTCACCCACTTAATATGTCTCTCCTCAGAAATCCAACAAAGCATTAGTCTTCTCATTAATTAATTAATTAATTAATTATGATTTGGTTGAACTAAATGGATAAGTTTTATCTCATTATCAAAATCTCATTCATTATGACATCATCAATGGCTGCTTGTAGGGTAGGTTATCTTCCATTCCTAAATATTGATTAATTTATTTTATTGAAGAAATAATTCAATTAATAAAATAATTTTAAATACGAAAAAATATAATATACTTAAAACATATAAATATATAGGTCAGTGAAAATTTGGATATATATATATATATTAATTTTTACATTGATATATATGATGGATTGGAATCAAGCAAATAGGCTGTCTTCGAAAGGAACGAGTTGGACCGGGAAAACGAGAGTGGCTTGCTTGCTTGGATAATCTGAAATAGTTATGGAAATAAATACAAAGTATTTTATAATGAATTAATGCACCCATTTATGAAGATAACTTCATTGAAGTTTTGAAAGCGAAATTAGGGAAGACTTTGGGATTAAATGTCTCTTTGTGCCAAATAAATTAATCAATCATTTAATTAGTTTAGGTATGTAAACGAACTGAATGAATACGAACAAGAGTATGTTTATGTTCGTTCGTTTACTTTTAACCGAATAAATGAATGAACATGAACGACTAAATGAACATAATTTTTTGTTTGCGTTCGTTTGTTAAGGAATACAGCTTGTTCGTGTTTGTTCGTTAAACGAATATAAGTTAACATAAACGAAAAAAAATATGTGAATAAATTTATTTATTTATTTTAAAATATAATACTTCTGTTACAAAAAATAATAAATGTAAATGAATAAATGTGAATAAATTTAATCGAATATAAACGAACAAACATAAATGAACGGATTATCAAACGTTCAAGAACGAACAAGCACTTTGTTTGTGTTCGTTCATTTAATTAAACGAACCGAAAATCTTGTTCATGTTCGTTCATTTAATAAATAAACAAACTTTCTACCGAATGGTTCATGAACGTTTGGTTTGTTTACAGCCTAATAGTCTAAACATTAATTTGAATTTCAACGATCCTTCTTTTATTTACAAATTATGACCATTTTGTGAAGAAAAAAAAACTATGAATTTGATTTGATTGGGTAAGAAAAATAGATATGATCAGGTGGATTGAGGGGGTGTTGAGCAGTAACACTCTTAATTTTTTAAAATTCTCATCAAATTTAAGTATTTTTTTATTTTTCATTGATTATCTAATTTTAAACTTTTAAAATTTTAATATAATTATAAAAAAATTATATTTCTAACATAAAATCTTGGTTCACGGTTAGTCTATGATGATAATACAATTGAATATGGTTGCGTACAGTAGAGTAGCCTTGTATTGACGGTTATATTTATTCTTTTATTTAGACATGGAAAACTTTCAACTAATTCTGTTTTTTTTTTTTCTGTTAGATGGAAGCAAACTCAAATTTGGTAATGATAAGCTTAAGTTCATAAACTTTAAAAGTTTTTTTCAACGAGAAATTAGATCATTGGTCACCTCCGTCACGTCATCTATGAGACTAACCAATAAAAACATCATCTCATTATTTTTTTCATGACATATTTTTACCAAGTGAATCTTCACTTGGTAAAAACTATTTTTAAAATTGATTTACAGTAAATATAAGTGAAGATTCACTTGGTAAAAATATATGACATGGAAAAAATAATGAGATGAGTGGTTTTTATTGGTTAATTCTATGGATGACGTGGCGGGAATGACTCATGATATAATTTCCCCTTTCCATCACATTATTAATACATCTTTAAACGATAAAGTAATAAAAAATACATTTTAAAAGGAGTTATTATTTTTTTAAAAGGAGTTATTATTTTATGCATTGATAGTAGATTTTCTTTTTACAATTATGATTAATTTTATTTTAAAATTTTAAATTTTAAACTCTGATCTCTAAAAATAAGATTCTAATCATAAACCCAAATTCTAAATCTTACAACTTAAACCTTTAAACCTTGAATTAGATTCATTTGAAAAAAAATTAATGGCAGTGCATTAAATTTTTTTCCTTTTAAAATACTCGTAATCTAATTCAATTTGTTTTCACAATTACCTTTTTCTATGTTGATGCTTAGATTTTTAACTAGAGATTTGCAAAATTTGTCATGACTTAAAAAATTAATTTTTTATTTAATTTAAAAATTATAAATTAAAGGTTAGCAAAATTTTGTATTTTATTCAATTTAGTCTTCTAACTGCAATTTTTTTTAGATATTTTCTTTCCATCAACACCTTTTTCTTCTTTATACTTTCGTCAATAGTTTTCCTTCAATTTTTTTTCTTCTAGAAATTAGTATTATAAATATATTATATAATTTTAAATGATATTTGATTTATCAAATAACATTACAAATCTTACACTTGTGAACAAAAATGAAGAAATATATATATATATATATATATATCGTATATAGTTACAGAAAGATGTTTAAATTGGAACCAAACAATACTATAACATTATAAATATAAATTATATTTTAATACACAAATTGTGTAAGAAAAAATTACACAACTCTTCATATTTAAAACTATAAAATCTAAAACTTAAATCCCTAAATTTAATACCCTAAATCACAAACTCTAAACCTTGAACCATAAATCTTAAATTTTACACCTTATAACCTAAACCCCTAAACACTGAACCCCTAAAACCTAAAATTAAAAGACTTGTATAAACACAAGCCTATGTTTCAAAGTATGTTCCTATAAATATTTACAATTAAAATAAAAAAAACTCGAGCATCTCGACTTGATTGACTCGACTCAAATTTCATAAATTCAACTTCATTCGAAAAAATTCAAATAAATGATAAAAATAAAACTTATCAATTTAATTAACTCGAAATTATTGATTTGACTCGACCCAATCCGGTAAATACTCACTGATATCTCCAACTCTACCATTTTCATTTTTCAGGCAAGACTGCCTAACCATGTCAAAAGCAACGGTCTAGCTGACGGGACAAAACACGCAATCGAAGATTTTGAGTCACCAAGAATTGTCTAGTAATAAAAGTTAGAACTTGGAACAATAGGAAAACCTGATTGGAAAGTGATCTGAAATAAAAACTAAAGCTGAGATAAGCTCATTTGGTCAACAAACAACTACAATAAAAAACCAACCAAATTAAACTAAGGTTTTAAAGTAGGAAAGTGAAAATAAAATAAAATTTGTAATCACTTTAATTTAGGGTTTAAGGATTTAGTGGTTTAAGTTTAGGGGTTTAGGTTTAGAGTATATGATTTAGAGGTTAACGTTTAGTTTTTAGGGTAATATAATTAGGGATTTAGGTTTTAACCTATAAATACTAAATTTTAACCATAAACCCTAAATCATAACCACGCCACCTAACTTCAAAATTCATGCGCTTAAACCCCTAAACGCTAAATCCTAAACTAAAGTATTTGTAGTTTCTACGAGTGCTTGTACATGAAATAATTATCCTTTAAAGTATATCCCCTCTTCAATCCAACCCAAATAAAAAAATGAAATCAGATACCCGAAAAATATTTGACTAGAAACCGAGGCAAGGCAGTGGTTAACCGTTAACCCACCCTTTTCTGCCTTCAAAGTCAGTATCTCCAGGCAGGGGGCACGGCAGAATCTATCTACCTTTCTCTTCCCTTTTCTTGTTCATCAAAACTTGTCTTTCCTATGTTTCCATTATGACAATTTTTTAAACTAATTGTTAAAAAAAATCGATTATTTTTATGCGAATTTAAAAACGAATCCTAACCTAATCTCCTAATAAAACCCCATCAATTTCTTCCATTTTCAGCTCTAATCCCAAAAATAACTAACAACAGAAACTATGTTTCGGTTGTTTGGTTACATTTCCTCTGTTTTCTTCTTTTTCCTCTGTTTTTTTTCGCATCTTTGTTTTCCCGCCAGGATCGCACCGGGACAAGTAACTGTCATAACGACCGATGATCACAACGCTACGTGGCATAATTTTACTCGCTTTAAGGACGCCGAGAAAGGTAGCCGCGTCAGCGGCATGTCGGAACTCAAGAAATACTTCCAACGGTTCGGCTACCTATCGATTCCGGACATCCAAAACGACAACTTCACTGACGTTTTCGATGCTCAATTCGAATCGGCCGTGATTTTATACCAGAAGTTCGGGTTGCCCGTATCCGGAAAGCTCGATTCCGAAACGATATCGGCAATCGTATCACCGAGGTGCGGCGTTTCCGACACCGGTCCGACACTCCATGCAACAAAACATTTTGCCTATTTTTACGGAAGGCCAAGATGGGACCGTGAGTCGCCTATGACTTTAACGTACGCTTTCTCTCCTTCCAACATGATTGATTACATAAGCTTACCAGAAATCAGAGCAGCGTTTCAACGCTCGTTTTCGAGGTGGGCTTCGGTGATTCCGGTGAACTTCACGGAGACAGAAGATTACGGATCGGCCAACATCAGGATCGGGTTCTTCAGAGGCGATCACGGCGACGGTGAACCGTTCGACGGGGTTTTAGGAGTGTTAGCCCATGCTTTTTCACCGGAGAACGGGAGGCTCCACCTGGACGAAGCAGAGACGTGGACCGTTGATTTCGGGAAAGTGAAATCCAAGGTGGCTGTTGACTTGGAATCGGTGGCGACTCATGAGATCGGTCATATACTAGGCTTGGCCCATAGCTCGGTGCCGGAAGCGGTGATGTATCCGAGCTTGAGGCCTCGGAGTAGACGGTTGGACCTTAAACTCGACGATGTTGAAGGCGTTCAAGCGCTGTACGGATCGAACCCTAACTTCAAATACAGCTCGTTGTTGGCGTCTGAAAATTCTTATAACAAAGCAATTGGCTTGCACCGTAGACCATGCAGCTGCACTTGTTTATGGCTAGTTCTAGTTTTTCTTCTTCTTTTCATGATTACATAAGAACGGGCCTTCTTTTTTTGAGCTCTGCTAAATTATAGTGTGTTTTTTTTTTCTATAGAATTATTTGTGTGAAGAAAAAATTGTTCACACCAAAAGAATTGAAACCATTCCTTTAGTTTTTAATGATGTAATTAATATATTTGTGAATATTGTTTTTTTTGTTTTTATATTATAGTTTGATGTTTCTTCTTTTTAAATTTACTTGTATCGTATGCAGTGGCAGAGCCACGTATAATTTAGGGGTCAATTGACTCCACTTGATTTTTGTTGTATTGAAGTTTTTCAAGAGTCAGTATAAATTTTTTCATAAAAATATTAGAATTGACCCCACTTAATTTGTTTGAGTATGTGGTCAACAATATTTATATTATAGTGGTATGAGAATTTTCATACCTCAAAATTTACTCTAACTCTACTATATAAAATTTTGACTCTACCACCGATTGAATGGTTCAAATTTGTTTGAAGGTGCCTTCTGAAGCACGAGACGACAAAGAAAGACAACACTCTTGAGTCTTGACCATTCATTAATTTAGAACTTCAAAGGTGAGGATGGGATCATTTCAAGAAGGATGCGAGAAAGACGAAAAATCTAATTTTATAATTATAGATTTATATATTTACAGATATTTTATTTTTTTAGATTTAGATATTACGAGTTATCATATTCAAATGTTAATGTTATTATTTACGGTAAAGTTTGAAGTTAACGAGGGTATACACCCTCAACTACTTGGATTTGTGTGGATTTTAGATATTTGACCTGATTTAAAATTTTTAAATTTAATATTTGTTGGGTTCGAATTGATCAATTAAGAGGGGTTGAATTCATTTCTTGAAGAATTTGTAGAAATCGAAATAAAATAGATAATTGTGCACAATCGATTTATAATGATTCGATTTCTAAACCAAGTCTACATTCACTACTTTAACTTACCACCACTTCCAATTCACTACTATTAATTTTTGACTTAAAAAGACGTAACCTTACAATCCATATTATTTTCAATGGCTAAGAAAGAATCACTCTAGTTTTTTAAGGCTAAACTAGAACATCTCCATTTTACAATGTTTGATTTTGGGTAAACAAATATAGCTCTCAAGGCGGGTATTTACAAAGATTGAAGAGTAAGAGTACAAATAATAAACAATGAAGTACTCTCTACACTATATACAAGAAAAATGAAGAAATAAAGACTATTTATGTTGACCATTAAGCTTGAATGTGATGTCTTATCATCCTCAAGTGTCATTGACTTGTATTTGTAGCGTGAAATGATATTATAGCCGTTTATGGTCGTTAGGATGAGACACTAGGTCCCTCAAGCGAGGTCAAAGGTTCGAATCCTAACATTGTGAATGGAAAAAAATGGGTTTGGAGGGTCGTCTCTACAAATTTTAATTTGAGTTAGTTGACCAATAAATTAAATACCGATAATTAAAAACAGATATATAATAATATTACAATCACTAAATTTACTTTTAAATTAAAAAGAGAAAATGTTAGGAATTTGTTATGCGGCAAAATAACCAAAGCGATAATGACATAGACCAAGACATGCACATGAGACAAGATTTAACGTGCTTCAGCATAGCCTACCTCCACGGACGAGAGAAACGAACAATCCACTAATAACGTAGAAAACCCGGAGAGTACAAATACATGATAACCCATGTAATCGCAAAACCTGGTGTACAAATCCTATGACCCGATGGAACCAAAACACTCTTCCCAACATCCCTACAATACCCATCTCTACAACGTGGCACAATAATTGTAGAGATCCTAAAAGTGGTTACATTTCTCCAGAGTAAATCCCCATTTGTCTCATTCCCTTCTTCTCTCATAATTCAAAAGGTTAAACATAGTCTATATTTATAGACCCAAATACTTGGTCACCTAGAAACCTTATTCAATAAGATCTCTACCTAAAATAGATATTTACACATTAAAGTAAATCCTAATTACCAAGTAATCTTCAACCACTAGAATTACAATAAAACTCAACTTAATTACCAATTAGAATTTGAGTCAAAATATAACAAATCTCCCCCTTGACACAAATTCTATTCGAGCATTGGTCTTCAAGTCTTCAACAACTTCAATTTTTACGTAAGCCAAATATCCGTTGAAGCATCGCCGCTAAGTTTTCAACAACTCCAATTCTTACGTAGTATCCGTTGAAGCACCGTTGAATTTTGAGAATTACTCCCCCTGCAACTGAAAGCTCATTGTTGTAATCACTCATTTTATCCGGTGTATGAATACTGTATTAATCTAGGTTAGTTTAATAGTCAATATATTGTTATTGCAGGCATGCATATTGTACGTATTATGTATGCGTATGTTTATTATAGTACATGTGTGTCATATGTATGTATATTTTATATGTGTGCATTATGTGTGTGACGGTACATGCATGTATGTTCATATATGATATTAATTAAAAATGTGTTATATGTCAATATTCGTATGTATGCTTGTACGTGGGTATATTATATGCGCATTCATGGTTGTCATTATTATTATTATTATTATTAACATCATTATTAATACTATTATTGGGCTGTGTAAAAACATAATTTAAATAAAATAGAACCCAAATTGTATTTAAATCCAAAATACTAAATAGTCCAGTCCATATTATTACATAGCCCACAATTATAAGATTACATGGCCCATTTTTTGGCCTGAACCCAAGTCCAAAAATCCTATCATCTAACCTAATCTTTTCTAACTTATGCTCAGCCCAATCTGGGCCGTCAGATCAAATTTTGATCTAATGGTCCAGATCAAAGGAGAACACCCGCCAGCTGGCCGCGTGAAGCCCACGCGCAGGCTGTTAGACTTCCATGCGGTAGTGACACACACGCTCAAGGCTCTTCGGATACCAAGATGCCACGTGGCTTCATCTCGTGCAGTCTCACCCTCCCCAGATTTAATCTCGACCGTCCAATTGCCAAACGGCTTCAGCCGTTGGATCAGATCTGATCCAACAACCGAAGTTGAATCTACCCATAATGGCTCTCTCCACGCCGGCACCACTTCGCCGTACCACCAGCTCAACCACAACGCTCAGAGAACGTGTAAAACACCAAAAAAATAGATTATCAGTACCCAAATCAAGCATGTTTTCATGTTTTATTTTCTACCAAAACACAGTTCAGGGCAGGACATGTAAAGGAACCAAAATATGTAAGGGATCAGTTGTCAAGTTCCAAGAAAAAAAAGCAAGAAATAACACAAAGAAATTTCTGAGTGGTAACTTTATGGTTCCTTTCTCTCCTCCTTTCCTCATCTCTTGCATGCATGAAACCAAATACAAGAAAAAAAAAACAAGAGCTTTACCAGAGTTAAAGAACCCTTCTGGCCTACGATAAACTCTCAAGAGTGGGCCATTTAAGAAAGGGGTTTCTTTTTTTTTCATTTCGAAAATAAGGGTTCAAGGATTCAAAGTGAGGGTTTCCAGTGGGGTTTCTGGGTTAGACTGTGGTATAGTTTCCCCAACGGCCGCGATCCAGGACGGCTTGAGGCGGTCGTTAAGGCCAAGCCTCACCCGAGACCGGTTGGCTACGGCGGCTGAGGGAAGTGATGGTTGTTCTCTGGAGAAAACTGAGAGAGGGAAGAGTTCCCTCTTTAGGGTAAAAAAATGCTGAAAAAATGAAATGTGGTGGCTGTTTTGCTGTTTTATAGACCGAAAATAAAAAGATTTTGGGCAAATTACTTTATAAATCCTCCATTGCATCCGATATTTTCAATTCTGTCTTGCCCCTCGATATATTTACAGCATTAATCCCTCTTTCTTTTTCAAACTTTTCAATCTGGTCCCTAAATTAAACAAATTCTAAATTTAAATGGTGAAATCACCGCTTCAGTCATTTCGTGTTTCCAATATTTTTAAAACTATCTCGCCGCATGGGTTTATTGCAAGTTTGTTCATCGCAAGTTGATTCTAGTTTATAATTCGATCCTTAATTGTGTTCTTTTTTATCTTTTAATTTCTCCCATTTGTTTTTTTTTATTTAATACATTCTAGTCCTTTTTCATGTTTAGATATTTATGTCATTTTCCATGTTTTTAGCATATTCACGTCGTTTTTTTTGGTGTTTGTATATATTTTATAGCATGATTAAATTATGTCTTTGTAACTTGTGTATTAAAGTATGGTATATCATGTTTCCATGTCTTATTTTTATTTGATCATGTTGTATGTATGTTTGTTTCATGTCATGTTTCGGTTTAGTTAGTATGTTATGTTTGTGTATTTACATGTTTTTACCCATTTTGTCTTTAGGTTATATGTTAGTGTGTGTTTTACATGACATTTGTTTTTTTTTATTTTGATGTGTACATAAAATATGTCATATGTTAAGCCTTAATGTATTACCATGGCATTGACGTTTCATTAATCTAGCACCATATCATTTATGCCATGCATATGTTATAGTTGTGGTTTGTATCCATGTGTCAAAACATGCTAGATTTAATTAATTAATTTTGAAAACACATTTTTTCTTTTTCGTGTTTATGTGCATGTTTTGTTTTTTATTATTGTGATTAATATGTTCATGCATATAATTATTTTTGTATTTTGTAATATTCATATTTTATGTTTTAATATCATGTCAATATAAATTGTATATTTTATTTTGCTTTTTAAGGTTGCATAATGGAATATAAATTGTCAATGTGGTGCCCTTTTATCCGAGCGTAAACGGGGCCAATATCAGGCGTAGTGATGGTGGTTGGGCGTTTACTCTTGGATAACAGGGCTTTTAAAATTTACTCGCACTTATGACTAGATTTTGATTTAATCGTCACTTTAACCCGGAAAGTTTAATATTAATAAAGTGATAATTATTAAAGTACCAATTTTGGGCAGTGTAGGGGTGTTAATCCTTCCCCATCCGTAACCGACTCCCGAACCCAACATTTTTAAAATCTATGGTTTTATGGTGTCCAGCCTACCTAAGTGGCAAGTGACGACTCCATTTTTAAATAAAATACGTTTTTCTAAAAACCTCACGGAAGACATTATTTTTAAAATAAATTAAAATAAAAATACTTTTTAGCAAACATAAAAGAGGGACATCACTGCAGATGGCGACTCCACTGGGGTATTTTTTTGTTTTTTTTCAAAAACAAAATGAGAGTCAAGCTTTTAAAAGTAATTACCGCTTTACTAATATCGGAAGTTCCAGATTAAAGTGACTATTAAAGTAACATTCGGTTATAATTGCGCGTTTATTTTAACGTATTTAAAACTTGGCATATAAACCCGTCCTTTTTAAGTGGGGGAAAACGCTAATGCTTTCGTGAGGATATCGTTCCTCCATATGGGCCTAGCAAGAAGTACCTTCGGGGCTCGAGTACCTTATGCTTTCGTGAGGATATCGTTCCTTCATATGAGCATAAGCGAATGGGTCCCCCTGAATTGAACCCGGTTGAAATGAGCCTATAATAGGTGATGATCGGGGGCCTTGCTACTCTTAGTAAAGGACAACAATGACAATTCGGGTACTTTTTAGCACCAACACTGCATATAAAGAACATATAGAAAACACACCCCTTAGAGCCATGCAGATAACCTAGGTGTTTTAGACGGGATGTAAATAGGGTTGATTTGTTTGTTTACCTTATTTGTTCTTATATTTATGTATTTATTGATTTTATCCGGTACTGACTCGTTTTCTTTTTTCTTTTTGCTTTTTGCATACATCATTGCATTTGCATTACATAAAGGTATTGGATTAAGTGGTTTGCCCGATCAGAAAATCTTTCATCATGGAAAAAAGGTATCTTAAGAAGGAAGAGCTCAACTTATCCGTCAGACACTGGTCAGAAGTCAATTAGAGGGCCCAAGGGAACAGTTTGCCGAGCGAGCGCATAGTGGTAGGGTATACCTACGTGAGCCTTCGACAAAATGAATTATGGGATCTTCAAAGGATTTGGGAAGGATAGGACCGAAGACTACAAGACTTATTATGTGATAGTTATGGCGACATAGCATTGTTGTTGTACGTTTGGGTCAACCAGCCTTTACTCCGAGCCATCTTCTAATTTTGGAACCCTGCTTTTTGTTGCTTCACTTTCAATGGGCAAGACATGATGCCTACGGTAGAGGAGTATGCTGCCTTACTTAATCAGAAGAATGTCCAGAAAGATTGGATCTATGCGAAACCATCGAAGAACGAGAATTACCCTTTGAAGCTTAAAACCTTTGCTGGAATGAGAGATGATTGGGTTAATAGATTGATCCAGGTTCGAGGAGACAACCTAGCCTTTTCTTGGGAGAGTATCCGAAACATCATATCGGCGCACCCGGATGAGGTAAAGAAGATGAACCTATTTGCTTTGGGAATATATGGTTTGGTCATCTTCCCGAGGTTTCTAAAAAACATCGACATAGCCATTTTAGACATATTCGAGCGTTTGAAGTGGAAGGCAAATTCGGTACCGGCAATCTTAGCCGAAACTTTCATTTCTTTAAATGCAAGCCGAAAGCACGAAGACAGACGGTTCAGAGGTTGTGCATAGCTACTACAGGTTTAGATTCAAAGCCACATGTGGAATACACCAACGAGAGTTTTACCGGGAATGTTATTCAGAGACTTTTCACTGTTGCGAGAGTATCTAGCGAATGAATATAGAGAATACTTGAAGCGGGAGAAATGGACTCAGATCTTTAAAAATATTCAGGACAATGACATAGTATGGAGAGTTATGTGGCTCGGTAGGGTTAGTCATTTCTTATACAGCTGCAGCGACTATGATTGGTTGACGATGTTAGGACTTTATGGTGGTATTGCTTGTGCTTCGCTTTTGGTGTCTCAACAATTTAGGTAGCGTCAGTTAGTTCTCGTCACCGCTGGTTTAAGTCGAAGTGAGTTCCCGTTTAAGGGTGAGTTCAGAGAAAAGGTTCAGACCATCATGAGATCCTGGGACCACTTCTATCTGATCAGAGTAGAAGGAGATGTCACGCCTATGGTCACTCCAGATTACGATCTTTGGAGGCGCTTAAGGGTCAACGATAGTATTCCAGAACTCGACCATGGACCAACCATATCACTCTAGGAGCATATGAGGATAGTACCGCCTGAGGCCGATATTTTACGAAGTAAACTCGAGGAAGTTAAGAAGAAGATGGAGACTTTACAGACGCATTATATGGATGAACTCTACAAGGCGAGTTTAGAGGTCGACGAACGAGATGGGACCATTAGGCAACTAAAGAAGCTCAATGCATATTTAAGTGAGAAGAATGCCCTTTACCAGAAAGATACTCTCCAGCTTCAAGCCAGGGTGTAGAATGCCGGTCGAAGCCAATTCTTAGCCGTAGAGAAGGAAATGATGAACGATATCCGTCTAGTCGAGAAAGAACGAGAGGTAGGTAATCAGGCAATTGAGAAGGAGATAGAAAGTTGCAATTTAGCCATCGAGAGTGAAAGACGGTCTTTCCGGGATGCCATTAATCAAGAGAAAGAAAGAGCTAGACGAGAGATCGATAAATGTAAGCAAGCAATTATCTACGAGAGGGAAAACACTGCCGTTTGGAAGAGGAGGTCCATGGGAAGCAAGAATAGACTACTAGATATGCAAAGCTTGTACAACGACACCGTTCAGAGTTTGAATCAGAGTCAAGATCAGAATGCTGAGTAAGAAGGAAGACTAACAGAGTTAGAGATTCCTTTCAGACCTATCGTCAAAGGAATGGCTTCATTGAACTACAAGAGAGGGAGTATGAAATTGGCATGTTATGAGCCCGGATTGAATCGCTTGAAGCAACTGTTCAGGATTACAGGGAGAGAATCAGGGTATTCGAAGAAGCTGCAGCCGGTGGAGACAACTATTGGCGAAGAAGACTTCGTGATGCTGCCCGGATGATTCAAGACAGAGACCAATATTATGTGACCCTGATGATGGACATACAATGAGTTGCGAGACATGTGACGAATTTAGCTACAGAAGCCAAAGCTCTCCGACCTTTCATAATCGCGGATATAGAAGAAGCACCTAGGTTCATCAAGCTGCTTAGGGCTATCGAGAAGTTAGGAAATAAAGCTAGGGCTTATGTGTAGAACACTATTATGTAATCGGGACCCTTTCTTGTAATCTGGACCCTTTAATTCCCATGAAAGTAGTTCAAAAGGGTGATTACCAGCGGAATCAATACCTTTATTTGCATACATTCTTGCATTGCATAATGACATTTGTATCAGTATACATGGATTCATTTATTTTGCAATAATATTAATAGTGTAAACATTTTGGCAGTGTGAAAGTAAAAGCTAAGCCGCAACCATTCAGCATACATACTTCACTCGACTTTAAAGCAAGTTAATGGAAGACAGAATAGTCAGTTTAGAAAAAGGACAGAAAGATTTGAAAGCCCATTTCAATGAAGCTAGATAGAGCCTCAGCGAGCAGATCGCTCAATCACAAGCTGCGATAGTATCTGATATAATTGTATTGCTAGCAAAAAGCCTGAGGAAAGAAAAGATGGAAGATGAAGTCGTCCAGGAGCCAGAGGGTACAACATCTCACAACAAGGTTCAACCAATGACGCCCAGTCTGGAAAAAAAGAGTATATATTAATCTTGTCGGGGTAACTGCCAGTCTTCGGGTAGGAGCATCCGAAAGCCAACTCATTGATATAGAGGCCTTCTACGAAGAAGATGTGCCAGATTTGAATTTGGTCGAGAAAATCAGAACTGAGGTAGAAAAGAAATGGGAAGAAAGATTTTGTCTTATAGAGGAAAAATTCAAAGCGCTACAAGCTACAGACGAACTAGGGAATGAGGCCAGTGATTTGAGCCTGGTATCCGACCTCGTTCTACCACCAAAATTCAAAACTCCAGAGTTCGACAAGTATGATGGAACTACATGTCCTTCTGCACATGTAACCATGTATTATCGGAAGATGGTAGCCTATCTCAAGGATGAAAAGCTTTTAATCCATTATTTCAAGGACAGTTTGACTGGAACATCAATCCGGTGGTACACCAATTAAGCCGGGCAAACATTAAGACCTAGAAGGATCTTTCAAGGGCATTCATCGAACAATACAAGCACGTGACAGATATGACCCCCAGCAGGATCATGTTAGAAAACTTAGGGAAGAAGTCCAACGAAAGTTTGCAACAGTACGCCCAGAGGTGGCGAGAAGTGGCCGCTCAGATCTAGCCACCAATTCCTGAGCACGAGATCACGCCTCTTTTCGTAAATACTTTGAAGGGGACACTGTTCGATCGCCTCATCAATAATACAACTTAGAGTTTCACCGATTTGATCAGGACCAGAGAGTCTCTCAAGTTGGTAATCAAGAGCGGCATGATTGACAGCGGGGAGAGTTCTCAGAAGTACAATAAGAATAATGAGGTAAACACCATAAGTACTTACACTGCTCTGAAGAACTTCACGGCCTCTCAGCTACAAGCATCTACGGGGAAGGTTTAGAACCCAAACCAAAGAGAGGATAGAGCCCCAAGAAAGGAAAAGGAGAAAGCAGGCTTCACTCTGTTGCCAGTCTTGTACTCCGAGCTTTACTCTCAATTGCACAAAGCTGATTTAGTCTGCCCGTACTATGTTACTCCGTTCAAACCTCCGTTTCCATCCTGGTATGATTTGAACGCGCATTGTGATTATCATGGCGGTGCCTCTGGTCACCCTACAGAAAATTGCCTTGCATTTAAGAAGCTTGTGCAGAGTATGATCAATTCCAGAGTATTAAAATTTGAAGAGCCGAACGTAGCCGCGAACCCGTTGCCTAATCATGGGAACCGAAGAGTGAATGCTATTGAGGAGTACTCTGCCAGAAGGGTTAAGGAGAATATGTCAGAAATTCGGGCTCCCTTACGGTGGGTATTCCAACAATTATGCATGGCCCACTTGATTGCCAAGGGCTTGGTAGTGGTGCAGAATGGGTGTACAGCTTATTGCGAGTTCCACAAGTACAGAGGACACGATATCCAACAGTGTGAGGAATTCAAAAGATTAGTTCAATAGTTGATGGACAGCAAGAAGATATAGTTTTTTTTGAAGAATCTGTAGGAAAGAAGGGGTCAAATGTATGCATGACAGACAGCCTCAACCCCAAATATGGGAGAGACATACATTTTGTCATCTTCTCCAGGCCAGAGGGAGTATGTTCATCCCAAGGAGAAGCTGCAAATGTGACTCCCAAAATCATTATCTCAGCACCTGCCCCATTTTCGTTCAAGGACATGCGATGGACCCCTTAGAATTATGCAGCCAACGTGACTATACCAGAGAAGTAAGAATCGGATAGGGAGAAGAAACAAAGAGTTGAAGAAAAGCCAGCGCAGAAAGATGAACAAACAAAGAGAGATGAAAGTGTCGATGAAGTAGGCCACTTTACAATGAGCGGCAGGTGCTACTCTTCGGAAGCTTTGAAGACTGTTGAAGCTGCAAAGAGAAAGGAAAAGATACAACAACCAGTCCTACCCAGATATTTAGCGATGAACCCCCTTCAAAGATAAATGAACCTGTAACATAAGCTCAGGCAAAGAAATTTCTAAAGTTCCTGAGACACAGTGAATACAACGTGGTGGAACAACTACGAAAGCAACCAGCAAGAATTACAGTGCTAGAATTGCTTCTGAGTTCAGAGAAGCATCGTGAGGCATTGTTAAAAGTGCTAAACTAGACGTTTGTACCCGATGACATCTCTGTATCAAAGCTAGATAGAATAGTGGGGCATATCACTGCATACAACCACATCCCATTTAGCAATGACGAGATCCCAGAAGGAGGAATGAGGTCCACCAAAGCTCTCAACATCACAACCCACTGCAAAGGGTATGTGTTACCAGGAGTATTGATTGACAATGGGTCAGCATTAAACGTATTACCAATGGTGATCTTGAAAAAGCTACCCATAGATGATTCTCACATGAAACCCTGTCACAACTCCGTGAGAGCCTTTGATGGTACGCAAAGGGGAACACTTGGAAAGATCGAGGTGCTTTTGTTGATCGGGCCTACTGAGTGCACAATCGACTTTGTAGTGATGGACATAAAACCAACCTATAGCTGCTTATTGGGAAGGCCATGGATTCACTATGTAGTAGCTGTTCCTTCATCACTCCATCAGAAATTAAAGTTTGTGATTGAAGGTAAACTAGTCACTGTAGAGGCCGAGCAGGAAATTATTGCCTCGATAACGTCAGATGCCTCCTACATCCAAAATGACGAGGACGCCGTGGTGTGCTCTTTTCAAGCATTGGAACTCGTGAATGCAACATTTGTGGTGGAAGAAAATCGCATTCCCAGCCCCAGGTTATCTAGCTATACCAAGATGACCGTGTCTGAAACTCTGGGCCGAGAAGCCAAAACCGAAAAAGGGCTAGGGAGAAGATTGCAGGAAGCCTACGCGCCAGCAGCGTCATCACTAAGAATGATCTTTTTGCGCTTGGCTACAAACCAAGTGTTCAGCAGAGGAGGGAAGAGTATAAGAGGAAAGAAGAACAAAAAAGAGCTAGACTCAAGGGAGAAGATATTTCGTGGAGACCGATGTCTTTCCTTCATGTGAAAAATATTTTTGCTCTGGAGGATTCGACCGTACAGGACAGAAGGTCGAGGAAGCAATTAAAGAAAATGATAGGCTTAATCAGAATGAGATGGTTAGTGAATCACTTGAAGGGATGTTCATCAACATGCTAGCTGAAAATGATAATGATAGTAGCGTATTGACCAGCATCCGCCCTTACCGTCCCGAGGAAACTCTTGATAACTGGATCTACGTTGATCTACCTGTAGTCTTTAGGGCCAGATCAGAGTAATGCTCCGAATTAACCTTTTTGTTTTGCCCATAAGCAATGGGGATCTTTTGTATAAGGAACATATGTTAACTTTTTGTTTGCAATGAAAAGATATCTTCCCCATTTTCTCAAATGGCAAATATCTCATTTACTTCATTCATTCATTTCTTATTTATACTCATGCACTTCATTTAAAATCATTATCTTCCTAATACATTCATTCTCATTTCATGCAGGGTCCCCATAATTAACTGTATGAATGATTCTGAATCTAATCCTGAGGTAGATTTTGAATGCCCGGAGATCTCGGTGGAAATTGGCGAGGAAGACGATAAAGCAGAATGCGAGGTCCTTGAAGAGTTGGTAAGGATGATGGCCAATGAAGAAAGACAAATCATGCCTCATCAAAAAAATTGAAATTATAAAATTGAGAACAAATGAGGAGAGAAAAAAGTGAAAATCAGGACTACGTTTTCCTCAGAGACCAGACGTGAGCTAATAGCCATACTCTAAGAGTTTAAAGATGTCTTTGCTTGGACCTATCATGACATGCCGGGGTTGAATACAGACATAGTGGTGCACAAACTGCCAACGAGGCCAGAATGCAAACCAGTCCAACAAAAGCTCAGAAGAATAAGGCCTGACATGTTGTTAAAAATCAAAGAAGAGGTAAAAAAACAATTTGATGCTAGTTTTCTGGAAGTTGCCAAATACCCTGAATGGGTTGCAAATGTCGTGACGGTGCTGAAAAGGGATGGGAAAGTCCGTATATGTGTAGATTATAGGGATCTCAATCGAGCAAGCCCTAAAGACAACTTCTCTTTGCTACATATTGACATGCTGGTTGACAATATCGTAGGACACTCATGGTTCTCATTCATGGATGGCTTTTCGGGATACAACCAAATAAAGATAGACCCTGAAGACATGAACAAGACTACATTTGTAACCATGTGGGGCACGTTTTGTTAGAAGGTGATGCCTTTCGGACTCAAAAACGTGGGGGTGACCTATCAAAGAGCGATGGTGACTCTTTTCCACGATATGATGCACAAAGAGATAGAGGTATACATGGATGATATGATCGCTAAGTCTTGAACCGAGGAAGAGCACCTTCGAAAGTTGAGAAAGCTATTCCAAAGACTAGGAAAGTACCAGTTGAAGCTTAACCCGGCCAAATGTACCTTCGCAGTCACATCTGGAAAACTCTTGGGGTTTGTAGAGAGTAGAAAAGGGGTTGAGATTGACCCAGAAAAAGTGAAGGCTATCCAAGACCTACCACCACCCCATACTTAGAAAGAAGTTCGAGGCTTTTTGGGAAGGTTAAACTACATTTCCAGTTTCATCTCCTAATTAATGGATAAGTGCAACCCTGTCTTCAGATTACTCAGAAAGAATAACCCGGGGTTTGGGATGAAGAATGTCAAAAAGCTCTAGAGAAAATTAAAAAGTACTTGACGAATGCTCCAATTTTAGTCACACTAATACCAAGCATGCCCTTAATCCTTTACTTGACAGTTTTTGAAAACTCGATGGGTTACGTGCTGGGGCAACATGATGAGTCTGAGAAGAAGGAAAGGGTCATCTACTAATTAAGCAAGAAGTTCAATGATTGCGAAGGACAGTACCCGCCCATTAAGAAGTTGTATTGTGCTTTAGTTTAGACTAACAAAAGGCTTAGACAATACATGTTATACCATACCACATGGTTGATATCCAAGTTGGATCCTTTGGGGTTTCTAATGGAAGCACCAGCATTAACGAGGAGGATGGCTCGTTGGCAGATGCTATTATTTGAGTTAGACATTGTATATGTGAGCCAGAAAGTTGTGAAAGGAAGCGCTATAACAGATTTTTTAGCTAGTCGTGCTTCAGAGGATTATGAATCGCTAAATTTCAATTTCCCGGATAAGTACTTGATGTGCATTACAACCGAGGAAGATGGTGTTTCAGACGACGGTTCTTGGAAGCTTTACTTCGACGGAGCCTCCAATGCCTTCGGCCACGGAATATGAGATGTGCTAATGTAACACCCCAATTTTTTGCCCCAAATTTAAAACCCTAATTTTGAAATCCCTAAATTCAAAACCCTAGAAATTAGAAATTTAAAAATAAAACCTTAATTAAGAAATTAAAAAATTAATTGAATTTTAAACATATTTAGTGACCTTTTTATAAAGAATTAATATTAGAAACCTACCTTGTGAACCCTAGAAAAGTACAAGGACTTACCTTGTAATTTATCCAAAATTTTGGTTTATATAAGCCAAATCGTCCCTTCCCCTGCAACTTTTTTTTTTGTCGCAATCGTTCTTTTTCCCCCCTCTCCATTTATGTTCGAATCGCATCTCCCTTTTTCTTTTTTTATTATTTATTTAATTCGATCAAACCCCGCTGAATCTCTGGCACCGATCAATTCAACTATATCTTCGGTTGATTTGAAGATCAACTATTCGAATCAGATAAGTATTCATTAAATTTCATTAGAATAGTAGTTAGGAATAATTCTTTGATCATAGTGATAATAGTAATAGTGTTATCATAAGATTATTCTCATAGGTACCAATACAGCTGGACCCAATGCTTTTGATCTTGAGAAACGCCTTAATCAGTAGGTTGAGTTTGCTTTGGCTAAGGTGTGTTTTCTTCCCGTGCTATAAATAAATTATTTTTATACGATTTTATGCCTTGCTTGATTATGATCTGCATTATGGCTTGTATGGTTGACATCATATGCATACGAGTTTAGAATGTGTTTTTAATTATGATTTATGAAATAATTGAATTATGAAACATCGAAATTTATGGAAATCAGGATTTATGGATTATGATTTATGGATTTATGCCGTATGTTTATGGAACATCAGATTTATGGAACTTTTTTTATGAAATTTGAGTTTTAAACATCATATATGTATGAGCATGGGTTGGGATTTGTATGGAGGAAGTTCAATGGCTTCACCCTTCGGGCTGAATTCTGCTTCAAATCAGTGGCTCCACCTTCGGGTCCAGATTCCACTTCGGATGGTGACGATGTAGCAAGGAGGTTATGGGAACCTTCCTCATCTTTGGCGGACGTAGTTGGGGTGCATTGCATTACGCTTGTGATATTGTACCATTGTTTTATGTTTTAAAGAAACTTGAGAAAATATTACTTTGTTTTACGACTATGATTTTCTTGCACTTTAGAGACACACTAAGCTCTTTAGATTACTCCCTCATAGTTTTCTCTTACATATATCTTTGGACTTGAGATGGCGTGGTATGATAAGTGTTCAAAAGTACTATTTTTCTTACCCTTTTTACTCATATTATTGTTAGACTTAGGCTCATATTAGTGGCATAATTAGCCATTCATGCATTAATCCAAGTTTCCTTCCATCGTTGAGCTTGATTACATAAATTGGTAGTTTTGTGGGAAAAGATGCTGCTTTGGTGTATTTTGTGTGTATGTGCATGATCACTTGCCAAAGCAAAGCTAGAGCTAGTTACCAGGGCAATGCATGAAGGAGATGCCGAGCTAGTTGCCAGGGCAATGCATGAAGGAGACGCCGAGCCAGTTGCCATGGCAATTGTCGACAAGAGCAAAGGTGATATGGTAGTCGAAATTAATGACTATACAAGCCCAAGATGACGTGGGGCAAAGCCCAAACCCAAAGGAATTTGATTTCCATGCAGAGATTGAAGAAGAATTAAATTCCAAGAAGATAGGAGAAGTTCTAGTAGGAATACAATTATAATAAAGAATTATATTCTTTAAAGATAATTTAATTCCAACTTAAACTCCTCCTCAAAGAAGGACTTTGGCCTAGCCCTATAAATACGATGGAGATTTCGACAATTGATAAAGAGTAAAAAGAGAGGAATTTCGACAAGTCCAAGGAGGGCAAGAGGAGAGAATTTTTGACAAGCATCAAGGGCAAGGAGGATTTCGACAAGCCTCCTCCTTCATCCTTTTCTTTCTTGTTCGATTGGGTTCATGCTAGGGATTATTTATCTTGTGTTTCTTTGGAACCTAGCCATGAACTAAATCTATTTGGCTATGGTTATTGTGTTTTGTGGTTGTGAGAAACTATTGGTTTTTGTTTAGGTAATAAGAGTTTACACTTTTCTATTCAAGGTTTATTCATTCTTGGTTCTTATTCTTGTTTGCGAGTGAATTGGGAGAGGATCTCGTGATTTCATCTATTTATCTAATATCGGGAGAGTTAGATTCAAGAAACGAATGAATATGATCTTTATTCAATCTATTGATGGTGAAGATTAATCCGGCTTAGGAATAAGTTTAGGATTTCAACGGCTAAGAGGAACTCAAGATTGGTTGTTGTTCACCCTTGATTCACGCAGGGATGTATTATCAAGGCATGCACAAGTAGCTAGAGTTTCAACTTAGGGATAAGAAGAAACCATTGAAGAACGCTCTGCCAACCTTGAAGGTTGCTGCCCGCACGCCCAAGTAGTTGCCCAACTAGTTGCCCGACAACCATCGATTAGTTGCCAAGGCAACCCCGTTGTGCAAGTTGCCACGGCAACTGAGTTGCCCGTGCACTCTTTTACCAAAACGATCCAATAGGCTATCACACCTCAACTCACGATAACCTGGCCTATCTTTCTCTCATTCGATCTCATCTTTTGTTTTACTTTATTGCTTTCTAGATTAGTTATTAGTTAAACTCCTATAATCCTTTACTTGTGTTTTTACTTTTTACAAAGGCAAGAGACTAGATTCTTGAAGTGGCACCAATCCTCGTGGAGACGATATCTTTTATACTATAACTTGCGACGTGTATACTAGCACAATTATGTAGCACTTATTACGCGCAAACAAGTTTTTGGCGCCGTTGTCGGGATTGGTAATAGCGACTTTGTTTTTATTTTCTTGCACTTTCTTTTATTTTTCTTGTTTAAAATTCAAAGGGCTAACAAACTTTGGTTTTGCATTGGTATATGACCAGTATGACCCGACTTCACCGTAATATCCCTTTGATCCGTAAATCGAACGAACCTTACAAAGACTTAGAAGAAGGATAAGAGAAGCAATGGCAAATCAAGACGGCAATATGAATCAAGATGTTCGAAAGCGGGAGGAGGAGTGATTCTTGCACGAAATGAACTATTCGAGACTATCTTGAAGAAGATCTTGATGGACTTAACCCAGGAGTTGTCGCACCTGAAATCGAAGCCGACCACTTTGAGTTGAAACCGGTAATGTTTAATATGATCAACACAATTGGTCAATTTGGCGGCTCAGCAACTGAAGATGCACGGCAACATCTGAAATCTTTCCTTGAGATTTGTAACTCGTTCAAGATACACAGAGTCACCCCCGATGTATTACGATTAAGATTATTCCCCTATTCACTGAGGGATAGGGCGAAAGCATGGTTGAATAGCATTCTTGCCGGATCCATAGCATCTTGGACTGATCTTTGTCGTGATTTCCTTGCTAGATTTAATCCTACAAATTTGACTGATAAGCTTTGTAACGACATTACTTCTTTTCGGAAGGCAGATGATGAATCCATGTACGAGGCTTGGGAGCGATATAGAGAACTTCTACACAAATGCCCCTTACATGGATTCTCGGTGTGGACTCAAGTAACAATGTTTTACAACGCCGTGAATACACCAACAGGGATGATGCTAGATGCCTCGGCAAACGACATACTCCTAGATAAGTCGCCGGAAGAAGCAATACAAATTTTAAACAGGCTGGCCAAGAATGATTATCAATTCCCATCCACTAGAAGAGGAGGAGTTAGACGCCAAGCCACAATACATGAACTAGGATCATCAGATTCAATTTCGGCACAATTGGCCACTTTAACCAAGATGGTCCAGAACATGCAAAAACCAAACAACACACATGAAGTCAAGGTAATGGATTCTTTTTGTGAGTTATGTGGTGATAACCATAATTCTTCTGAATGTATGTAGAATTCGGAATCCAGCTTCTATGTGGGGAATTACAATCGGAACAACAATGTGATGTCCAATACATACAATCCAGCTTGGAAGAAGCACCCAAAATTTTCATGGAGTAATCCCAACAATGCTCTAAACCAGAACAATCAGAATGCACAAGCATCGGGATTCCAGCAGAATATGCCACGACAACAGTTGCCACAGCAACAACCGACGACATCTAGTTCTTTGGAAAATTCTCTAAATGCTTTTATGATGAAAACTAAATCTTATATGGATGCGAATAGTAATTTCATAAAAAGAACTGGTGCTTTTATTAACAGGACCGAGATGAGATTGCAAAACCAAGAGGCGGCAATCAAATCATTGGAAAATCAAGTCGGACAGTTTGCTCAAAATCTGAATACTAGACCACAAGGAGGTTTACCTAGCGATACTGAAGTCGCAAGAGGAACTGGCCATGAGCAATGTAAGGCAATCACCACTAGAAGTGGCCAACAACTTAGAGAGGCTCAAACCCGCTCATCAAACAAAACTCCACAAAAAGATCAAGATGAACCTAGCGGCAAAGCCTCAAATGCTGAACCAGGAATTGCCACGGCAACCGGCAATAAGCATGCCTCGGCAACTGACGATAAAGGCACCTCGGCAACTTGTGAAAAGCATGCCTCGGCAACCCCAGTTGATAACGCCTCGGCAACTCCAGATGTCCCGGCAATGCCGTCAATCAGGTTCCAAACCAATGAAAGGATCAAAGATATCCGACTTCCACCACCATTCCCACAAAGGTTGAAGCGACAAAAGCAAGAATACCAATTCAAGAAGTTTCTTGATATCCTAAAGCAAGTCCACATCAACTTGCCATTGGTGGAAGCAATTGAACAAATGCCAAACTATGCCAAGTTTCTTAAAGACATTGTGTCCAAGAGAACAAGGCTAGGAGATTTCGAAACAGTTGCCGCAACAGAGGGATGCATGGCAATGTTGCACAATCGTATGCCACCCAAGTTGAAAGATCCCAGAAGTTTCACAATACCCTGTTCTATTGGAAATCACTATGTCGGGAAAGCACTATGCGACCTTGGGGCTAGCATAAACTTGATGCCTAAATCAGTTTTCCAGAAACTAGGAATCGGGAAGGCAAGACCTACAACAGTTATGCTACAGCTAGCCGACAGATCCTATGTGCATCCAGAGGGAAAAATCGAGGACATACTGGTAAAAGTTGATAAATTTATTTTTCCCGCTGACTTTATTGTTTTGGATTGTGAAGCAGATGAGCATGCACCCATCATTCTCGGGAGACCATTCCTAGAAACAGGGAGAACCTTGATCGATGCTGAAAAAGGAGAACTCACAATGAGGGTGAATGACCAGCAAGTTAAACTAAATGTGTTCCAAACACTAAGGCATGCCGATGATCCAGAAGAATGCCAACTTCTTCATGCCACGGCAGAGTTTAACTTCGACGAGGAATTTAGTTGCCTCGGCAACTACATTGCCGATCAAGAGGAACCTGAGGAGTATGAAGAACCGGTCGATGATGAACAACCAGAAGAGGCAAATTGGCTAGTCAATCGACCAGGTACATACTTTGAACCACTGGATTACTCAGGTAAAGACTCGAAAAACCCTCTATTGAACAACCACCGACTCTTGAGTTGAAACAATTGCCAGAGCAACTAAAATATGCATACTTAGGAACCGATAATACATTGCCTGTAATTATTTCTTCTAAGTTACAGCCTGAGCAGGAAAAGAAGCTGATCAAGATGTTGAAGCTACACAAAAAGGCAATAGGGTGGACAATTGCCGACTTGAAGGGAATTAGCCCGACGGTGTGCATGCACAAGATCTTGTTGGAAGATGATCACAAACCTTCAATTGAAGCCCAGAGGAGACTAAATCATGCCATGAAAGGGGTTGTACTGAAAGAAATCATCAAGTGGCTTGACGTCGGCATTATATACCCTATCTCTGATAATACGTGGGTAAGTCCGGTACAATGTGTACCGAAAAAGGGAGGTATAACAGTGGTAAGTAATGAAAATAATGAACTCATTCTAACCAGGACTGTGGCCGGTTGGAGGGTTTGTATGGATTATCGAAAGCTAAACAAAGCCACTAGGAAAGATCGCTTCCTATTACCCTTTCTTGATCAAATGCTTGACCGTCTTGCAGGTAAACCCTTTTATTGTTTTCTTGATGGTTATTCAGGCTACAATCAAATTGCCATAGCACCAGAAGATCAAGAAAAGACAACCTTCACATGCCCATACGGTACTTATGCCTTCCGAAGGATGCCGTTCGGATTGTGTAACGCACCGGCAACCTTCCAAAGATGCATGATGGCGCTCTTTTCAGACATGGTCGAAGACTTCCTTAAGATCTTCATGGATGATTTTTCTGTTTTTGGTAATGACTTCGACAGCTGTCTCGACAATTTAGAGAGGGTATTGGCAAGATGTGAAGAAACTGATTTAGTCCTCAATTGGGAGAAATGCCATTTTATGGTAGATGAAGGAATAGTGCTCGGCCACAAGATTTCATCCAAGGGAATTGAAGTAGACAAAGCCAAGGTGGACGTGATCGAGAGATTACCCCCACCAAGTTCAGTTAAAGGAATTCGAAGTTTTCTCGGACATGCAGGTTTTTACAGGAGGTTCATTCATAATTTTTCTAAAATCACTAAACCCTTGTGTAATCTGCTTGAACAGGATAAAGTCTTCAATTTTGATGATTCTTGCAACCAAGCATTCGAAACCCTAAAGAAAAAGCTTGCCTTGGCACCCATTGACATTCCACCATATTGGACGCTACCTTTTGAGCTCATGTGTGATGCAAGTGATTTCGCGGTAGGAGCAGTCCTAGGCCAACGCACAGGTAAGACCTTCCATGTTATATACTACGCTAGTAAAACTCTTAATAGTGCTCAAGTGAATTACACAACAATGGAGAAAGAGTTACTAGTTGTAGTTTTCGCATTTGACAAGTTTCGATCCTATTTGATTGGTACAAAGGTAATTGTTCATACGGACCATTCGGCAATCAAATATCTATTTGCTAAAAAGGATGTCAAACCTCGTTTGATTCGTTGGATATTACTTTTACAAGAATTTGATATTGAAATTAAGGACAGGAAAGGAATAGAAAATCAAGTGGCCAATCACTTATCACATCTGGAACGCAATAGGGAAGAGGACGCGGATCTTGAGATATGCGATGCATTCCCGGATGAACAAATTTTAGTTGCCTCGGCAACCCTTGACGCCTCGACAACCCTCGACGCCCGGTAACCATTGATGCACACGCCTCGGCAACCCTCGACGCCGCAGCAGCCTTTGACGCGCACGCCTCGGCAATTTTGGGAGCAGTCGCCACGGCAGTACATGCCTCGGCAATACCCTGGTACGCGGATTTAGTTAATTTCCTTGTTTGTGGTATTTTTCCTTATGGCATTACTCACCAAGGGAAGAAGCGGTTCCGCCATGATGCTAAGCATTACTTTTGGGACGAGCCTATTTTGTTTAAACAATGTGCAGATCAGGTTATACGCCGATGTGTCCCTGAAGAAGAGCAACAGAATGTACTCCGGCAATGCCATTCTTCACCCTATAGAGGACATTTTGGAGGAACTCGTACCGCGGCCAAAGTTTTGCAATCCAGTTTGTATTGGCCAACATTGTACAAAGATGCCCAAGACTTTTACAAGCAATGTGATCGTTGCCAGAGGACGGGCAATATCTCTAGACGACATGAGATGCCGCTCCAGAACATCATCGAGGTGGAACTATTCGATGTGTGGGGGATCAATTTTATGGGACCTTTCCCATATTCATTCGGCAACCTCTACATCTTACTTGCCGTCGACTACGTGTCTAAATGGGTTGAGGCATCTGCAGTTCCCAACAACGATTCCAAGACCGTGCAACGATTCTTGCAGAAAAACATATTTACACGGTTTGGAATACTGAGAGCAATTATCAGCGACGAAGGCAAGCATTTTGACAACAGACTAATTGCCAAGATGTTGCAACGCTTCGGCATATCACACAAGATCGCCACGGCATATCACCCACAAACCAACGGGCAAGCAGAAATTTCCAACCGGGAGTTGAAGGGAATACTCGAGAAAGTTGTAAATCCCTCAATGAAGGATTGGTCATTAAGACTAGATGATGCACTTTGGGCATATCACTCTGCATTCAAAACACCCTTAGGTATGTCCCCCTTCCGTCTTGTCTATGGCAAAACATGCCATCTACCGGTGGAAATCGAACACAAGGCATACTGGGCAATCAAGACCGTGAATATGGATTGGGAAAGTGCCGGACAAAAGCATTTGATGGATCTCAATGAGATAGAAGAATTCCGTACACTCGCCTATAACAATGCACGAATCTACAAGGAGAAAACAAAGCGATGGCATGACAAGAAACTATTGCCACGGCAATTCACGCCAGGGCAACTAGTTCTCCTATTCAATTCTTGGCTAAAACTTTTCCCGGGAAAGCTGAAATCAAGATGGTCGGGACCATTCGAAGTCGTCAAACAATTCTCCCATGGTGCTGTGATAATCAAGTCTATCTCTGACAACCATGAATTCAAAGTTAATGGACAAAGATTGAAGCACTACAATGGTGCCCATGTGGAACGTAACAAGGAAGTGGTCAACTTAGGAGATGCATGAGCATGCTCTCCCTTTTGATATTTTTATTTATTTATTTTTATTTTTATTTTTCGATTAATTAGTTATTTTATTTTTTTCGATTTTTTATTTTTTTCATATATATTTCCGATTATTAGTAGTTTTTAGGATAATTTTTTTTAATTTAAGTTTAAGAATCCTATTACACATCTTTATTTATTTTCCTTATTAGTTTATCTTTAATTTTAATCCTTATTTGATTTGTCTTTGAATTGTAGGAAAAAAAAGTTCAAGATAAAGAGGAATTCTAATCCAAGTAGGAAAACATCTTCAACAAGGAAACTAATGGGCTGAATCTAAGTCTTATATAAAGCCTCCAATTCACCCTAACCACAACCCCTTGTCGACAACTTCTACCTCACCCTAAACCCTTTTTCGTTTTCCCCTAATCTCACCCTCATATCTTTCCTATAAAACCCATCACCCTTAACCTATTCCTACTTTCTATCTTGCAACTTTTTTTAGTTTCTTTTCTTTGTTTTTACAAAACTCACAACCAAGATCATCCATGGCATCCAAGATTAAACTTTTAGTTCATCCAAGTTCCTCCAAAGAACCAAGATACAAGAAGTTTGCTACACCGGTGGTTCAAGAAAGATTTCAATCCAAGTTTGAAAGCCGGAAGATTCATGAAGAACAAGGCTTTGAATACTCCAACTCTCATCAAGATTTCGGCCTTGAACCATTCATCTTCGAGAGGATTGCACATCAAAAGTGGCAAATCTTTTGCCATCAACCGGAACCGGGTAATATCTCATGGGTAAGAGAATTCTATGCTCACTCACCTAACCCGGATAATCCTTATATTTTTGTTCGTGACAAGGCCATACTCATAAGTCCCGAAAATGTCAACACCTTTTACGGGCTTTACATTGAGAAGGACGAGCATCAAGCCTTCGTTGATCAAATCACTCCCAAGCAACTCGACAAGGTGCTTCAAGAACTCACTCAACCGAGAACTCATTGGAACAACGGTAAATACAAGGGCATGGTAAATCACCTTCAGCTTAAACCCGAGGCAAAACTATGGAATAAGTTTGTTAAAACTTCTTTAATGCCCACCACACACAATACTACCGTTGATATACCACGTCTTTTGCTCATACACTCTATTTTGCATAATCGCATCATTAACATTGGAAAAATTATTTGTGATGAGATTTTTGTATGCAACTCAAAAGATAAGGGTTCTCTTTTCTTCCCTTGCTTAATTTCTAATCTTTGTAAGGAGATGCGTGTCCCAAGTGAGTCCACCGATGAAAAGGCCCTACCCAAGTCTGGTTGGAATCAAGCACTAATCCGAAAGCTAATGGGAGAGGCACCAGGAGATTCTTCAAGGCCTCCAATTGCCGCGGCAACTCCTGCCGCCCCGGCAATCCATAATGCACAAGCACCTAACGCCAGGGCAACTCGGCCATTAACCCCGAGACACTTTGAAGCACTCTTGCACCCATTGGCAAGCCACTTAAGGCAAATTGAAGACCGACAACTAATGTTCATGCGGTACATGAAGGAGCACAACAATGCCATCACCCAAGTCATCCTAGAAAAGTACCCAGATAATCGCGTGTCGTTCCCAATCTTTCCAGCCGAGATCCTTACCTCGGCAACCAATGAAGCAGCCACGGCAACCTTAACAGATGATGCCACGGCAACCTACTTCGTGCATGCACAAGCTGACGCCACGACATTCAACCCTGAAGATGTCACGGCAACCAAAGCTAAAGACATCCCAGCAACCACTGCAAAAGCCAAAGGTAAAGCACCAATGCCCGAATCAACTCCTACGGAATCATTTTCTGATTTTTCAGATTCGGACGAGTCCTCCATTGAACCAACAAAGACCGCACCAATTGAATCCTCCAAGCGAAAAGCCAATGACATTGATGAAGAGGACGATGAGGACAACCCTGTACGAGGATCGATTCCACCACCGGTAACAAGAAAACAACCATCGCGTTCAAGCAAGAGAATCAAGACACCGACCAAAAGGAAACTAATCATCTACGATGACGAACTCTAGGAGTAAGTCCTCATATGTATTTTTTATTTTTATTTTTATTTTTCGTTATTTTTATGCATGCATTGAGGACAATGCCTCACTCGAGTTTGGGGGGGATTGTTATTAGTAGTTACCATGTTTAGTTTCATTCATCTTAAGTATTACATTTAGGATACATAAATTGCTTGCCATGCCTTTAATTGGAATAAGAATTGCTTAGATTTGATGAATATCCGATGATGACTTTGCTAATGCACTTAATTGATAGAATTTTTATTCTAGGATAACCATGGAAAAACTTAGAATTTTACTATGATGCTAAATTTGATGAAACACTGTTGTGGTTTGATTGATTTAAGGAATTCTAGTGAACTTAGATTGATAATTAACAAATTGGGGGATTAGAATAAAAATTGGATGAATGCTAGAGGTGCCCGAAATTGGCTCTAGCATGTGCTAAAAAAATTGATCACTAGAGGTGCCCGAAACTGGCTCTAGGATGTGTTAAAAAATTTTAACTAGAGGTGCCCGAAACCGGCTCTAGTCAAATAAATTAACTTAAGAAAACTAAAAACAAAACACTAGAGGTGCCCAAAACTGGCTCTAGTTAAAACATGTTAAAAAGAACCCAATGAAGTAATTTGAAAACCTCTTGCTTGCATAGAATCTGAAAAATCAACTTGCACACAACTCTGCACACACTCACAAGCATTATAGTTTGATTCCGAGTAACTCTTAAGTTTTTCGAAAAATAAAAAGCCAATCATACTTTGTGCCCCGGTTCAGAGAATTGAAATCAAGTTCAAAGCTAAGTTTGTGAAAATTGAAGTCTTGGCAGGTAATTATGAGTTTGCATTTCTTGAGGACAAGCAATAGTTCGAGTTTGGGGGTGTGATAAGTGTTCAAAAGTACTATTTTTCTTACCCTTTTTACTCATATTATTGTTAGACTTAGGCTCATATTAGTGGCATAATTAGCCATTCATGCATTAATCCATGTTTCCTTCCATCGTTGTGCTTGATTACATAGATTGGTAGTTTTTGTGGGAAAAGATGTTGCTTTGGTGTGTTTTGTGTGTATGTGCAGGATCACTTGCCAAAACAAAGCTAGAGCTAGTTGCCAGGGCAATGCATGAAGGAGATGCCGAGCTAGTTGCCAGGGCAATGCATGAAGGAGACGCCGAGCCAGTTGCCATGGCAATTGTCGACAAGAGCAAAGGTGATATGGTAGTTGAAATTAATGACTATACAAGCCCAAGATGACGTGGAGAAAAGCCCAAACCCAAAGGAATTTGATTTCCATGCAGAGATTAAAGAAGAATTAAATTCCAAGAAGATAGGAGAAGTTCTAGTAGGAATACAATTATAATAAGATGGAGATTTCGACAATTGATAGAGAGCAAAAAGAGGGGAATTTCGACAAGTCCAAGGAGGGCAAGAGGAGAGAATTTTCGACAAGCATCAAGGGCAAGGAGGATTTCGACAAGCCTCATCCTTCATCCTTTTCTTTCTTGTTCGATTGGGTTCATGCTAGGGATTATTTATCTTGTGTTTCTTTGGAACCTAACCATGAACTAAATCTATTTGGCTATGATTATTGTGTTTTGTGGTTGTGAGAAACTATTGGTTTTTGTTTAGGTAATAAGAGTTTGCACTTTTCTATTCAAGGTTTATTCATTCTTGGTTCTTATTCTTGTTTGCGAGTGAATTGGGAGAGGATCTCGTGATTTCATCTATTTATCTAATATCGGGAGAGTTAGATTCAAGAAACGAATGAATATGATCTTTATTCAATCTATTGACGGTGAAGATTAATCCGGCTTAGGAATAGGTTAAGGATTTCAACGGCTAAGAGGAACGTAAGATTGGTTGCTGTTCACCCTTGATTTACGCAGGGATGTATTATCAAGGCATGCACAAGTAGCTAGAGTTTCAACTTAGGGATAAGAAGAAACCATTGAAGAACGCTCTGCCGAACCTTGAAGGTTGCTGCCCAGACGCCCAAGTAGTTGCCCAGACAACCATCGATTAGTTGCCAAGGCAACCCCGTTGTGCAAGTTGCCACGACAACTGAGTTGCCCGTGAGCTCTTTTACCAAAACGATCCAATCGACGATCACACCTCAACTCACGATAACCTGGCCTATCTCTCTCTCATTCGATCTCATCTTTTGTTTTACTTTATTGCTTTCTAGATTAGTTATTAGTTAAACTCCTATAATCCTTTACTTGTGTTTTTACTTTTTACAGTGCAAGAGACTAGATTCTTGAAGTGGCACCAATCCCTGTGGAGACGATATCTTTTATACTATAACTTGCGATGTGTATACTTGCACAATTGCGTAGCACTTATTACGCGCAACATGGTACTTGGAGGATCTCACTTTTTATCCGGTTATTTTTATTATTGAGTACGAAATTATTTTAAGTTATTCAGATTATTATTTTGAGACATTGATGTAATTTTCATACTTTGAGACTAATTATGTTTTGAGATTATTTTTAGCATTCATTTACTATGTTTTTTTGTTTAGATATTTATATTATATATTCATATATTAATTTTGACATTTGCCAAATTATTTGTTATAAGATATTTATTAAATTATCATTATACGTATTTTTTAAATTAAAGTATAATCTTTAAAATTTGTTTTTTAAGGTAAAAGTTTTCAAACGTGGCTTCCTAGATTTGACCCATTTCTTTTGGGCCGGGTTTAGAGGGTTACTGCTAATCTCTCCGGAAGATATCTACTATCCCTTCACCAGCAGACTGGAATTCTTCTGCACCAACAACATAGCTGAGCATGAAGCTGTGTTATGGGATTGAATGCAGCCATCGAAAGAAAGATTAAGGAGCTTCGAGTATTCAGAGATTCGTCCCTAGTAATTTATCGGTTACGAGGAGAATGGGAAACTAGGGATCCGAAGTTAATAAAATACTATGAGTTGATCAGGAGCTCATTAAAGAATTTGAAAAGGTCAGTTTCACATACCTTCCTAGAGAAGAAAACCAGATGGCGGATGCCTTGGCAACCTTGGCCTCCATGTTTAAAGCAAATACGGGAGCAGAAATGAAACCAATTGAGATGCAGACGTTTGAAAAGCTAGCTCACTGCTATAATGTGCAAGAAGAAATAGATGGCAACCCTTGGTATTAAGACATCTTACAGTATATCAAGTTTCAAAAGTATCCCGAAGGGGCAAATGAAAATGACAGAAAAACAGTCAGAAAGATGGCAACGAGATACGTTCTGGATGGGGAGATTCTATACTGAAGAAGCCATGACCAGACATTGCTAAGATGTGTAGATACCCAGGAGGCGAAAGAAATTTTGGCAGAAGTGCACGATGGTTTGTGTGGAACGCACGCCAACGGTCTGTCCATAGCTCGTAAAATTATGAGATATGGCTATTTCTGGCCGACCATGAAGGGAGACTACATCGATTATGCCAGAAAATGCCATAAATGCCAAATATATGCTTACAAGATCCATGCTCTTCTGTTACCGTTACACACCATGAACTCGCCGTGACCTTTTGCAGTATAGGGCATAGATTTCATAGGACAGATTCATCCGAAAGCTTCCAACGGGCACTGCTTTATTTTGGTTGCCATCGATTACTTCACTAAATGGGTGGAGGCACCAGCTTATGCCAACATTACAAGGACGACGGTGTACAAATTCTTGAAGAAGAAGATCATTTGCCGATATGGGTTGTCAGAAAAGATTATCACCGACAATGCTTTCAACCTGAACAACAAATTGATGACTGATGTGTGCCACCAGTTCAAGATAACACTCCATAATTCCACGACCTACCGCCCTAAGATGAATGGGGCAGTGGAAGCGGCAAACAAGAACATAAAGAAAATTATTGCGAAGACAACTGACACCTATAAAGATTGGCATGAGAAGCTACCATTTGCTTTGTTCGCCTACAAGACATCTGTTCGCACATCAACATGGGCAACGCCCTATTCTCTAGTATATGGCACAGATGCGGTATTACCCATTGAAGTTGAGATTCCGGCACTCTGGGTTCTGAATAAAGTAAAGTTAGAAGAATCAGACTGGGTGCAAGCTAGGTTTGACCAGTTAAATCTTATCGAAGAAAAGAGGTTGAAGGCCATCTGCCATGGTCAAACGTATCAGAAAAGAATGATGCGGGCATATGATAAGAAGGTGTGCCCAAGAGAATTCAGAGAGGGAGATCTGGTGCTTAAAAAGATCCTCCCAATTCAGAAAGATTCTTGAGGGAAGTAGATGCCTAACTGAGAAGGGCTATATGTTGTCAAGAAGGCCTTTTCAGGGGAGCATTGATCTTAACTGAAATAGACGGAGAAGAGTTGAAAAATCCTGTGAATTGCCAACCTACTCGCCCCTCCATTCAGCTCTGTGCTTACAGTTCCTTCATTTGTTTGGCATAGGTCTTCTTTCTACTACCTGGTTAAACATCAGGGTGGATAGTTAGCCCATCCTCAAGTGTTATAGTCTAGACACATAGGCCTAGTGAATGCATTCTAAAAATTTGTGCAATAGAGGTCAGGATATGGTCAGTTGTCTTTGTGGAATCAAATATTGTAACCGATTTATTTTACTTGAGTGATTCATTTATAAGTGATCTAGAACACAATGGTAACAAAATTGCTCCTTTTCCCAGATGGAATTGATGGTACGTGAGACATGTGGCTGTTTCTGGAAGGCGAAGCCTGTCATCTATTTTTTATTTGAGTTTGACATTGACCCCAGTCGGAAACCGGTTTTATGCGATCTAAGTGACATTATAAGTGTTCTTACGTTTAAATGGTCAAAAACAGATATAATTCCACGACCTACCGCCCTAAGATGAATGAGGCAGTGGAAGCGACAAGCAAGAACATAAAGAAAATTATTGCGAAGACAACTGACACCTATAATGATTGGCATGAGAAGCTACCATTTGCTCTGTTCGCCTACAAGACATCTGTTCGCACATCAACATGGGCAACGCCCTATTCTCTAGTATATGGCACATATGCGGTATTACCCATTGAAGTTGAGATTCTGGCACTCCGGGTTTTGAATAAAGTAAAGTTAGAAGAATCAGAGTGGGTGCAAGCTAGGTTTGACCAGTTAAATCTTATCGAAGAAAATAGGCTGAAGGCCATCTGCCATGGTCAAATGTATCAGAAAAGAATGATGCGGGCATATGATAAGAAGGTGCGCCCAAGAGAATTCGGAGAGGGAGATCTGGTGCTTAAGAAGATCCTCTCAATTCAGAAAGATTCTCGAGGGAAGTAGATGCCTAACTGAGAAGGGCTATATGTTGTCAAGAAGGCCTTTTCAGGGGAGCATTGATCTTAACTGAAATGGACGGAGAAGAGTTAAAAAATCCTGTGAATTGCCAGCCTACTCGCCCCTCCATTCAGCTCTGTGCTTACAGGTCCTTCATTTGTTTGGCATAGGTCTTCTTTCTACTACCTGGTTAAACATCAGGGTGGATAGTTAGCCCATCCTCAAGTGTTATAGTCTAGACACATAGGCCTAGTGAATGCATTCTAAAAATTTGTGCAATAGAGGTCAGGATATGGTCAGTTGTCTTTGTGGAATCAAATATTGTAACCGATTTATTTTACTTGAGTGATTCATTTATAAGTGATCTAGAACACAATGGTAACAAAATTGCTCCTTTTCCCAGATGGAATTGATGGTACGTGAGACATGTGGCTGTTTCTGGAAGGCGAAGCCTGTCATCTATTTTTTATTTGAATTTGACATTGACCCCAGTCGTAAACCGGTTTTATGCGATCTAAGTGACATTATAAGTGTTCTTACGTTTAGATGTTCAAAAACAGATATAATATATGGCATTCATTCATTTGATATTTTTTGGAGCTTGGGCTGATGCTCTCGTTATTTACGCATTGTAGAACGGCTCTGCTAACAAGTCCGATTAGAGTGCATCCTCTGTGTGCAATAGAGTTTGGTCTAGCAGTTCCAAGGTGACTTATTTAGATATGACGAAGGAGTGTTCAAATAACTGAAGCAGCAAGGACCTATGGATTTTCATTTGAAAAAAAAAAGTTGTCATTTCATTGTAACAGCTGTGAAGCTGATTTTGATTCATACACGTTATGAAATTAAGAACGAAGTTGCCTTGTTTAACAAGTTTGGGATGCTTATGAAGCTAGACCATATGGGGAGATCCTATGCTTTATATCTTCCAACTTGAATAAGAAATTCAGTTCTCCTATCCCAAGTCAGGACGAAGGCAAGAAAACTATACTGGTCTGGGTAAATAAAAAATAAATTTATATCCAATGCATCGGTCAATTAATATGGATTGAATAGTACAAAGGTTCAATTTTGTTACATTAACATAATGACTCAAACTCGACAATGGTGGAATCAATCATCTCATCCTGTCAGACTAGCTGATTCTTGGGGCAAAATAAGTTTTTTCATCATTTTTAGATACATTTAAAAAAAACTTGGTACTAGAAGGAGAAGAGAGACCAGAAATGATAGGTGAAATGAACAAATATTTTGGTAGAAAAAAATGGGAATTGTCCCCATTAACAGTGCTCTAAAAATAGTTTAATAAATTTGAAGAGAGATTTAGAGAAGTTGAAATGGCAAAACATAATCTAGGGAGCCAAATTTTTGTACAAAGCTATAAAAAGAGAATAAGAAAGAGCCGTTAAAAACAAAGACAGACCAGACCCTTCGTTATACCACCTTCTTGCGAATAACCTGGAGAATGCCTCTTAATGTTGGTTAAGTCCCAAAAGAGCAACGAGACAATAACCAAGAAAATCGAATAAACAAAAACTACTTTCATTTGGTTACGATTTACGTAACCCAAAACCAAAACTTAAAACCAGGAAGAAAGAAGAATACTAAAGTGATTTGATGAAGAAAATCAGAAGCAGCAAATAAAAGAGAGGGAAAGGGAGAGAAGAAAGGTGGTGGGTGTATATAGCTTTTCTTGCGTTTCTTATTCTTTTTTTTTTTTCTGTTTTTGATCCCTGTTTGGAAGGAAGGAAGGAAAGAAAGTGGGGAGAAAAGTAAGATGGTGGTGTACGTGAAAAGAGTTTTACTTGAAGATGTGGCAATAATAGGAGGATTGGTAGGAGTGCAGTTTGTTTATGCAGGGAACTCGGTTTTACTTGCTTATCTTTTGTCCCTTGGCCTTGGCCATTTGACCATTGTTATTTGCTTCACCCTTGCCACCTTCATTATTCTCTCCCCTTTTGCTTTTTATTTTGAAAGGTAATTCATTTTCAGTTTCTTTCTTTCTGGAGTTGTGCAGCCATGAAAACGTTTCTAATATATCATTCACGTTCATTTGTTTTGCAGGAGTCAATGGCCGAACCACTTAACCTTGAAGTTCATGATTCAGCTTGTTTCAATCTCCTTTGGAGGGTAAGGTTAATTTTCATTTTCAAGAAATGATGTTAACAATCCATTTTCCAATCATGTTATTGACAATCTTTATTTCAGGATAACTTTGTTCCAATCCCTATTCCTCAAAGGGATTGATCTAACTTCACCAGCAGTGGCAACAGCCATGCCAAACCTTGCTCCCGGGCTTATCTTTATAATCGCTTGGGCTTTCGGGTAATAAATTTGTTACATATATGTTTTTTCATTATCAAATTAGTAATGAAAACCCCCTGGTGAATTTTGGCAATGCTGATGCAGGTTAGAAGAAGTTGCTATAAGTTGCCTATACAGTAAAGTTAAGATTGCAGGCACGTTGTTGTGTGTCATAGGTGCCCTTATAATGAGTGTAGTGCAGAGCACCGTCTCGTCGGGAGATGCAGTGATGGATCCCGTAGCCATTTATAATGGCATTTTCGACAAAAATAAGATCATTGGTTGCATGTACCTCATGGCAGCAGTCCTGGTTCTATCAAGCAATGTAGTATTGCAGGTATTTTTGAAAAATGGAAAACATACATAGGAGTTCAAATTTGTGTTTTTTCGGTTTCTTCTTTTTTGCTAAGATATCATGTTTTAAAGGCAACGACTTTGGGCGATTTTCCTGCTCCGACGTCCTTGTGTGCGATAACATCCTTGATTGGAGTGATTATAACTTCACTGGTGCAGTTGTTCGAAAATCATGATTTCGAATGGGGTTGGCCCCCTGTTAGTGGTTGGCGCCTACTTGGTTTTTCTCTACTGGTATGCAAATCTGTCTCTTTTCTCTACTTGGCTTTTCTGTTTATAAGTTGCCTATACAATAATGCATATCGAAAGATTCGAAACAGTAAATCCCCTTTTTTTCACTGATCTATTCGTTCATATCCGGATGCGCAGGGAGGAGCTGTGAGCGGAATATGTGTAAGCTTCAACGGATGGGCAATGAAGAAGAGGGGACCCGTGCTGGTCTCAATGTTTTGCCCCATTGGAACAGTCATTACAGTACTTTTGTCTTTCATTACTTTAGGACAGACCATTTCATTAGGAAGGTAAACCATATACATACAGATTTACCAAATTTTCTTCAAGTTCGAAATCGAAAACTTTCCAACATTCTATGAATCCCTCTTTTGATACAGCCTTGCTGGGATGTTCCTCATGTTCACTGGCCTCTACTTCGTGTTATGGGCTAAAGGAAAAGAAGTTTACTTGGTCGGGGAAGGTGTGGGAAGCGAGTTCGATCCGGAAAAGCCTCTATTAAGCTAAAGAGCTAAAAAATCAGAAGTTTGATGTGTTCCCTAACATGCAAGATCGACGGAGACCATATGAAGTGTGATTGAAGCTCACAATATGACTGTAAACACTCCTATATTTCAACTGTTTTTTTTTTTTTTTGCAGAAACTCAATGTAGCAGCAGAATCCTGTAAGGTACTCTGAGTTCAGATCTTTATTAGGGATGATAAGAGGTTAGCTTGGGTAAAAGAGAATTGAGAGGAAGTGTAGGGAAAATGAAATCTTGTAAATCAAATGGGATTTTAGACTCATAAATTATATTCAATCTGGTAATTATAACATGTTGATGCTGGTAATAATAACGTGTTTATAACAAGGTAATGAATGACAAGTGAAGCAGAGATCAATGAAAGCAAGTGATCAACATAGCTATATGTAATATATATAATACGAACAAAAATCATGTAATTTTTCAGTGTTTTTTTTATGCCCAATATTAAAAAATTAAATTATAAACTCTAACACTAAATTTTAAATCTTAAACACTAACAAATACACCCTACCCCTAATTCTCTAAACTCTAATCATGAACTCTAACCCTTAACTCTAAACCTAGTTTTTTTAATATGAAACATAAACAAGGGCACCAAAAAGAGGTAGGAGATTCTATTCTATATAATAAGTTGTTCATTTTGTAATTCTATTAGAATATTATAAGGGTTAAATACTATTTTAGTCCCTAAAGTTGTACCTAGTACTTAAAGAACTTTTTATTAAGCTTGACTGTTGAAGTTTTTTTTTGAATAGTTTAAAAGTGTTACAAGGTAGTATATGTTCATACATATTTTTAATTATTTGACAATGTACATACACTTTGTAGACAAAATGATTTAAATCTGTGTCTCCTAAAATAAACATTATCCGCTTTTTCATTATAACACTTCTGAAGTTCTGACCCTTGAAGTTTCTAAACAGGAAACAAGTCACCCCACTCAATTTTTTTGTTGCAAGAAGTCACATGGCGCTTTATGAATATGACACAAAAATAATTTAAATTAGAACAACTCTAAAAATTTCATAAAAATCTTTTAAAATTCAATGTTTTCTAAAACTGAAAATATTTTAAAATTTTCGATGGATTTTTTTAAACTTTTTAAAAAATATATTTTGAATTTTTATGAATTTTTTTTAAAAATTAAAAATATGTGTTATCCCACTCAATTTATTTTTATTTTTTAGAATATTATGCGACTTTTTGTGACGAAAACTTAAAATCAAATGATATGCTTCGTATTTAAAAAATTCAGAAATACAATTGATTTTTTTGTGATAATATAATATCAATTTTTAAGGACCAAATACTATTAAACTCTATCGTAAAAGAAATTATTAGATGAACTTGGCTCACCACATCATCCGTTGTCTCAGCTAATAAAATACTCCATCCATCTCAAACTAACTTCTAATACTCTTTGTTCACAAGTAGGAAAGAGGAGAAGATTCACCTTGAAAAAAATGAGATAAATGAATATTATTGGTTGGGACCACGAATGACGTGATGAGCCGGATTTATCTAATAATTTTTTCTATCGTAAAGGAAAAAAAGATAAAAGTCTAATTTGATGTTTACTATTGCATGTGTATGTTTAAAATGTGACATTGTAGCTGACAACCCCACGCCAAGGGCCCGTCGCTGTTTGATGGCTTAAGTGCTTAACTAAAATAGCATGAAAATTATAACCATTTTTTTACGATATGGATCGGTGAAGAATCATTTTTTATCATTATGATAGTTGAATAATCAAGATTGACACTTTAATGGTTAGCTAATTTTAATATATAGGTTATGGATACATCAAATATATCAATAGATAATTTTTGTTTCATTTTGAAGGAAAATATTATTTATATAGATAGATACATACATGCAATAATCTTTAAGAAGTGATTTAGGTACTAAGTGATTTTGAATTTTGATATGAGATGGGGGTTATTTTATCATGAGAATCTATTATAAATAGTGGGTAAGTAAACATTCATAAAAATGAGTTTAATAGAATTTAAGAAAATAAATTATTAGTCAACAATCTCTAGAGTAAGTTGTTAAAAGTTTTTAGCTGGCACCTTCCCCTCTTCCTAGGTTGTGGGTTCTAGACTCATTAAGATCATATTTCTCATTCTCCTTCTTCCTAGATAGGAATTGTTCAAAAGAAAAAAAAGAAAATAAAGGCTTAACAAAAGGCCGACAACATATATAAAAAGAGACATGAATGGTTAGGGTATCAAAGAAGGTGTCGACGTACGTAATGATTAACTCAAGTTCCATCAAACAAAAAGTCTTTGATAATATGATGCAGCGATGAGTGTTTTAAAGAATCGAATTAGTGACATCGACAAAGAAAAGACCACATTGGCCGTTTGAAATAGATCTCTTATAATTAGACTAGTGAAATATTATTGAGAGAGACGACGTAAAGAAGGCAAAACCTTTTAGCCCCGACATGGGATATCCATCGAAGGGGCAGAAGAAGGTCCAAACCTTCTTAAGGGAAAATCGAAAAGCCCACAAAATGAGTGTTGATCGTCTGAAAGGAGGATAGTAGCTCTGTCCTCAAGTGAGGTCGTCGAACCTAAAAAAAATATGTTAAATATTCATCAATTTCTCTCTCTTTGAAGATAATTCTCAACATTTATTAAAATAATATAAAAAATATATGTCTAGAAATATATATAAAATAATCTAAATATTTGTTGTTGGGGTGAACAATCAATTGTAAATGGCAAAAAGGCAGGGAATTGTCAATAAAAATTTTGTGGAGCTAATTACGAAAGCAATAAAAGACGACACAAGAAATTTAGAGTGGTTCAACCTTCTCAATAAGGTTTACATCCACTACCTTAGCTATCCACACTAAGGATCCACTAGATTTGTTTTCCTTTTGAGGCTCAAGGAGATAACCTTACAACTCCCTTAAGGTTTATACCCCAAAACCTTAAGAACACTCTCAAAGAGAATTACAAATTTAGCAAACTAAGAAAACCTCACAAAGACAATATGTTTGCACAATTTTAAAGCTCACACAACCCCAAACACTTGAGTAAAAAGATTACAATAAAGAACTCTCAAGTGGGTTTACAAAAATTTGATAAATAAAGCTCAAAGATGTTGGATGTGTGCTTTAATGCTTTTGACTTGTTGAATAGTTGTTGAAGAAGCTTTGGAGACTTGATTTTATACTCCCTCATTGATTTCTAGTCGTTTGGATAGTTGGGATATTGATTATAGATGTTGGGCTACATTTTCCCGCAATAAATGATGTCTCGCAACACTAGATATCAGTACTCGAGAGCTCGTATCGGTACCTGCCATAAGAAGAAAAAGTTGTTGCAACAAAGGGTATCGATACGCAACTAGCTGTATCGATACGGAGTGACTATTTTACAAAGGGTATCGGTATGTTCCATACCGTATCGATACTGATTTTGCTCACTGGAATCCTTAGAAGTTTAAGTTAAAAGACCGATCGATACGCCCATAGGGGGTATCCTTACGAGTAACCGTTTTTTAAAATTTATGGTTCCAATAAAACTGCCAAGGCAACGGTCGAATAATAAATGCAAAGATTTACAAAATCTTTAAACCCCGTATCGATACACTAAAGGTCGTACTGATACTTAAATGCAATTTGGTTTCCAGTTTCAAAAAGGCATATTGATACGCCTGAGGTCGTATCGGTACCCTATAGCCATTAAGCGTAAAACAGTTTTCCAGTAGCAAAAAACCGTACTGATAGCCATAGGTTGTATCGGTACTCAGTTACCAAATTGGCTATTTTGAGTACAAAACACTTAGAAAGGTTTTGGGGATTTTTGTTTTGACTTAGAAAAAGTTTAAGTTCGAATGATTGTCAATTTAGTGAGTAAATTGAATACTTTAAAAATTTATTTATTTTTACAAAATAGTTTTATTATATCAAAATCAAACATAGGTTTAACAATTTCTCCCTTTTTGATATAACAAAACCAAAATAAATTTTTAGTTCATTCCCTTTTTCTTTATGGCTAAAAGAATTTGTTTTTGAAAACCTTTGAAAATTTATCTCACTTTTCCCCATTTTTGTTAAGTCAAAATCAATAGGGAAAATAAACACAAGTATAAAGCAATATAAATCCAAAGATAATTAAACAAAATAAATATTATAAATTCAAAGCATTAAAATCCAAGACATAACATCTAACAAACTTAAAAACAAACATAAATCAAAGCATAAAGCATAGAGTCATAGAAAATATTAAAAAAAAACAGATGTGCATAAAAACTCAAATCCTAATAAATAATATGATGTGATATGTAATGAGATACAAAGCCTAAGAGTCGTCCTCTTCATCCTCATTCTCGTCTTCGTCTTCCTCATCGTTGTCTCCAAGAGCATGGCCACACCATTCAATATGAAAAGCGGTGACAGTCATATCATAAAGGTCGCACAATGCTCAATGGAGGTCACTCTAGCATCCATATAAGCAAAGCGAGTATCAATGGCATCGAGCCGAGTATCCATAGTAGCAAACTTCCCATCAAGGTAAACCATGAGAGCATCAAGGGAAGGTTGAACAACCGAAGCAACGAGAATATTCTCTACTAGATCAACTTGAGCACCACCGGGAAGATCTGCATTGCGAACCCATTCTTCATTATAAAAGGTGAACTTGGCTCACCGGAGAGACTTATCATCAATAGGGTCGGTGAAGGGCACTCTAAGATCAAGAGAACAATTGATCTCAAGCTTTTGGAAGATGAAGCTACGAATTGTACCATAGGTAAAGGATGTGACGAGGGTGGTATGACGGTTGATGACTATATGGACCAACTTGGCAAAGATAATTTTAGGTGTTTTCCCTCACGAAAACAATAAAGTTAAAAGTCATCCACTATACGAATAGTAGACCACTTGCCACCAGATGGTCGAAACTACCAAGTGATAAGAAAATAGAGGAAACGCTCATGGGCATCGAGAACTGATACTGAGCCACCATAAGTTTGACCAAAAGAATGTTCATCATCTATACTTATGTCTTCAATCCCTAAAAGATCGGCTATCTTTTTAGAATCAAGAGTAAATTTCTTTCCTATAAGATAGGATTCAAGAGCTATGGTTCCGGTTTTCTCTAAATTTAAAATACACCGAGCATTTTAGTAGAAAATTCGATCAAGATTTTTGTAAAGAATGTCGGGTATGTTTAAAAAGATAAAATTCCATTGCCTCATCAAATCAAGATATCAAACATTAAATTCATCGCATCACATATAGGCATAATCAACAGCTCACTCACGACGGATTTTGAAAGTTTAAAATTGTTTAAAATAATCTATAGCAGTAGGATATTCCGATTTATTAAAATAATGGATAAAAAGTTGGTTAAGGTTGGGTTTGGTACCATTGTTACCGGGATTGAGATTGGAAGAACTAGCATTCAAATCCTTACTAGATCTCTTTTTAGGAGGCAAGGTTAAAAACCTGCAAAATTCAAACCACAAAAACATATGTATGCAAACACATCAAATTCAATCCAATAAGTCAATCCAATGATCAAGGTAGGATAAAAATCTATATTATATAGTTTAAAAGTATATACAAATATAAAGAAAATTTTTGATAACTTAAAAACTTGAAATCTGGAAAAATAAGTATACGAGTATAATTATATATTTGAACAAAAAAATTTAGTTTTAAAAAAGTTTTGTAAAATCTTTGAAAACATGGATATATACATCCTAAATATATAAACTTTAAACCTAAAACTTATACAAGTATAAAGAAATTCGAAATAAAAAGAAAATAGGTTTTTATCTTGAGTATGGATGAATGAGGAGATGATTTACACAAAACTTGATTATCAAAGTTTGGGTTTGATGTGTTGAGTAAAAGCCCCCAAAGATTTTGAAGAAATCTTGAATATGGATGAATGAGGAGATGATTTACACAAAACTTGATTATCAAAGTTTGGGTTTGATGTGTTGAGTAAAAACCTAGAGGTTTGGATGGTTTTTATAGTGTTTCACCATCTAGGGTTTTTAAGAAAAAAAGATTTACTTTGATTTGAAATAGGAAAGCCTATTTAATGGATTCAATGCACGTGTATTGATACGTACTTTATGCGTACCAAAATTATGTACCGGTACTATATAGACTCGTACTGATCCTCGACTCGTACTGGTACAAACTGATATGTACTGAAATGTTATCCCTGATACCATGTATTAATACGACTACCCCCGTATCGATGCTCTTTGACCAAATTTAACAGATTTGGCTGCAAAAGACCCAAAAAATTGATTTTACTCGAATCGAAATGCATGATTATAATATAAGATCATCACGAAAGGGCAAAAAACATATATATATATATATATATATATATATATACTCCCCCTAACAACATGAATAGATGTATATAGGAACAAGATCACACAAACATGAAAACCAACCAAATTCAAGCAAGATTTAAGATCAAAACAAGGCTCTAAGGTTCAAGAAAGGCTAGTAAGCCCTAACTCTCTCCTAAGAGACCAAAAACGCTCTTTATCTAAAGGTTTGGGAAATATATTCGTTAGTTGGTGTAAGGTGTCTACATACTATGTAAAAATATCATTTTCCAAGACATGATCTCTAATGAAATGATGTCTTATTTCTATATGCTTGGTTCTAAAATGTTGGATAAGATTTTTAGTGAGACAAATCACACTAGTATTATCACACTTTAAGGGGATGGTACCTACATCAATTCCATAATCTAAGAGTTGTTGCTTCATCCAAAGGACTTGAGCGCAACAACTACCAGCTAAAATATATTCCACCTCGGTGGTAGATAGCGCAATGCTATTTTGTTTCTTAGAAAACTATGATATCAACATGTTACCAAGGAATTGACAAGTACCAGAGGTACTCTTTCTATTTGTAAGGCTCAATGTCTTCAATCGAAATTAGCTCCGATGAAGAGTATAGAGGTTTATTTGAATTTAGGAAAACAAAAACCGAAAAAGATGGACATTTTGACACGGTCGATTTTTGAGTGGTTCGACCTTTTAACCAAGGTCTACATCCACAACCTTAGCATCCACACTAAGGATTTCCCAATTCACTAACAATGAATTCTTTTCTTTTTACAGGTTCAAGGGGTAACCTTACATCCCTATTTTTTCATGGGCTAAGATAGAACCCTCTCCCTAGTTTTTATAAGGATCAACTAGAACATATCCCTCAAAATTAGGTCTTGACATTTGTAAACAAAATACTTCTCTAGGTGGATGTTTACACATTTTCGCTCACTAGGATTGGACTAAAGAATTTACAAGAGATTACAAAATAAACAATGAAAAACACAACTCTCTTGATTTTTAAACTTGGATGTCCATCATCATCTTCTTCAGGTGTCTTTGGCTTGTATTTATAGTGTGGAATAAAAAAAAACTAGCCGTTAAAAACTAGTTGTTGGAAAACTAGCCATTGAGGACTTTAATTCTAGCCATAAATACATTTTTTGCAACTTTGGGTATCGGTACTTGAAAGTGAGTATCGATACCTGCAAAAACAAGAAAGAGCCATTGCACATAAATATAGTGCGTACCAATACACGATATATTCGTATCGGTATAATACTTTAAGTATCGGTACAGAGGCTTTTGTATCGATACTCGATGTGCTCTCTGGAAATCAAAATACTTTTGCGTATCAGTACGAGGAAAGATCGAACCGGTACAAGCAGTCAATTTTTTACTTTTAAGACATTTAAAAAATTTGTTCGAGTCAAAAATCTTTTCAAAAACCTTTCAAATGTATTTTTCAAGTTGACCGGACCTTAAATTAAGTTTGCAATATTTGTTCAAGTCCAAAAATATTTTTTATTGAGTTATATCAAAACAAATATCTCAACACTATCTATCTTACAACCTCCATAGTCCGCTTCTGAATAAGCATACAAACTAAATGATGAGTCTCTAAGATAGCAAAGACCTAAGCAAGGGGTGTCTCTAAGGCATCTAAAGATTCTCTTAACGGCTTGTAGATGTGATTCTCTAAGACTAGCTTGAAATCTAGCACATAAGCAAACACTAAACATGATATCCGGTCTACTTGCGGTAAGATAAAGCAAAGATCCTATCATAGATCTATAAAGCTTAAGATCGACACATATACCTCCTTTATCTTTGTCAAGCTTTGTAGAAGAACTCATTGGTGTGGCTTGAGGCTTTACATGCTCCAAGCCAAACTTCTTGAGCATTATCTTTGATGTACTTTGCTTGATTGATGAAGATGTCATCATTCCTTTGTTTGATTTGGAGTCCCAAAAAGAATGAGAGCTCTCATATCATGCTCATTTCAAATTCACTTTGCATTAACTTAGCAAAATCTTGGCAAAAAAGTTCATTAGTAGAACAAAAAATAATATCATCAACATAAATTTGAACTACTAAAATGTCTTTACATTTTCTTTTTATAAAAAGTGTAGTTGTTAGAGTATGCCCAAATACCAATCATATGATGATTGTAAATTACATTTGTTTTTACCTTGTTTATTCATAAAGAGGCATTGCCATTATTATTTTTAGTTACAATTGTACATACATAAATAAACTGAATTATAATAAAATCCTTAGAATAATATGGTTATTTTTAAATGTCCTTAGTCGATTATTATTGTGGGCATGACAACAATAATGCATTAAGACTAATATGTAGTTGATTGATGACAAAGTAAGACTAATATGTAGTTGATTGATGACAAAGTGTTGTCATTTACATGGAGATGACAAAATCAATACATAAGTATGTGTTAGAGAACGACATACTGGATTGACCCGCTATGAGCATGTTTCTTAGATTATTATGTGACAATCACAACATTGCTCATATTGAGATTATCATTATTTCAACATCGTGAGTGACATATTTTGATACAGTCAAACGTGTGTCATAACTGCCTACACTATAAAGACTAATATTGGATATGTCACAATCTATATAGTGGGATATGGTTGATCAAGATATGATTTGTCCCTCCTACATAATAGGAGTAATATCATAGGCCACTTGATTGAGTGAGACTAGAAATGCATGGTCATGCTCGAATAAGTTGATATGAGATATCGTAGTTATTCGTTTATAATAGTCTACTCAAGATATCAAGAAATATTAGATGGACTATACAAGTGTGACTATTCCATGACTTGTGTCCAATCTAGATATAAGGACAAAAGGATGTAATACCTGAAAAAAGTTAATCACGAAGAAGTTATGTTGAATCACAATTTCTTGTAACTTAGGTGGCAATGACATATTGCTAGATGGCACCCATTGTTTGTAATATTAGAAATGTTATAATATTTACTACCGTTACAAAGAACATACAAGGTCACACCCACGATTGAAATGAGCATATATTAAACGAATTATATATGTACAAATTTGTTGTACACGGATTTAGTTAAATTAATATATATTTGATATATATAATTTAACTATTGGATAAATATTAAAAGAAAATAATTACTTTAATTATGACTCTTTTAATATATAAATAATATAATTCTATTTAAATTAATATATATATTGAAATCCTAATTAAAGTTGAATTGGGATTATATATATTAATATATATTGAAATCCTAATTAAGTTGAATTGGGATTATATATATTTAATATATATTGAAATCCTAATTAAAGTTAAATTAGGATTATATATATTAATATATATATATATTGAAATCCTAATATGAGTTGAATTAGGATTACAAAGGCTATATAAAGGCATGAGAGATCTAACAGTCATTAATGCTTTTGGAAAAACCCTCTAAATAGTTTAGAGAGTTTTATATGCTCGTTTCAATTGAGTAAACTACGTAGAGGTCAAAGCGTTATCGTTGTGACTTAGTAATCAACATCGTAGAATCGTGATTGGTTATCTATCTCCTCCAAATTTAAAATTCCAAATTTTAAATAGGTAATTCTTTGCCCTTATTTACCCCGATTCGTTCCTCGTACATGGATCTCTAGTGGTGATCGTTGGATATTTTTTCCGCTGCTCTATAGGGTGTGTCGGCGTGACCCAACAGTAGTATCAACATTTCCTTTGTCAAAACCCTTTTTAATTAAAAAACTTGACAATCTTTCATACCAAGCTCTAGGAGCTTGTTTCAAACCATACAAAGCTTTTGAAAGTTTGAAAACATGGTTTGGATATTTTTGGATCTTTAAAATCGGGTGGTTATTCTACATATACTTCTTCATTTATAAAACCATTTAGAAAAGCACTTTTAACATCCATTTGAAAAAGCTTGAATTCATGATAACATGCAAATGCAAACAACATCCTAATAGCTTCCATTCTAGCTACGGGTGCGTAGGTTACATCAAAATCAATTCATTCTTCTTGAGTGTAACCTTGAGTAACAAGTCTAGACTTGTTTCTCACTATGTTACCACTCTCATCTAATTTATTTCTAAAAACCTATTTAGTATTTATAGTAGATTTATTACTAGGCCTATCAACTAATGTCCAAACTTTACTCATCTCAAATTGATTTAACTCTTATTGCATAGTAAATATCTAATAATCATCATTTAATGTTTTCTTGATATTTTAGGCTCTGTGCATGAGATAAATGCAACATAATTACATGTATTACCAAGAGAGGATCTAGTGATTACACCTTTGGATGGGTCACCTAAAATCCCACCACCTTTGACATAGTTGAACTCCCTTGGGCAGGTAACCTCCATTTCCTCTAGAGACATGTCCTTTAAGGCTTCTAGAGGTGGATCTTGTGGTTCTTCTTTTGGTGGAACTTCTTCTACCTTTGATGACTGTCCTTCACCCTTATTGGCATCCAAAATTCATACATCATCATCATCACAAGTATCTTTTCTCGGAATGAGGTTATCATAAAAAACAACATGAATTGACTCTTCAACCACTAAAGTTATTTTGTTAAATACACGACAGGCTTTAGAGTTTAAAGAATAACCTAGAAAAATTGCTTCATCACTTTTTGCATCAAACTTGCCTAAATTGTCTTTTCTATTGTTAAAAACAAAACATTTACATCCAAAATGATAAAAATAGCTAACGGTAGTCTTTTTATTTTTGAAAAGCTCTTAAGGCGTTTTCTTCAAAATTGGCCTAATCATTACACGATTGACAATATAACAAGCGGTATTTATGGCTTTCGCCTAAAAATATTTAGGCAAATTATTTTCACAAAGTATGATTCTAGCCATTTCTTCTAAAGTTCTATTTTTACTCTCAACAACCCCATTTTTGTTAAAGTGTGCGAAGAGCCAAAAATTTATGGCTAATTCTATTTTAGTTACAAAACTCTTCAAAACCAAGATTTTGAAATTTGGTTCCATGGTCACTCCTAACATAAGAAATGGAAACCAACATCATTTTGGTTTGCTTCTGAAAACGTGATGAATTTTTCAAAAGCCTCATCCATGGTACTTAAAAAGAGAGCTCAAGTAAATCTAGAGTAATCATCAACTAAAATAAATGCATATTATTTTCCACCCAAGCTCATAGCTCTAATAGGGCCAAAAAGATCTATATGGATCAATTGTAAAACTCTACTTCTAGATACATCATTAATAGATTTAAAAGAAACTCTTTTATGTTTACCTTTAGCACATGCATCACAAATTCTGTCAAGAGAAAACTTGATTTTTTGCAAACAACCAAGAATCGCGCTCATTTTCTGCAACAAAATATGCATTTGAAATATGAATGTCATCTAAATACACCATGTAAATATTTCCTATTCTATGACCAATAAGCACAATTTTATTAGATGGAATGTCAATGATTTTGCAACCATTTAAATCAAACATGACGTTGAAACCTTTATCACGCAGTTGGCTTATGCTTAAAAGGTTATGCTTAAGACCGTTAACATATAAAACATTTTCTATAAGAATTGAAAAGTGATTACCAATGCCAATTCCTTCAATATGGCCTTTGGAGTTGTCATCGAAAGTCATTACTCATCCACTCTTTGGTTTTAGCTCTAAAAATTGACTCTTGTCACCTGTCATGTATCTCAAGCATCCACTATCAAGGCACCATGAATTTATACTTGAAGAGTTGGCCTTGTAGCAATGTTTTCCCTACAAACATAGAATCAAGTCTTGATTTTTGGAACCCAAATTCTTTTGGGTCCATGAGTATTAGCTCCCAAAATCTTGGTTCCTTTAGGAATCCAAGAAGCAATTGCATCAATGTTATTAGAAGTAACAAGTTTCTTAGGAACCCAAACACTTCTACTTTTTTACCATTAGAGGACATTTGGAAGCCTCCATATTTGTAGCCATTAAAGTTTCTTCTCACATGGTTGGGTTATGAATGATTTTTTTTTCAAAACGAGATTTCCCAACCTTGTTCAAGGAAGCTTTAAGATCCCCCACTTCCTTTTGGTGATCATCGTGGACTTTTGAAAGTAGGTTGTGCAAGTCTTGATTTTTCTTTTCAAAATCATATTATTTTGCTTACAAATCCTCAACTTTCCTTTCAAGTTCCATATTGGTTTTAGATAAAGAATTATTTTGGTTTTTCAAATCTAAAATTGTTTTCTTATTTTTTAAAAGTTATTTTTTATACTTCAAAACCAACTCATCATAAATCTCTTGTAACTCATCTTAAGCTTCATAAAGCTCATCAAAAGTGAAATCAAAATTAGATGAGTTTGACTTTACCTTAGGATCCTCATCCAATGCCATGAGACAAAGGTTAGCTACTTCTTGCCCTTTCTCATCGAATGAGTCCTCATCACTCCAAGTAGCTACATGTGCCTTGAGCTTCTTTCTTTTCTCAAAGTTCTTCTTCTTTAGTTGGGGACAATCAAACTTGATGTGTCCTGGCTTTTTGCACTTATAACAAACAATTTGGTTCTTCTCTTTTTCATTTGGCCTGTTCTTGAAACCTTTTCTCTATTGGAACTTTCTTCCCTGGTTGAATCTCATAAACCTTGTGAGTCTCTTGGCTAACATAGCCATTTTTTATTTTTTTCCTCACTTGAATCACTCTTTTCTTGTGAAGCTTTAAGGGCAATTCTCATCTTCTTCTCTACTTTCTATTTTTTTATTTTTTTTCTTCTCTTTTTTCTTTCTTTATAATCTCATGAGTAAGAAGAGACCCTTAAAGAGCATCAAGCTTCAAGGTCTTGAGATCCTTGGCTTTGATGATGACAGTCTTTTTTGAATCCTATAACTTGGGAAGAGAGTAGATAAGCTTCTGAACAAGCTTGTCTTTTAGAATAACTTCTCTATAGCCTTTAAGCCCATTGACAATGACGAAAAATCTATCGAATATCTTGGTAATGTCTTCATCCGGTTCTATTTTGAAGTTCTTATAGCTAAGATTTAGAAGTCCAATCTTGGTCTCCTTCACTTTATTGGTTCCCTCATAAGTAACTTCTAGCTTGTCCCATATCTCCTTTGCACTTGGGCAAGAAGACATCTTGGCATACTCATCCGATCCAAGAGTACAAAAGAGAATATGCATGCTTTATCGTTGATTTATAACTTTTTCTGATCATTATTGGTGTATTCTTGCCTTGTCTTGGGAATACTCTGGTCTCTTTCTTCCTTCATCAGAATAGATGGTCCATCTTCCACTACATCCCAAATGAGGTAGTCATTGGATTTGATGAAAAGCCTTATTCTATTCTTCCAACAGGGGTAGTTTACCCCATTGAAATAAGACGGTTTAGAGATAGATTGTGATTCCTTGAAGTGGTGTCTGGAGGTACATGCCATGGTTTACTTTGTTGATTGTTTGTACACCAATATGATCTACTCAATAGAATGTGAAGCCTTCCAATAAGTGTATATCTGATACCAATTGTTGGGATGAACAATCAATTGCAAAAGGCCAAGAGGGGTGAATTGGCAATAAAAATTTGGTGGATCTAATTGTAAAAGCAATAAAAATGACACAAAGAATTTAGAGTGGTTCAACCTTCTTAATAAGGTTTACATCCACTACCTTAGCTATCCACATTAAGGATTTCTTAAATCTACTAGATTTGTTTTCCTTTTGAGGCCCAAGGAGATAACCTTGCAACTCCAAATTAAGGATTTCTTACATCCACTACCTTAGCTATCCACATTAAGGATTTCTTAAATCCACTAGATTTGCTTTCCTTTTGAGGCCCAAGGAGATAACCTTGCAACTTCCTTAAGATTTATACCCCAAAACCTTAAGAACACTCTTAAAGAGAATTAAAAATTTAGTAAACTAAGAAAATCTCACAAAGGCAGTATGTTTGCACAATTTTAAGGCTTACTCAATCCCAAATACTTGAGTAAAAAGATTACAATAAAGAACTTTAATGTGGGTTTACAAGAATTTGACAAATAAAGCTCAAAGATGTTGGATGCGTGCTTGAATGCTTTTGATTTGTTGAATAGTTGTTGAAGAAGCTTTGGAGACTTGATTTTATACTCCCCTGTTGATTTCTAGCTGTTTGGGTAGTTATAATATTGATTATAGCTGTTGGGCTACATTTTCCCGTAATAAATGTTGTTTGGCAGCACTAGGTATCGGTACTCGAGAGCTCGTATTAGTACTTGCCATAAGAAGAAAAAGTCGTTGCAACAAAGGGGTATCGATATACGACTAGCCGTATCGATACGGAGTGACTATTTTACAAAGGGTGTCGGTACGTTCCGTAACGTATCGATACTGATTATGCTCACTAGAATCCTTGGAAGTTTTGGTTAAAAGATCGTATCGATACGTCTATAGGGGTATCGGTACAAGTAATCGTTATTCAAAATTTATGGTTCCAATAAAACTAACAAGACATGTAACCCCCTAAACCCGCCTATGCAGAACGCCTAATTTAGGAGGTAACATTCGGGTCACTGAAGCGACCCACAAAAAAACAGAAGAACATACTTAAAAATACGTTAAAAAGTGTAAAAATAAAATTCTGTTAAAATACCATTTCTAAAATTATATAACATATAACGAAAATTTTAAAATAAACATATTACAGACTCTGACATAAAATCAGATACAACATACATGCCCACTAACTGTACTAGTACCGTACTCCGAAAGCAACGTCAATGAAACTCCAACAACTGGTGTCGATCACTATACCAAGATAAATTATTCTATCATGCGATGGTAAAAACAACGTGAGATTCGGAAAGCTCAATAATACAGAACTACCAACTGATGTTATAGGCACAAGCAGGTAAATGGTTAAGCAATACTAATATGACGATTCAAGCAACAATAGATTTCATTTAAGATATTGATATTCGAAATATCTATATACTGAGGTAATAGGATTGTTCTTTATCTGATCACCTGAATACCAGACAAGATACCTATATTTCGAAGAATCAGAAGAGGTCTAGATTACGAAAGTTGAACTGCAAAAATTAGTGTGTTGCAATGATATCATATTCGGAGCATAAAGAGTTTCAGATTTTGCTAAATTAATTCAGTGGAGTAGAATTATAGGAAGGAATAGATAAATTTTATTTTAATTACCTGACTACCCTACAACCATACACTGATATGTAATATTCTAGAACAGTATCCAGAAAGACTTACCCTATGCTCATCAGGCATAGGAGCTTACAGAAAGACTTACCCTAGGCCCATTGAGCCTAGGAGCTTACCTAAGGGGATGCCTTAGGTCCAGAAGGACTTACCAGCGCTGAGCCTACAAATCTTCAATCATATCTCAGAAATACCCCAAATCAGATAGTTTGGTAGACAGACGGAAAAGAAAAACAGTAATCACACATGTATTTCCAGAGTATAGAAATCAGAGAGCATATTTTTCATATCAGACATAGTGGTATATTTATTATTATTGTTGTTGACAGACAGGATTCATGGTTCGGATTATAGAGAGATTTTAGTTACAAAACAGAGAAAATATACATGTGCAAGGAACACACCAGATGGTTTAATTTATCACTTAGAGAACCTTAATAAATACATATGGAATATACTGAACTTCAATCCATGCTGTACTGATTTCAGGATTCGAGAACTTATTTGAAGAGTCCGATAATCATCTTCATCATTCAGGTGCTCAGGGTTTCGTACTTCATGGTCATTCTTAAAATTCTGGTATTTCATGATTATGCAAGATTTTGAGTATAACAGTTTTGTTTAGGATTTTAAATTACACACGGAGAGTATCAGACAATTTGCTCTTAAGGGCATTTTGACTCCCAGAGCAATTTGGTAATTCAACCCAAGAGGGGTAAAATTTGAGCTTGCAATGCATGTGATTTTAAGCGGTTAATCCGACTTCCACACATATTCGCTATAACCATAACTCATATTACTGTGGTTCCTAGAGTTTCGATAAATACGACTCATGAGCGTTCTTTCCTAATACCAACAACATCGTAAGTTGAACAAATCACCATCATATTCATTACTGACCTTCCACCGTGTAGTCGAACATGTCTTTATATATGATAAATCAACTTTACAGTAGTAACAGCGATGGCCAGCATTTCTAGATTCGGTTCCTTATCCTTTATGAACGATACAATTCTCACACTTTATCTGAATTAAGACTTATCCTGGGTATATACTTGTGCCACAATATAAGGATAATTTAATTATTCCATGGGTCATGGATGCCTTCGACGTTGAAAGTTTTAGTGCACCAATATCTTTTGGTTATTACTGACAATCTAGCTTATCTTTGATCATTTTGAATAATTTATTTTCTGAGACTCAAGAGCATATTCGTTATTTTAGAAAATTTAGCAAATTTCCGTGCTTGAAAAATATTTCAGTCATTCAGGTACTTTCGGTGATTCTAAACAATTCATTCATTTCAATTCTCGAGGTTATTTTAGTCTTTTTGTTCATTACAATCATTCCGATCAGTTCAACCTTAATAGTAAATTTCAATTCTTTTAATCGTTCAATCAACTTAATCTTTTACGCCACTTTGGTTAATCCAGACATACGAATAGTTTTTCGTTAACTTTACTTCGGAGATTTATTTAGAATTAAGAGAATCCAAGTATTTTCTTTAACATGAGTTTGAATCTTATTACCAGTATTTAATCCAGCAGTTCAGAAAATTTTGAATGAACCAGTTGTTTTTCTTAACTCACAAGTGTTCTTTGTCTTTCTATTTCATTTCAGGGGTAATTTAGACATTTTACGCGTCAAGGGTACTTTTGTCATTTTAGGCGTCAAGGATATTTCGGCATATCACTAACCCACTGATTTCGAAATTTACTCTTTTATTAAATATAACCAGAATTTGAAAGTTAATTGTCTTACTAATTGTTTACCAAACTCGGAGATCCTTAAGGTTCCTCAAGTTTCTTATTCGAATACTTAGATCTTAATAGTTAACCATTTATTTATACTCGAACTCATTTGCCTTACACGAAAATTTATAGCACATTCAAATATAATTTCATGTAATAGCCAAAACCCACATGTATCATAAACCATGACAAAGGTAGTAAAGTATTACCTTGATTCGGTGATACATCGGGGGAACTTTAAAACTTCCTTCGATCGTTCTCAAACCCAAATTCGAAGTCCACTAAACTCGGATACGTAGTCATAAAATCCTTCAATCAAACATAGCCATTAATCAGTCATTATTCTTAAATCCATTGCTCTTTAAACTGAAAAATCAAACACATATACAAATTCGGGTTCAAGGTCAATTTTAGAGACTTTTGGGTTCGAATCTCACAAAACCGACTTCATAAACGGACTCAGGACGTTGAAAAACATAAAATAGGAGTTTTTAGAAATTTTGACTTTTTAGTCAAAGTTAACGCTGATGTCATGCTGACGTCATCGGTCAACAGTCAATGCTGACGTTAGTGGTCAATGGTCAACTATTTGACTCAGTCGAGTTGACTCGGTTGGGTTGACTTACTGAGTTGACTCGATCGGGTTGACTCACTGAGTTGACTCGGTCAACGGGTCAGGTCAAACGGGTCGGATCAGTTCAAAAATGGTTCAAAGCAGAATCAGTTCAAGGCCAGTTCAAGCCCGATTCGACCGGGCTACCGTTCAAGCCCGGATCAAGGCCAATTCGGTCGGGTCAAACTTGTGTATCCCACGCGCGGCCCAAACCGGCGGAAAAATGGCCCAAAAGGTCATTTACAACGAGTACAAACCAAAAGCTTAAATCAAATATTGAAATAAGGTCGGAATCTCGCCGGAACTTACCCAAAAATGTCAAAAATCAATTTGATATGGTGAACTCCGATGAGGCTGCAACGGTGGCAGATCAATGGTCGGCCAACGGCAAAAAGATCGTCTCGACACGGGAAAGATGATGGTGGTACAGACGTCTCAAACCGGCAACATTGGTGGTCGGAAAATTCAAAAACTCGAAAGAGTTTGACCCTAGGTTTGTCAAACCTATCACTTTCGATTGCTCGGGACTCACCGGCAGTCAGTTTGATGGTGGCAGTGAGCGGTACGCACCGGCGGTGAGGCAGATCGAACGGTAGCAGGGGAGATGGTAAGAGAGAAAATTTTTAGGGGAAGAATTGGTTATTTGATTCCAAAGGAAGATGAAAGGTCCTTATCTCAGTTTAATCTTTTGTTTGGTTACCGATTAGGATAGCGTTAAATCCTATTTTTTTGTAAACTCATATTAGAAGTGAGCCTTAGCGTTAAATCTTTAAACCCCGTATCAGTACGCTAAAGGTCGTACCGATACTCAAATGCAATTTGGTTTTTCAGTTTCAAAAAGGCATACCGATACGCCTGAGGTCGTATCGGTACCCTATAGCCACTAAGCATAAAACAATTTTTTGTAGCAAAAAATCGTACCGGTATGTCATAGGTCGTATCGATACTCAGTTACCAAATTGACTATTTTGAGTACCAAAACACTTAGAAAAGTTTTGGGGATTTTTTTTAACTTAGAAAAAGTTTAAGTTCGAATGCCAGTCAATTTAGTGAGTAAATGTAGTACTTTAAAATTTTATTTCTTTTTACAAATTAGTCCTTGTTATATCAAAAATCAAATATAGGTTTAACATTTGTAATATTTAATAATTATGTTTAGAATTATCTATAGAAGTATCTAAATATTTATAAAGGTGACTTCTAAGATGTTAACATGTGTAAACAATCCAATGACCACTAAACTATATAAATAGGTGTAAAATATTTTATTTTTTTGTAATAGAGAAAGAGACAATCATGTGACTATGAGAAGTAGAAAAGAGTAAAAAATGTATCATTTTATAATTATATTGTATATTAATAAAAGTTCTCTCTTCTTTTGTTAAGTTTTTCGGTTAAGCCTTATATTACTAAGTATTTGGTGTACTTAGATTGATTTTAATATATCACAAACTTTATCGCCTAAATTATATATATGGTCAAATTTGTCGTTTAAATAATCTATGGTCGATTCTATCGCGTAAATATTAAAGTGTATTAAGCAGATAGAAAATAAAAGGTTAACCGACTACAAAGAATTGATGAACTATTAATTATATGTCTTAGGTCATCTGTAGTGGGTGTGTTGGACTCGTCAAGTTGCCAGCAAATACAAACAATAAAAATCAACTATTGAAAAAGAGAAAAATAAAAGACGAAAAAACACTCTGCCTCTTCCACTGTCATTTTCGTTATCGAAAAATTTTTATTTTTTCCACAACAAGTTGAGGTTTGTGGTTGAATCATATATGTCCAGGAAGAAATTTTTTTGACAAACAGAACATAGTAACATAATAGAACAATCGTAAAAGATTTTTTTTAAGATTTCGTGGTGGGCAAAAAAATTTTGGTGGTTGCCGAGGAAATCAATACGGTGATAAAAGTATTTTTGGGTGGTGACCAGAATTAGAAGAGAGACGAAAAGTCGTCGGTGTTTTATAGTGTTTATTGTGTTCTTAATGAACACTGAAAAATACAAAAAAAAAGAAAGAAAGAAAAGGATTTTAATTCGATTTTAAATTAATTTAGTGAAATAAAGTGTTTTAGGTTAGAGAGAGGAGAGAATATTTCAGAGTAAAGAAAGAGGGCTAAAAAATAGGAAATAAGAGCATTTTTTTGTCCCGAGAGGCGCAAAATGTACAGTTTTGAAAGTGGATCAGATCTTAGGATCCACATATTTTTATTCGGGCCGGGTTTTAGGATTCACGCTCCACTTTCTTGATTTTTGTAATTTAATCTTTTAATTTTAATAAAATTTAATTTAGTCCTCAATACTTTGAATTTCAAATTTATTTTTATTCAATTTAGTCCTATTTCCTTAATTTTCTTGCATTATTTGATTTAATTCAAATTTATTTGCTTGCATTATTTGATTTAATGATTTAATTCAAATTTATTTGCTTGCATTATTTGATTTAATTCAAATTTATTTGCTTGCATTATTTGATTTAATTCAAATTTATTTGCTTGCATTATTTGATTTAATTCAAATTTATTTGCTTGCATTATTTGATTTAATTCAAATTTATTTGCTTGCATTATTTGATTTAATTCAAATTTATTTGCTTGCATTATTTGATTTAATTCAAATTTATTTGCTTGCATTATTTGATTTAATTCAAATTTATTTGCTTGCATTATTTGATTTAATTCAAATTTATTTGCTTGCATTATTTGATTTAATTCAAATTTATTTGCTTGCATTATTTGATTTAATTCAAATTTATTTGCTTGCATTATTTGATTTAATTCAAATTTATTTGCTTGCATTATTTGATTTAATTCAAATTTATTTGCTTGCATTATTTGATTTAATTCAAATTTATTTGCTTGCATTATTTGATTTAATTCAAATTTATTTGCTTGCATTATTTGATTTAATTCAAATTTATTTGCTTGCATTATTTGATTTAATTCAAATTTATTTGCTTGCATTATTTGATTTAATTCAAATTTATTTGCTTGCATTATTTGATTTAATTCAAATTTATTTGCTTGCATTATTTGATTTAATTCAAATTTATTTGCTTGCATTATTTGATTTAATTCAAATTTATTTGCTTGCATTATTTGATTTAATTCAAATTTATTTGCTTGCATTATTTGATTTAATTCAAATTTATTTGCTTGCATTATTTGATTTAATTCAAATTTATTTGCTTGCATTATTTGATTTAATTCAAATTTATTTGCTTGCATTATTTGATTTAATTCAAATTTATTTGCTTGCATTATTTGATTTAATTCAAATTTATTTGCTTGCATTATTTGATTTAATTCAAATTTATTTGCTTGCATTATTTGATTTAATTCAAATTTATTTGCTTGCATTATTTGATTTAATTCAAATTTATTTGCTTGCATTATTTGATTTAATTCAAATTTATTTGCTTGCATTATTTGATTTAATTCAAATTTATTTGCTTGCATTATTTGATTTAATTCAAATTTATTTGCTTGCATTATTTGATTTAATTCAAATTTATTTGCTTGCATTATTTGATTTAATTCAAATTTATTTGCTTGCATTATTTGATTTAATTCAAATTTATTTGCTTGCATTATTTGATTTAATTCAAATTTATTTGCTTGCATTATTTGATTTAATTCAAATTTATTTGCTTGCATTATTTGATTTAATTCAAATTTATTTGCTTGCATTATTTGATTTAATTCAAATTTATTTGCTTGCATTATTTGATTTAATTCAAATTTATTTGCTTGCATTATTTGATTTAATTCAAATTTATTTGCTTGCATTATTTGATTTAATTCAAATTTATTTGCTTGCATTATTTGATTTAATTCAAATTTATTTGCTTGCATTATTTGATTTAATTCAAATTTATTTGCTTGCATTATTTGATTTAATTCAAATTTATTTGCTTGCATTATTTGATTTAATTCAAATTTATTTGCTTGCATTATTTGATTTAATTCAAATTTATTTGCTTGCATTATTTGATTTAATTCAAATTTATTTGCTTGCATTATTTGATTTAATTCAAATTTATTTGCTTGCATTATTTGATTTAATTCAAATTTATTTGCTTGCATTATTTGATTTAATTCAAATTTATTTGCTTGCATTATTTGATTTAATTCAAATTTATTTGCTTGCATTATTTGATTTAATTCAAATTTATTTGCTTGCATTATTTGATTTAATTCAAATTTATTTGCTTGCATTATTTGATTTAATTCAAATTTATTTGCTTGCATTATTTGATTTAATTCAAATTTATTTGCTTGCATTATTTGATTTAATTCAAATTTATTTGCTTGCATTATTTGATTTAATTCAAATTTATTTGCTTGCATTATTTGATTTAATTCAAATTTATTTGCTTGCATTATTTGATTTAATTCAAATTTATTTGCTTGCATTATTTGATTTAATTCAAATTTATTTGCTTGCATTATTTGATTTAATTCAAATTTATTTGCTTGCATTATTTGATTTAATTCAAATTTATTTGCTTGCATTATTTGATTTAATTCAAATTTATTTGCTTGCATTATTTGATTTAATTCAAATTTATTTGCTTGCATTATTTGATTTAATTCAAATTTATTTGCTTGCATTATTTGATTTAATTCAAATTTATTTGCTTGCATTATTTGATTTAATTCAAATTTATTTGCTTGCATTATTTGATTTAATTCAAATTTATTTGCTTGCATTATTTGATTTAATTCAAATTTATTTGCTTGCATTATTTGATTTAATTCAAATTTATTTGCTTGCATTATTTGATTTAATTCAAATTTATTTGCTTGCATTATTTGATTTAATTCAAATTTATTTGCTTGCATTATTTGATTTAATTCAAATTTATTTGCTTGCATTATTTGATTTAATTCAAATTTATTTGCTTGCATTATTTGATTTAATTCAAATTTATTTGCTTGCATTATTTGATTTAATTCAAATTTATTTGCTTGCATTATTTGATTTAATTCAAATTTATTTGCTTGCATTATTTGATTTAATTCAAATTTATTTGCTTGCATTATTTGATTTAATTCAAATTTATTTGCTTGCATTATTTGATTTAATTCAAATTTATTTGCTTGCATTATTTGATTTAATTCAAATTTATTTGCTTGCATTATTTGATTTAATTCAAATTTATTTGCTTGCATTATTTGATTTAATTCAAATTTATTTGCTTGCATTATTTGATTTAATTCAAATTTATTTGCTTGCATTATTTGATTTAATTCAAATTTATTTGCTTGCATTATTTGATTTAATTCAAATTTATTTGCTTGCATTATTTGATTTAATTCAAATTTATTTGCTTGCATTATTTGATTTAATTCAAATTTATTTGCTTGCATTATTTGATTTAATTCAAATTTATTTGCTTGCATTATTTGATTTAATTCAAATTTATTTGCTTGCATTATTTGATTTAATTCAAATTTATTTGCTTGCATTATTTGATTTAATTCAAATTTATTTGCTTGCATTATTTGATTTAATTCAAATTTATTTGCTTGCATTATTTGATTTAATTCAAATTTATTTGCTTGCATTATTTGATTTAATTCAAATTTATTTGCTTGCATTATTTGATTTAATTCAAATTTATTTGCTTGCATTATTTGATTTAATTCAAATTTATTTGCTTGCATTATTTGATTTAATTCAAATTTATTTGCTTGCATTATTTGATTTAATTCAAATTTATTTGCTTGCATTATTTGATTTAATTCAAATTTATTTGCTTGCATTATTTGATTTAATTCAAATTTATTTGCTTGCATTATTTGATTTAATTCAAATTTATTTGCTTGCATTATTTGATTTAATTCAAATTTATTTGCTTGCATTATTTGATTTAATTCAAATTTATTTGCTTGCATTATTTGAAATATAAAATATATATATATATATAGTTAATGTAAAAAAAGGAAAATAATGCAAATGTGCGTGGAGCACATTTGCCCACGTCACCCAAGCAACCCCAATTGCCTATAGATAGGAGGCATGGGAGGGGGGATTGAAAGCAGCATGAATTGGTGAAGGCATGCCCAAATAAGGGGGTTTAGGCTCTCGGGTAGCCAAGGACCGGGGCAGTGTCCTTGGTCTTAACCGGTTTGATTGTGGTCTTATTTTGGATCCGATCTAGTTAATTTTTGGAGAGGTCGTGGTAGATTTTGGTGGGGTTCGTCATTCGAGCTTCTAGTTAGGTATATTTTTTTCTTTTTTATTTGTGTTGTATTTTTTTATAATTTAATGAAGTATTAGTTAATTTAAAATTGTATTCTTATTTTTAGTTTGTATATTTATTTATATTTTAGATTAGTATTTATTTATATTTTAAATTTATGTTTTAGACTAGTATTTTATTTATGTTTTAGATTAGTATTTATTTATATTTTAAATTTATGTTTTAGACTAGTATTTTATTTATGTTAGATTTGTTTTTATTTATGTGTTAGATTAATATTTATGTATGTTTTAGATTAGTATTTTATTTATGTTAGATTAGTATTTTATTATGTTAGTATTTATTTATATTTTTATCGTATTGTGTTTATATTTGCCATGTTTTTTTAGTTTGCATAATGGAATATAAATTGTCAATGCAGTGTCCTTTTATTCGAGCATAAACGGGGCCAATATCAAGCGTGATGATGGTGGTTGGACGTTTACTCTCGAATAACGGGGCTTTTAAAATTTACCCACATTTATAACCAAATTTTAATTTAATCGTCATTTTAATCCGAAAAGTTTAATATTAATAAAGCGGTAATTATTAAAGTACCAATTTTGGGCGGTGTGTGGGTGCTAATCATTTCTCATCCGTAACCGACTCCCGAACCCAACTTTTTTTAAAATCTCTGGTTTTATAGTGTCCTGCCTACCTAAGTGGCCTGTGGCGACTCCATTTTTTAATAAAATACGGTTTTTGCAAACCCCACACGGAAGACATTATTTTCAAAGCAAAACCAAATAAAAATATTTTTTAGCGAAAATGACATCGCTACAGATGGCAACTACGCTGGGGAAAATTTTTGTTTTTCAAAAAACAAAATGAGAGTCGAGTTTTTTTTAAATAATTATCGCTTTACTAATATCAGAAGTTCCGGATTAAAGTGATTATTAAATTAACATTCGGTTATAATTGCGCGTTTATTTTAACGCGTTTAAAATTTGGCATATAAACCCGTCCTTTTTTAAGTGGGAGGAAAACGCTAATGCTTTCGTGAGGATATCGTTCCTCCGTATGGGCCTAGCAAGTACCTTCGGGGCCCGAGTACCTTATGCTTTCGTGAGGATATCGTTCCTTCGTAGGGGCATAAGCGAATGGGTCCCCCTGAGTTGAACCCGGTTGAAAGGAGCCTATAATGGGTGATGATCGGGGGCCTTGCTACTCTTAGTATTGGACATCAAGGACAATTCGTGTACCTCTTAGCACCAAAACTACATGTAGAGAATATAGAAAGCCCACCCTTTTAGAGCCATGCGGATAACCTAGGTGTTTTAGACATGTTGTAAATGGGGTTGTTTTGTTTGTTTATCTTGTTTAAATTTACCTTTCACTTATGTATTTATTATTTTTATCCAGTACTAACTTATTTCTTTTTGTGTTTTATTTTTTTATTTTTATTTTTATTCTACGCATACTTTTGTTGCATTATAATTGCATCCACATTACATAAAGGTGTTGATTCAAGTGGTTTGCCCGATCAGAAAATCTTTTATCATAGAAAAAAGGTATCTTAAGAAGGACGGCATCAACCTAGTTGTGCGACATTGGTCAGAGGTTAATCAACGAGTCTGAGGTAACAGTTTGTCGAGCAAACGTGTAGCGCCAAAGTATACACGCGAGAGCCTACAACAGAATGATCCGTGTGAGCTTAAAGAGATTTAGGAAAGATGGGACTGAAGACTACAAGACCTTTTTTCTGAAAGTTATGGCGACATAACCCAGCTAATGTATGTTCGAGTCAATCAGCCTTTACTTCGAGCCATTTTCCAGTTTTAGAATCTCATTTTTTGCCGCTTTACCTTCAACAGCCAAGACGTGATGACCACGTTAGAGGAATACACAGGCTTGCTCAACCAGAAGAATGTACAGAAAGATTGGATCTACGCAAAGTCATCGAGGAATCAGAACTATCCATGGAAGCTCAAAATCTTTTGATAAGCGATGATTGAGCCAACGATTTGATTTATAATCGAAGAGACAACCTAGCATCTTCATGGGAATATATCCGAGATAGCACACTCGAATGAGGTAATGAAGATAGAACTATTCATTTTGGGGACATATGGTTTGATCATCTTCCCGAGGGTATTCGAAAACATCGATGTAGCCATCTTAGATCTATTTGAGGGTATGAGGAGGAAAGCGAATGTGGTACCGGCGATCTTAATCGAGACTTTCATTTTCTTGAGTGCGACTCAAAAACATGTAGAGGGGCATATCTGTAGAAGTCTTTTTTTCTGGCTCCAGAATTTGGACCTTTTAATTCCTATGAAAGTCGTTCGAAATGGTGATTACCAGCGGAATCAACGCCTTTATTTGCATTCATTCTTGCATTTGTTGATTATTATTATGATTTTTACATTTCGTACATTGCATCACCCCGGAAGCACGTGCATGCATCTCATTTGCATAAAATCACATACCAAAAAATTCTTTCACAAATTATTTTTAAGAAAAGCTAAATCATTTTAAGGACTTTTTAAGAATGAACTTTTATATTCTTTCAACCAAATTTCTAAATCCAGCCCTTTCATAAGGGCGATTAAAAAATGAATGAACATTTCAATTTGTTTTAACAAGTTCTTAGATCCAATTCCTTCACAAGGACATTTTTGAGCTTTTTTCATCCCCCACGAGAATAAAATTTTTAGCAACGTTTTTCAGTCATTTCACAAATACAATTGTTCAGTCCTTTCATAAGGACATTATTTCAAAAATAATAATAAGAGTTTCTTTTTCGATCCTTTCACAATGACATCTTTAATATGAGCCTTTAATTTAGTCCTTTCATAAGGACATTTTTCGAAGGAAATATTTCTCAATTAAATCTTTTCATAAGGGTATTGTTAAAAATGGATTTCTCAATTCTTTTCTCTTAAGATTTTTTTTCTTTTTCTAAAAAAACAAAAAAAATGGAAGAAGAATTTCTCAATTGATTTTTTCAAAAACAAAATTTTTAATCATGTCCTTTCTCAAGGATCGTTTTTTTCTCTCAAAAATTTCTTAAAGATATTTTAATCCTACCAGTCTTATGAATGTTTTTCATAGTTCTTAAGAAGTTTTTTCTCAATTCTATCTTTTAAAATTTTTGTTTTTCTGAAAATAGGAGAATTTCTTAATTCTATCCTTTTTTTAAGGATAAAAGAATAAGAAAGTTTTTTAGTTGATTGTGAGTTTTCATGCTCACAAAACTGGAAAGAGTTCAATAGAGTTTACTAAGTCCGACAGAAATGTTGGCATAATGTGGTAAAACACGGTAAAGTTTAAGACAATAGATAATTCAAGTATCCATCGAAAATTCATTTTTGCGAACGGTCAAAGGAAAATAAATCCTTTAAAAAATCCAATTTCATAATTGGTATAAACTGATTGTACTCAAGGGAATAGTACAACTAGCCCGGAGCAAACGACTACTGGTAAAGGCAACTCAAAACCGTTGATACCTGTGCATTTGGGAAAATGCAAAAGAAATCTATAAACAAAGTTGTAAATTAAATTTTCACCAAAAATCCATTTTCGAATGGTCAAAGGAAAATAAATCCTTAGGAAAAATCCAATGTCATAATTGGTATAAATTGATTGTACCCAAGGGAATGGTACAACTAGCCTGGAGCAAACGGCTACCGATAAAGGCAATTCAAATCCGTTGATCCCTGTGCATTTGGGAAAAATGCAAAAGAAATCTATAGGCTAAGTCATATTTTTTTCAGAATGAAGTTATTTTTGTCGTAATAAAATTTTCATTTATTCAGAAAGCATATTTGCATTCTTTGTTCATTGTTATGAGATAGTTTTTAGGTCATTGCGAATGCAAGTACTTGCTAGTCCATTTAGGCCGATAGAGGAACAAAACAAGCGTGTAGATAATGGGCAGTTCCCATTTTAGGAAATTTTCTTCTCAGGCACTTGTTGTTTAAGATCCTTGAATCGAGTGTTGACCCTAAACTTCTACCCTCTGAAGACTATTTTGATATCCATGTATGGGATGATGAATGACATTCCTTCAATCCCCTTCGTAAATAATAGAAAATATCCATTTGTTGTCCCCCTTTGAGCATGTTCGTTTCTTTTTATTTGAACCCAAACCAAGGATCACCCCACATTGGGGCAAAGAAGAAGAGGATTTTGTTCAAATCGTCCAGTTTTGACCGTATTACAAAGATGACGCTCTATGAATAAGCGCAAGAAATGAGAATCAATGTCCTAAACACGAAGACCAAGAGAAATATTAGAATAAGCCAGTAAAAGAAATTTTTGCTCAAAAGGACTGGTAAACCAAATTGAAAGTGTGTCAACAAGAAGTTTTAAACAATGAAGATTAAAAGCACCATCAGAAAGTGCAATAAACGATAACAAGAGAAGATTCGATTACATGTGAATAGGAAACGCATCAACATTCATTCAAAATGTAAGATATAGATTCCAAATCTACAAAGAAAGAAATGAACTCTAGGGTGAAAACCCAGAAATGGGCAGTATAGAGCGATCCAAGAAATAAATCAAAGAAGTTTTTTATTTGAGCATATTCTGATCAACAAACGCATAGAAGATATTTTAAACCAGAAGAAATGATCATTGGTTTCATCACCATTAAACACTAATTTGGGCCTATATATCATTTCTTTCATAACCATGAACCATAGCCTACATTATAAGCCTATAAAGACCATTCAGATCATATGTGGATATCTAAGTTTGATAAGTTTGTCTTCAGATTACATCCTACCTGTAAGGGTTAACCTTTCTTCAGGGAACGTCAAACCTCGAAGTGCCTTATCGACACCCAAATGCGGAGAGGATGTGGGGCATGGTGAGTGGTGAGATCAAGAGAGCCACCTTAAATGGGTTAGAAATTAGATATGGGAAACGTTCCTCTCGAAAGCCTAAATGGACTAGGGGAGACCAAACATATGCTTATATCGCCAAAATAGGCAAGATTTTCTAAATAGACAAATTTTCTAGTGCATTTGTTATTTTAGGATCGAACATTAATTGACACTTTTTGTCGATTCTTTTAATCTTTATTATTTATTCCAAACATTAGTTTTCCAAAAATGTTTGACCATTTTCGAATTTCAATTTGTTTAATACTTATCGTTTACTCCAAACATTTATTTTTCAAAAATGTTTGGTATTTTCCTCCTTACCATTTCATCTAAACATCAATTTTTAAAGATGTTTGGCATTTTTTCCCTAAATTTCTCAGTTTATTTCCAAAATACTAACATTTTTATTACATGGACCAAGAGTTAGTTCTCGTTGAGGTGTTGCAAGAATATTAAAGATGAGTTCAAGGCGTGGGGATATTTTACTAGCCCTAATGATAAGATAGATGAAGACTCCGCATGTAGGGTAAATAAAGAAAATAAAAATGACGATGAGTTGAATCAAGATTGAGTGGGACATCATTGTCCGTGAAAAATCAAGATATTTTGCTCACAAGAATCCAAGACGAGTGGGACATCATTGCCTATAAAATAGCAAAGATCTCATGCGTATGGGATTTCAAATTAGAAGAGACCAGAAGTGACACGGAGATGAGAGGATTTGACTAATGAAAAAGTCAAAGGATTTTTCTTAAGCGAAGAGTTGATACCGACTGAGGTCACTTGGCTGGAAGGTTCAAACAGAGATGGACAATAAAGTTTTAAAGGCAAATTTTATCGGGGCATAAGAATGAGGAATGGTTGTAGTCACAAGATAAAGCCTACCTACCCCAAAGAAAAGAAAGAAGAAGAAGAGAAAAAGAAAAAAGAAAATTTTGCACCTTTGCATATGCTCACGCATCATCCTTATCATAGGACTTCGTGCACCTTTGCACCTGTTAAGAAGACACGCACTCGAGTGTCAGAAGAAAGAAAAAAAGAAAAAAAAGAATAAAAAGAATAAAGAATAAAAAAGGGGAGAAAAAAGAAGAAGGAAAAAAAGAGAAAAAGAATAAGGATTGATCAGAGAAAAAAATTACTAGATGTTCAAGCCGTCGCCTTGGATGGATTCCTCGTGGTGTCTAGACATTTTTTCTTAAAATCAAATTCAATCATTTCTTAGGGATATTTTTCTAAAAATTAATTCCTTGATTTATCCTTCCATAAGGATGTTTTTCTTAAAATCGAATTTCTTAACTCATTCCTTTCTTAAGGATATTTTTCTAAAAAATTAATTCCTTAATTTATCCTTTCATAAGGATGTTTTTCTTAAAACTTAAATTTCTTAATCTGATCCTTTCATAAGGATGTTTTTCTTAAAACTTAGATTTCTTAATCTGACCCTTTCATAAGGATGTTTTTCTTAAAACTAAATTTCTCAATTTTATCCTTTTATAAGGATATTTTTCTTAAAACTAGCTTCTTAATTTAATCCTTTCTTAAGGATGTTTTGCTTAAAATTGAATTTCTTAATTTGATCCTTTCATAATGATGTTTTTCTTAAAACTAAATTTCTCAATTTTATCCTTTCATAAGGATATTTTTCTTAAAATCAATTTCTTAATTTTATCCTTTCATAAGGATGTTTTTCTTAAAACCAACTTTCTTAATTTGATCTTTTCTAAGGATGTTTTCTTTAAAAACTCAATTTCTTAATTTTATCATTTCATAAGGATGTTTTTCTTAAAACTTAGATTTTTTAATTTTATCCTTTAATAAGGATGTTTTTCTTAAAACTAAATTTCTTATTTTATTATTTCATAATGATATTTTTCCTAAAACTAAATTTCTTAATTTAATCCTTTCATAAGGATATTTTTCTTAAAATTGAATTTCTTAATTTAATCCTTTCTTAAGGATGTTTTTCTTAAAATTAAATTTCTTAATTTGATCCTTTCATAAGGATATTTTTCTTAAAACTAAAATTTTTAATTTAATCCTTTCATAAGGATATTTTTCTTAAAACTAGATTTCTTAATCTGATCCTTTCATAAGGATATTTTTCTTAAAACTAAATTTCTCAATTTTATCCTTCCATAAGGATGATTTTCTTAAATCTCTAATTTTTATCCTTCCATAAGGATGATTTTCTTAAATCTCTAATTTTTATCCTTTCATAAGGATATTTCTCTTAAAATTCAATTTTATTTTTATTTTGATCCTTCCATAAGGATGATTTATTTTAAACAAATTTCTTAATATAATTCTTTCGTAAGAATGTCTTCTCAAGACTAATATTTAAGTGCATACAGGTCAAAGAGGTGGTCGAGGAATAGCGAATAATTCCAGAAGAGCTCGTGATTCTGAGACCACAAACAGGAAACCCAAAGAATTCGGCCGAGGAAGAGCGGAAGATTCTAAAAGAACATGTGATTTTCCAAGGTATCGGATAAAGAAGCAGAGATATCATTGATACATGCGTCACCCAAAACGGAATGCCCGTGTTGAAGGTGAAGAGTTCTATATAGGAGGGACTCGTAACTCGAGACTTCAGAGTGAAAGGTTCTATATAGGAAGAACATGTAGTTCCAAGACCAGAAGGTGAAGAAGTTCTATATAGGAAGAACTTACGAGCCTAGAGATTCAGCTAAGGAGAAGCGGAGAGTTCCAAAAGAGCATGTGACTCCGAAGCTACAAGCAAGGAAGTAGGACAAAAATGAGTACTTTTGATCTTTGTTTTGTTCTCGTTTCACAAGAACAAGTAAAGAGGGGCAACTGTAATCACTCATTTTTGTCCGGGTTTTAATGTTATTAGTATTATTATAATAATATTATTATTAATATAAAATTAAAAAATAATAATTAATGTAAATATATATATATAGTTAATGTAAAAAAAAGAAAATAATGCAAATGTGCGTGGAGCACATTTGCCCACGTCACCTAAGCAACCCCCAACTGCCTATAAATAGGAGGCATGGGGGAGATTGAAAGCAGCATGAATCGATGAAGGCATGCCCAAATAAAGGGGGTTTAGGCTCCCGGGTAGCCAAGGACCGGGGCAGTGTCCTCGGTCCTAACCGGTTTGATCGGGGTCTTATTTTGGATCTGGTTTAGTTAATTTTTAGAGAGGTTGTGGTAGATCTCGGTGAGGTTCAGTTGGGGTTCGTCATTTGAGTTCCTAGTTAGGTATATTTTCTTTCCTTTTTATTTGTGTTGTATTTTTTATAATTTAATGAAGTATTAGTTAATTTAAAATTGTATTCTTATTTTTAATTTGTATGTTTATTTATGTTTTTGATTAGTATTTATTTATGTTTTAAATTTATGTTTTAGATTAATATTTTATTTATGTTAGATTTGTTTTTATTTATGTGTTAGATTAATATTTATGTATGTACGTTTTAGATTATTATTTTATTTATGTTAGATTAGTATTTTATTATGTTAGTATTTATTTATTTTTTATTGCATTGTATTTATATTTGCCATGTTTTTTAAGTTTGCATAATGGAATATAAATTGTCAATGTGATGCCCTTTTATTCGAGCGTAAACGGGGCCAGTATCAGGCGAATGATGGTGGTTGGGCGTTTACTCTCGGATAACGGGGCTTTTAAAATTTACCCGTATTTATAACCAAATTTTAATTTAATCGTCATTTTAATCCGGATAGTTTAATATTAATAAAACGGTAATTATTAAAGTACCAATTTTGGGCGGTGTGAGGTGCTAATCCTTCCTCATACGTAACCGACTCCCGAACTCAACTTTTTTTTATAATTTCTAGTTTTATGGTGTCTGGCCTACCTAAATGGCCGGTGACAATTTCTTTTTTTAATAAAATACAGTTTTTGCAAAATCCTCACGAGAGATGTTATTTTTAAAGCAAAACCAAATAAAAATATTTTTTTTTTTTAGAGAAAAGGACATCACTTCATCTAGCAGAGAAATAATTAGCGTACACAGTACCAGAAGCTGGTTGATAAGTACGCAGCCGTTGGCCGTTGGATCCAAGATCACTTGCTCGATCATGCCACTCGATGAACGTCACCTCTCTCCCGGCTCCCTGCAGCGCAATGCATGGCTTTGTCACCGGCACCACCACTTTCTCTCTGCAACGCCGCCATCATTCCAAAAAAAACTCTTAGACTGTTAGACAGACATTTTTGACTGTGAAGTAGGTTTAGCATTTTCTAAGTAATTTTTTTCTTAGTAAAATTGAGCTATTACATGTAATATCCAGCGCTGATACGAATTAGAACATTCTTTCTATTGTTCTCCGGGACAGCATCAACGGCATCTTGAACTGACCGGAAATGACCCAACCCATTAACGTCGACAGTAATCAGCCGGTGACCGACGGGTCCGATCCACTTATGACGGTGCCTTGTAGTGTTAGTTGTACAAGGTGCAGTTCCATTGACAACCGAGCTTGTAGCTACCGATAATGGCGGCGTAGGACAGAAAAAAGAAGCAAAAACAAAGACGAAACAGAAGTAGAAGAACAAGAAGCAACTAAGAAGACTCCATTGTAATAAAATAGCATTAGCTCAGCTGGTCAGAGAATAGAAATGATGAAGCAGACGAGAGAAAGATAGAGAGATACAAATGTAAAGAATGTTTGGACGTAGGATTCTTCTGGGGATGATAATTTCAGCTCGGGATCTTATAAAGAGACGCATATTAATTTATAAATTAATTGAGTTCATGTTTGCAACGGTCATTTCTTTTTGCTGCGTCGCCACGAGGGAGGGAATAGTTGGAGGGTAGGGTAGGTTTTATGGTAGCTACTGGCTGTACTTTGCGCAAGTCTCGATGTTGGAACCGTATCATTTGGCTTTGCATGTTATCGTAGTATGTGTTTCGAATCTTCTGTCATGTCCGTCTTCCACTTGTATTCTTACTACAGTTACGGTGTTTTTATAAGCTGATTTTGATAAAATTATTTGAACTTAAATGTTTAAAAAAATTAATATTTTCTGTTACAACACCTTTTGTGTTCTATTCCATGATAATTTAGCAAATTTTGACAAGAATTAGTATTTAGTACGTGCTTAACGAAATTATGAATTTGGTTCAATCTAGAATAGGCCATGCTTTGATGGAGCATTAGGCGTAATCTTTCCCATTATTCCAAAAAGAAACGGATTAACAAGAAACGGTCACTTTTTTGTGAAGAGTCGGGTGGTGTTGCCGTGCATGAAGAATGATGGTCCGGGCATGGCTCAATTACTTAAAATTTCAACGCACAAAGCCTTTTTCTAAAGATTCCCCTAAATGGGGTCCACTTAGTTTTTTTGAACGTTGGGAGTATAAAAATCTTTGCCCGATTAGGGCGGGAGACAAAAAAGCCTAGACTCTTGGGCATATTACATATATGATTTTCTATATTTTCTTCGCCCTATCATTTTATATGAAATAAAATAAAAGTAATCTCATTCAATTAATGAGTTGAATATTAACGATTATATTAAAATAATTAAAAATAAACCACGTGTACCGTAAAATTAATATTATTTGGATTCGAGTGCATTGTTTGGTTCAACTAATAGAATACAATTGTAAATATAACAAATCGTTGTAAATAAAATGGTGATATTTAGGGATGGAGCCAGAATTTAAGGTTGGTGACAAAACATAAATGTTTAAAAGTAGAGAATAAATTCATAAAAAACTATTTTTTAAAAAAATTATATAAAAAGACCAAAGTAAAAAAAGATTCTTGGGACAGGGCATCCCTTGTGACACTATATATCCTATGGGACATATTTTTAGAAGAAAAAAAAGATAATAACCTTATGATAATTGAAGTTGTAGAGTGGTCCTAGTAGTAAATGATGATGTATTTAATTCAGGTGATCCGGTTTCGAGCACCATATGTACACAATATATTATTAAAAGGCTAAAAAATTAAACAGATATTACTTTATAATCACACTAGCATATTAAAAAAAATTGCCTTATCACAATTGCATGTCCCAACATGTTTTCGCTAAAATCATGGCAATGTATTTGCTCTTGCAAGTTGCATTCACGACAGCCCTTCTCTTTGTTGTGATTGATGAAAACAACCCATGGGTATGTTATATTGGAAAAATCATGGCCATGCATTTGCTTACTACATCATCTATGGTTTCATCCAATAATAATTTTTTATTTCACTTTTTTAAAAACGAATTTTTACCTCTTTTCTACATGTCATTAAAGAGTGGTAGCTATTTAGAAGTTACGCTAGAATTGATGAATCTCATTGAATAGACCATAAATAACGTGATAAGCCGAATTCATTTAATAATTTTTCGTTATATGGGCTTTTTGCGTGTCAACTATATTCTTCTTTTCTTGACAACGTGAGTTTTTGGTGGGACAACCTCAATTGAAAAAACAAATGTCAACTTACAAGCTGTGTTGTTTTTATAAGTCCCCAAGGCCCAAGCCCATTTCAATGTAAAAATTCTCATCTTTAAATTAAGTCCAGTTTTGATTTTCTTGCACATGAAGATACTCCTCCTCTTCATGATTTTGATTTATTTTTTGTAGTTATTTTTAAATACACAAGTTAAGTAAAAAAATTATATAATTTTTTCTATTCAAATTATAAAATCTAAAATATATATCTCTAAACATAAACTCTAAATCATAAACAATAAATTTAAACCACACATAAACCTTAAACAATGACTTAACATGAATAGACTTGCATAAGATGTACATGTGTATCAAATAATTTTTTATTATAATGATTTTCTGGAACCTGACGGATACTATTTCCCTTATTGATTTTGATTTGTTTTTCATCAGAATAATTTTTATTTTAAAAATTTATATTAATATTTTAATTAATAATGTTAGCTGTTTTTTTAACCATCGGTATCCAACATTGGTCGACTAATTTGAACTGGGTTTTACAGAGGTCTAATATGAGGGCGATCCTCCTAACCCAATTTTCTCCGTTCACAACTTCAGAAGTCAAACACCTCATCTTGCTTAAGGGACATAACACCTCATCCCGCTAGACCAACTGGTTGTTGGTATACTGTTAGGCATTTTAACTAAGTAATGGAAAATAAATCAAATATGCACAAGGGATAAAATTCCAAATTAATAAAATGTAGAGGAATGGAATAATAATTTGACCTATGCAATCTATTGAAGTTTTAAAAGTTCAATACATAGGATTGTACAATGACATAAATGAATTATATGACAAAATATTGTACTCACAAAAACAATCTAGCTAAAACCCACTGATTCATTGCACTATTTATCAAGTATCAACACAACTTGTTGGAGCCGGGAGGTGGTGAAGATTCAACCAATTTGGGGAAAAACTGTTCCCTTTCAAGGGAGACATGAAGACGAGCCAAGACCTTAACCACCGAACCCCAAGCAATAGGAGCATAACAAAACGCGTAGCCGAAAACAGCCAAAGCCCTTACAACTCCATTAGGGTACCAAGGACATGCCATGACCAGAAGAGAGCCGAAAATCCCGATCAACGGAACGAAAACTTGAATGGCAGGCAGCAAGAACGAGTTAATCGCTATCGACAACAGAGCAATGGAGCCAAGGAAGTACAGTGTCCAGCCTCCTAATGGGTGAATTGTGCGAGGAATAATGGCAAAGGGAACTAAATAGGCCGCGAGAATCGACCAGATTGCTATGAACTTTACGGCAGCGTGGATCGAGGGCGTGGTTTTGTCTGAGTTCCGGTAGCATAGTTTGGAGATGCTGGGCCGTGCTAGATGAGTCATTACTATTATTCCAAGGAAGATAATCGATTGGATTATTACACTAGGCATCTCAGCCGCATATCTGTATGAGAAATTGAAACTCACGTTAGTCATACAAAGTGGCTAATATTTTTCTCATTTGGTATTTGACCATTATTTATTTGTCTTACCCTAGTGTTTGACGACGATTTTCATGCCATTGAATTCCCAAAGGCAAGACGGGCCAAGACCACCAATACCATGGCTTCAACCATAGTGCACCAGGGAAAGTGATCACACTGTTCGGTCCACAAGGTACTCTCCAGCGAAGTCTAAGATCTTTGGGCCAGCAGAAATATCAAAATGTTAGATCTCAGAATCATTATAAGACTTTTATTGTTAGAGAAATACGTTTAACGTTTGATTGAATAGTTATTTTTATCCTCAAATAGTCATGAAATAAAAATTATCAGTCAACTAATGATAAACAGCTTAAAATAACTTGACAACACCTTTCAAGCCATTTACGGTTAGTTGACTAACAACTTTTATCTATGGAATGATTATTTTGACCTAAAATGAAATGTTTGAGAATACGGACCAAAGCGACTATCTAATCAAACATTATGTCTAACCAAATTACTCACAATAATAAGAAGCATCCATTTGATAGCCCAGTGGAAGCCTGTATTGCCCATCAAGGTTGGAGCCATTAAAAGGTGGATGGAACATTGGCTGGTCGAGCAAATCAGGGAAGTAGGCACCGATAAATCCCTGGTCTGCACCATCAGGGTTTTCTTTATCAGATTCCAGTGAATGAATCATGTCTTTAAATACATCCCGCGATGGCTGCAGATAACTTTCTTTTATGAGCCCAAAATTGCTTCACAAAAAACAGTTGAAATGAATCATTTACACAAGGAGCTAGAAATTTTTTACCTGCAACACAAAGAGACCTGTATGAAAGATGCAGGGGTTGATAAAGACGGAACAAAACTGCCCACACTGGAACAATTCATCGGTTTTCTGCAGGAAAAGATTGTCTGCGTCTAGCATGACAACTCTCTCATAGTCCACCAAACTCCAAGCATATAGTTTATTCAGTGTCAGCTTGAATCTCTTGTCGAAATTTTGTTGTCCTTTGTAAGGGTTATTAATGTTCTCCACCCTTACTACCTTTGCTCCATCTTCCTCTTCCCTATACCAACATAAACACAACCGGTCATACTCATGTCTAAACTATGACAATATTTGGGGAATATTTTTAAATGGTTTTTGCATCGAACAAGCTAATAAGTAGGGGTGAGCAAAATTCGACTAGAAAAAATTAAATTCTTAGACTCGAAGCGAGAAAATTCGACTCAAAAAAATTTCAAATAAAATTTGAGTTATAATATAAGAATTCGAATAACTCAAAATTTTTGTAATTAGCTCATCGATTTTCAAGTTTGAATCGAGTCACCCAATTCTGCGTCACATAAAAGTATGGAGAAATATATTTGTGTATTGTATATGGTTATAGATAATCGTTTACACTGGAACTAATTAGTATCTTTAACATTACAAATGTTTATAGCTAAATTTAAATAGAAACTCGAACAGCTCGATTAACTTAAAAAAAATTATTCGACTCCACCTGAATGGTTGCCCCTAAATACTGACAATCCCTTGTGCTTGTTGAGAGTGAGTGTGGGGTCAAGGGATTAAATTAGTATAATATTGTGGATCCACCCGAAATAAAATTAGGCCGAATGCTCCCTCCCTCTGATATAATTATCATAACCAGCGGTGTGTTTATGCGGGGAAATTTATCCTAATAAGGTTTCATTCTTTTTCTTTAATATTTTAATTTGTTATTTATGCTTGACTTATATTTAATTACGAATATAATAAAAACACCTGTCTAAATCCGAAAGTAATCTAGGAATGATGGAAAACATAAAGGATAAATTACACCAAATATCACTTAATTTTAAATTTAATATTGATTATACATTAAACTAAAATTCAATATTTTTTTAGTATTAAACTTTTATTTGTGCTTCAATTATATTATTGGACTATTAAAATAGATAACGTGGACGAATCTTAACTGTCCACATGCGATGAAATAAATTAATTTTAACTGACTAATAGCATAAGTAAAACTTAAATTAAAATTTAATGCTAAAATAATATTATTTTTTAAATTAATAATATATTTAATATTAAACTTAAAATTTGGTGATATCTATGTTATTTATCAAACATAAATAAAGTAAAATGGTAACGTGCCTGGAACCAAGTCCTCTAACTCTTACCTGTCGGTGGTTGACTCTGTGAAAGTGAGCCTAACTCCGTTTGACTTTCAAAGGCCGATATTTATAGTTACCGACAGTGTTTTCTAATGAAAAAAAATACTTATATTATTCTCAAAAAATATATATGAATAGTGTTTCCCTGCCGACCAACACCGTTTTGTTTTATCTTTTGTATTAATTAATTACTTTTAAGGTACTTAATGATGAAATTATCGAACGTTAACCAGAAAGGAGTTTCATAGATTCAAAGGATTTTTTATTAAGAAGTTAGTATCTGTCATATTTTTAACCATTTGATAACGCATGTAATTTACAGACAAAATTAATTAAATTATAATTTTTTAAATTGAACACCATTATTTTTTTTATTAGTTGGATCGGAATTTTTATTTCTAGTGCTTGCTTCGTATCTAATCTTCATTATCCACTTAACATCAACCACGTGTATAGATATATGAAACTATGTATACAAGTAAAAAGCATTTAAAGAAAATAAAAGAAACTAAATATAGAGTGAAAAGTTTTATTTGATTCTTACAAGGCACGAACCCAACGGAGAGGAACGTCTAGGGAGGCAATGACGACGAGATCTGCGTTTACTTGGAGCTTCACAAGGGATTTGATCAACACACGTGTGGCGACGTAGAACTCGTAGTCTCTCGGCGTCCCCATGTACATCATCGTCGCATAAGCGTTCCGGTGCTCCGTCTTCTTCAGTTTAACCCCGTGAAGCGCCGTCGTTTCCACCGCCACCATCAAAACCAGCAAGACTTTTAAGAATGTAACAGCACAATTTTGTCTCTCCATTCGTTCCGGAAAGAAAAAATGAAACTCCGGAAAGTATAATAAAGATTTTCGTCTAGGAAAGAATCAGCAATGGCTTTGGATGGCAATTCTTCAAGGTTTCCAAAGCATATAAATAGGGGAGAATAAAACCAATGTACGAAGGACGCACAGAAGGAAAGCTCTTTAAGCGGATAAGTACAAGTGGGGCATTTTGGAAATTCTCGTTTCCATTTATTTTCGTTTTCCTTTTCTTTTAGGGTAAACTACATCACTCAACTACTTTTTTATTTTTATTTTGGTCACTTAACTTTCAAAATTTTTAATTTACTAACCGAACTTTTAAATTATTCATGTTTTAATCACTATAAATTATTTTATTAATATTTTAATATGACATGATATTTATTATTATTAAATATAAAAATAATTTAAAATAAAAATAAAATTATATTTTATTATTATTATTATTAAAATAAAATTAATCTAAAATAAATAAAATAAAATTATATCTCAAACTCTAATTCCCAAATTATAATCTCAAACCATAAACCCAAAATCTTACCCTTCTTCAACCACGCCTTCACCGGCTGGACTTTAGCGTGTGCGTCAGACCATGCTCCCATCTTACAACTAAAACCCCAAACTTTCCCTTGCAAAACACCAGTAAAATCCCAGCTTAACAAAGACAAAACCCAGTTCACTAAAACCAATTTACTTCAAAACCCAACATTGGAAAACAATATTAAAAAATGTTGAGACCTTTGTTTAATAAAAGTTGAAGCGTTTAAAGCTTTGAACGTTATGTGTGATTTTTGAGCAAGATAGAAGTTCATGCGGTGTGGGTGTGGTTGAGGAAGGGGGGGAGAGTTTTGATGTTTATGGATTGAAAATTGGGGTTTAGGTATAATTTTAAATATTTTATTTTAAATTATTTTTATTTAATAATTATAATATGATTTTATTTTTAAATTAATTTTATATTTAATAATAATAATATAATGTCATGGAAAAATAATAATAAAATAATTCAGAGTGATTAAAACAGGAGCAATCTGAAAGTTCAGTTAATAAATTGAAAATTTTAAAAGTTAAGTGACCAAAATAAGAATGAAAAGATAGTTGAGTGATGATCAGTGTAATTTACCCTTTTTATTAATCAAATAGATATTTAGTATACATTTGGTTCTAGAGAATAAAGTTCATTTTTATTTTTATTTTCTTGAAAAATGTAAAACCGTGAAGAAAACGTGTTTGGTTATAAAGTTAGAATATAATTTTTAGAAAATGAAAATAAAAATAAGTGAAAATTTGAAAGTATAAAAGAGATGTTTTCATTGAAAATGTTTTAAGAAAGTGAAGAGTATGAAAATAATAGTTTTTTTTAATTTTAACTTCACTTTAATATGAGTTCGAATCATTCTAAACCATTTTTAAAATTTTGATTTATTTACTCATATTTTATTTATAATAATAATAATAATAATATTTTTCTAACTATATTTGTTTTAATTGTTTAATAATTATTTTTCATTTCTATTTTTAAAAACTAGATACCAAACACATTTTCACTATTTTCTTTTTTAAAAACATGTTTTCATCCTATTAATTAAACATGTTTTCTAATTTTTAGAAACCAAAAATGAAAATTATTTTTTGAAAATGAAAATAGAAAACAAAAATAGAAAATATTTTATAAAACAAAAATAAAAAACTAAAAATGAATTTTTTTTTTACAAAAATACCAAGATTCGGACAATTAGTGGATCTCTTGTTTTCCTTTTTTACTTGTTGAGGTATTTGATTTTGATATAACTTAAATGAAAAATGTTTTTGAACTTAAACAAATTTGCAAAAATATTTCAAAAGTCCATTAACTTGAAAAATATGTTTGAAAGATTTTTAAAGGGTTTTTGACATGTTTAAATGCTTTCAAAATAGCCAGTGTCAAAAACATGATGTGAGTATCGATACCTTTTCTCAAGTATCGACACCCTATCAGCTGTATCGATACCCGTTTTACCCATATCGATATGCCCCTTTGTTTTCCCAAAAATTCAAATTCCAGTAGCCAAAATGAGTATCGCTATGGCTTAGACCATACCGATATGGAAGGGTCTGTATCGATACCCATGTATCGTGTACCGATACTAGTGTAAAAATGTCCAACGGCTCTTCTATTTTGAGGCAGGTATCGATACCCGAAGCCCGTGTTACGCTCTGCACCAAACTGCATTTAATGTTGGAATTAAAGTCCCCAACAGATCTAATCAACCCCTAACGGCTAGTAACGGACAAGAACTACTTAAAGGGTTTAAAAGACCTCTTCAAGCAACCATGAAATATCAAGAAATCAACTATCAACATTCAATGATAGAGAATTTGTTCTAGTGCTTATTTTTGTCAATTTTCTTTGTATAACACACTTGTGAGCTAAATTGTTATATTTGCTCAAGTGTTAGGATTTGGGTGAGTACTTAAATTGCAAACTTATTTGCCTTGTGAGATTTTCTTTAGTTTGCTAAATTTGTTTCCTCTTGTAAGAGAATGTTTCAAAACTTCGGGGTATAAGTCTTAGTTGTGAGGGTTATCTCCTTGAACCCGGGAAAAAGGAAAGTAAATCTAGTGGATTTGAGAAAATCCTTAGTGTGGATACCTAAGGTAGTGGAGGTAGACTTGGTTTAGAAGTCGAACCACTATAAATCTTCGTGTCCCAATTTTTATTGCTTAGCCATTCATCCACCAAAGCAAAAATCCAATTCACCCACTCTTGGCTATTCGGTTGATCGTACAAGCCCTTCCCAACAATACTGTTATACAAAACTTTAGGGTAAACTACACTAGTAGTCTTTGAACTTTTAGGGCTCTTTAATATGATCACTGAACTTTTAAAATTTTTGTTGCAGTCACTCAACTTTTAATTCGCTTTATTACGGTCAATATCGTCACCTACCATTAAAAATACTATGGTAACAATTATTTTTTTCTTTTATTTTTTTCCTCTCATGTCTTTTTCCTCCATGATTGATCATTTCTCATCAAACTAAACTAAAAAAAGTTGTAGCTCTGTTGAAAACAAATTCAACATATCGCTAACAACATTCCAGCTCAGCTTGCTGACTGTGCATTGTTCAACGGGAAGAAGATAACTGCCATGATAGCATTTTTAGTAGCAGTGACGATAGTGACCGTAATGAAAATTTTAAAAATTTAGTGACTGTATTGAAAGTCCCTTAAACGTTCAGAGACTACTAATGTAATTTACCCAAAACTTTATTAATTTGAGTAATTTATTTTAATTGATAAAAAATTAAGCATTTTAATTTTATTAAATTATTAACTTCAACGTAATTATAAAATTTTTAATTAATAAACTAAAATATTACCTTATAATCAGATTAGAATATTTAAAAAGTAATCGATCAAATTGTAATTCTAAAATTATTATTAATAAATTAAAATTTTAAATTGGTTCCATTGAATAATTCTAATGAAATATCTAACTTAACACGTAAATAATTATTCTTTTGGCTAAAAGTTAAAATTAGATTGATAAAAGTGCTCACTTTCGGTTGATTTTTTAAAAAGGGTCGAATAAGGAATCAACCTTTTTTATTTGAATCAAATATAAGATTTAGGGGTGAGAATTGGGTGGGGAATACTCGAAAATTGTGGGGATCCGAACTGATGGGATAGAGAGTAATCGAAATCTCCACCCATGGGATTGGGGACATGGAAAGTTTGATTACCGAAGCTCAAATGGGGATGAGGACGAGAATTGCTATATCCGAATCGTAGGGATAACCGAACTGTAACCGTATAAATAACCGCGGGAATCCCCGAAAAAATATCCGTAAGGATCTCCGATATTTTACAATTTTTTTTTAAAAGATATATACTTAACTCTCATTTACTTGTATAACATATCTTATTATCAATTTTATCGAAATATTTGTGCATTTTATTTAAACCTTATTAAGTTTGAGTGACCTCTTTAGTAGTTTACTCTTAAAGTTTATGTTTAATTCTTGTATTATTGATGCATATGAATCTATGATATTTATTTTTTTATATTATTTGATGCATATAATATTTATTTTTTATATTATAAGTTGATGATAAAAATGATCAAAGAATATAAGAGAGTCATTAAGTACCACATGTTAGATTGATTTAGCTAAAAAAAAATAGTTAAATTAGAAAGGGCACTAAAAACTCAAAAGTTGGAAAAGTCAGCAGAGGGAGACCTAGTAGACACAACAGACGTAGTCGTTTAGGAGTGTATAAAAGACGTGTTAAGCAATCCTATTTTATTTATTTATTAAATCGTAGTTAATAAGGGCGAAGGTGAACGGAGCGTCTTCATTTGAACTCGTGGATGGATAGAAGAGTTAGTTGTCTTTTAAAAATTTTAAAATTTTATATAATCAAAACTTTTTATGTATTTTATTAAAAAATTATTTTTATTTTTTAAAAATTTTATAAATTCGTCGTCTATTTTCTCTACTTTCTACAAATGAAGACTCTGATTAGGAGCTTCTTGTTTTTGATCACATTCGGTTGCTTTTCCTGTTCCTCTTGATTTCTTAAATGGATGCTTTGAAACTCCATCTCATATGATATGATTCCTTTTACTATTAGGTCAAACCTGTACAACCCAGAACAATATCTCCTTATTCATCTCAGCAGGAATTGTATTTTCAAGAGCATTATATAAAATTAAGACTTGATGAATATAATCATTAGTATGGTCCAAGCAGAAGAAAAAACACCAAGAATCCGTGGACATTTCAAACACACGTCCACAATTTCCTATTTCATCAAATAAGAAGGCTCATCCTATTGGCGAGAGTGGGTTGGTGTTGTCTAATCTGCTTGCATTTATGTACACGTACACACATATATACGAACAGTGTAAAAAAATCTGGTAAAATTCGATAATCGAATGAACACAAATGTTGAATTTCTTCGTTTGACACGTGTTACGCAACAATTACGTTACGTGGTCAAAGTGAAATCATAGTGAGGTCGTCGAAGCTAGCCTCAACGGGTTGCGACGACCTTCTCTCGTTCATTACTCTCCCGTAGAGTATCTGCAGAGCTTGCTGCTATCTGCGGTTGCCGCTGGTGCCGCTAAGAGCCGGTTCAATGCCCTGCCATAGATCGATGCAGCTTTGATGAAGAAGGTCGAAGTTCCAATAGAGCTTAAATAGAAAAGAGAATACCAAACCAGCTAGAATTGGATTCATGCCATGCGAGGCCAAAACAACCATTTGCAAGGCCATAATATTAAACCTTACAATCTGGGTTTTTGTTTTGATTACTATTGATCTTCTTCCTTTCTCCTAAAAGCAATGTATGTTAAAGTTTTATACCAGAACTAGAATCAATTTGGGTTTATATATTTTGAATAAAATGTGTTAAAGAAGCTTTAGTTTTTCTTTGTAAACAAGTCATATGCATGCATGCAGGGAAATTAGCAGTGGGAACGGTTGGAAAAGGAAATCCCAGAAGGATGAAATGATTAAGGCAGCACAGACTTTTTTTATTCACATCTTCAAGGTGACAAAAATATAAAATAAAAATAGAGAAAAGAAGAGAGAACCCCATTTGAGAAAAATCTCAACATAATTGATGTAAATCCTAATCAGACTCCACCTCTAACAATCTCTAATGGAGATTGATTCGCTAATCTTGTCATATCTCCTAACATAATTGAAAAAACACAGTGCAACGACTTCTCAACGTTTTACCATGGAGGCCAGTTGAGGTTATGCACAAACTCGACTTCTTAGTGACTAATCTTTCTTGTGAAGCATGTTCTTTAAATAGATATATTACGGATTACGAATTGTGTTTCGTATTATTATCATGGATGATAATCGAAATTTTCAATTACATGATTAAAGGACGAAAGAGTAACCTTACACCACACCGCATGAACTAAATGAGTTGTATTTTTTTAGTATAACTGTAATGTCCTAATTTTCGAGTTAGTGAATCGGATCTCGGATCCGAGTATTGGGCCTAATGGCAAAGAAAAAGACAAGAAGATGATAGGTTTTATTAAATTATTTTATCCAAATGGGGATAAGTGTTTTTGAAATTTAAAGTGGTGGGTGGTGAAAAAAAGGGCAGAAAAAGAGGATAAGATATTTTTGTAAGAAAGAGATAAATGTAAGAGGAAAGTAAGGGCGACGGAGTTTAGATCCTGATCTACTGCCACTAGGGCAGCCGTGTGAGACACCGCCGACACCATTAAAAAGGTTTTGTCGAGACACATTTGTCGGTAGTTGCCACGTAACAGTCTTCGCCACCACTCGCCGAGAAGGAGCTCGAGAAGATTCGAAATGGTTGGAAGGTGACCTTTCAGTGCCCACTGCCGTGAGTCGTTGCCACAGCTGTGACCGCCGTTGCCTAGAGTGTCGATTTGGAGCTTGTCATGCACGTCCGGCCACCGGAGGCCGCTGCACGCGCCCCTGCACGCCGCCCCTGTGCGTGGGCGAGGTCCAGCCACCGTGGGCAGCTTATCCAGCTGCTGGGTTGGGCCATGTTAGGCCGAGCCGGCCTGCCAAGCCAACCCAAGCCGCAGGCTGAGCCGGTCTGCCAAGACGAGATGAGCCGGGTTGTCGCTGTCAACTGTTGATCGTTGATCGTTGACCGACATTAATTTTTTCAGGGACCCTACTCGGGGGTTTCTCAAAGTTCTTAGTCCGTTGGCACAGTCTATTTCGCCAAATTTAAACTCGGTAAGTTGTTTTTATGTGTTTTATCCTTTAAAGTAGTCTGATAGTGTGAAATGGCTTATGTAGTCGTATTTGTTTTATCCGAGGAATTGGTGGACTAGAATATTGGAACTAAAGAGATAATTGGAGGAGCTTGAATAGAGATTTATCAGTTTGGCTTAATGTTAATACACCTAGAACTCCTATTGCTTCATGAGCTTCATAAATGTAATTGCTTTACGTGTTAGTATAAGCAACATAGGTAGATGATGAATATGCATGTTTGGAGACCGATAGTATGAGACTTGATATTTATGAGAAGTATGATAATGTTGCGAATATGATGAGACTCATGGAGGCTTTAAGACCGTTTAGGGTCTTTTGAGATGCCCATATGATTATTTGTTGATTGATTGATTGGTTGATAATTTGTGGTGCTTTGTATGCTTGTTCGAATAGATTGATGTGATTGATGGAAATTATGCTTAAGGGACAATACTCGATTTAAATGATTATAAAGTTGGTAATTAATATTAATTGAATGAACACGTTAGTAAACAAACCCTAATGACTTTCATAAGCTTTAGGGATCAAATAAAGCGTGGTAATATCATAATTCGAGGATATGGTACAAATCCGTAAATAGGGTATTGGTATGAGCTTTGGCCGTACCGGTACGTGATTAGGGACCGTATCGGTACGGGTCGATCTGTAGCGGTACTTGTGGAAAATTGAGGATTTCTAGTAAGTTATATTAGTATCAGTACGCGTATGAATATCGATACCCAGGGGTACCATATCGACACTCGTGTTCGAGTACTGGTACCCACTAAACGAAATAATCTATAATGCCAATAAAAAGATGGAAATTGACGTGAGATGTTAATGAGATAAAATGGATTAATAGAGCTAATTAACGAGGACGATTAATGTACACTTCCATAATAATTAATAACTTGGTAAACGTTGCGTGCCTTGATGGTAATAGCAACTGTAGGGATCCTTGGTGGATCGTGTGATGTTGTGTGTTGTGTGGTAGACGTGTCCTTGCTATGTGTTCATATGGACACCTAGATGGTTAAGTTACCATTGCTTGGTGGGATCCGGATACCCAGTGAGAGAAGAAGCGTGTTGCAACACCATGGTTAAGGATTGCCGAATGTATGGTCCCGTCGCTTAGTGGAACCGGGCCTCATTCGAAGATGCTTGATGAGAAATTCTGAGCATGGGTGTTGATCTCGACGCTTAGTGGTACCGGGCCCTAGCCCAAAGAGTGTATGATCCTAATGCTTAGTGAAACTGGGCCTCACTCAGAGTGTATGATCCTGATGCTTAGTAGGACCGGGCCTCACTCGTATATTGTGGTATAATGCTTATATGCTAAGAGAAGCTTATGCTTTCTTGCTATGCTATATGATTTGGCGGCTAGAGGTAGTGCCATATTCATATAATGTTATATTGTCATGTTTTGAGTATGGTTGGGCCATGTATGATGATTGCTATGATGAGAGCACATGTTTAGGCGATTAACGGTAAGGCCACATGTTTATTTATCTTTCTTTATTGCTCGTACTAGCTTGCATGCTTATATTTATGATTAGCATGAAGTATAGTAGAGTAGGTGTGTACCACTGAGCTTTGTAAGCTCAGCACTCTGAATAGTTGTTTTCGTGCGGAGGTTGATCATCGGATCGTGGGATCGAGGAGCACTATCAGTACGGATTTCCAGCATGTGGTGTTTTCCAGAGTACAATACTTGTATTTAGTGGGCTGTGTATTCATAGGACCTTACGTGATGGAGTCTTAACCCTTATTTTGAAATTGTATTAATCAAGTCGTATTTCAATATTTTAAATTAAATTGAAACTCATTTGTGCCGTTTTGATTATTTAACTATATTTTCAACTGTTGACTTTAAATGTTTTGAGAATACCTTGTTGGGCTAAACCCAGTTTGAGAAATTTTATAATGTTGGTTTGGGCTTGAGGCCCAAATGTGACATCCGGGTCGAAGGTATTATAATAACACATGTTCATTTTATGATCCATGTTCAGGATTCGTGACTTTTTCTCCCAACAACGTCTTTTCTAAAATTCGAACCCAGATTTTCTACGGAGAGTTTATTTTAGCACTTGTTGAAAACATACGTACTGATTGAATTTACTTTATTATATAAGTTATTGTATTTGAATGTGTGGTAAGGAGCTTGTTATCGAGCCGTAATTATTGTTCTGAAATTGGATTTGTGGAGAATTGGTGTCGAAAACAGTACGACCATGAAGTAAAACTCATCTCACCCACTTATTCAAATAAATGAGATCAAGTCAATATAAAATATTTAGATGAATCCCACTATAAAGGGAACTATGGAAGACGTTCCACTTTTCAAGCACTAGGAGGACTATCTAAAATGAGATCGAAGCTCTATTTCCTATCCAATAACGGATCTAAAAATTTAAAAATGAATTGTAATATATATATATATATATATTTATATGCATAATGCAATTTTTTTATCTTTACACACTAAATCATTTTTTTTTCTAAAAAAACTAATAGAAAATAAAATTTTATTTTTAAAAAATAAGAATGTGGTTGCTCCCATGAGACCACATACATCTGCCCCTATTCCTAAAACAAGGACACCGATTAAGATTAATTGTGTAGCAGCCATTTTGTGATGTTGTGTATCATTTAAAATTTGGTAAAATTTTAAGTTACTTTAATTATTAAAAATGTTTAATATAAAAATAACTGTCCAAATTATATTTTTTTTAATTTTAAGTGTTTGAAGTTTTATTTTGATAAAAATAGGTGCTTAACATTTCATTTCTTTAATTTTAGGTGTCTGGCCGTTAGCAACCGTTTAAAATTTTTTTTAACTAATCAAAACATGTCATGTCGTATATTTTATTTTTTAAAAGAAAAATCCTGAAATTCTCAAAAAATTTTAAAGTAGTCCTCAAATCTCTAAATCTTCAAAGCCCTAAGTTTCAAATTCCAGTTCCAACTATTGTTGCTGCCAATTTTTAACGGCGGGCCCACCACTTTCGTTGCTAGACTCCCATGACCATTTACCCCACCCTTCTTTTCCCGGAAGTCGATGGATGGCGTGCCTATGTCGAAGGAATGTCGAACCCGCAAAAGGATAAAATGAATGATGAGCGGCGAACGACGGCCGACCGGAAGATGAATGATGTACGAGTATTGCGGCGAGAGGAAAATGCTTTATTCCGTTGCCGACAACGTAATAACGATATACGAGTCTTGCTGTGAGAGGAGAATGCTTCATTCCGTTGCCAATAACGTGATGAACGATACGATAGTGGCCGGATTTAAAGATATAAGGGTTATTCTGTGAATTTTAGGAAATTTAGGGTATTTTAAAAATTAAGTTAAAAGAAATCAAAATCAAAGTCATTTGTCATGTTTTAATTGGATAACATAATTTTTTTTAAACAACCGTCAAACACATAAAATTAACGAAATGAATTGTTAAGCATCTATTTTTACCAAAAACAAACTTTAGACATCTGAAATTAAAAAAATGTATAGTTAGAGAAATTATTTTTATATTAGACATATTAAAAATTGAAAGCCTTCACTAAATTAATTCTATATTTTATGGTAAATGTTTACTAATAAACAATAATTTAGTTGGAGAGACCCAAATTGAAAAAATCACTCGGCCAATATTGAATCTCTGCTCTGGGATGGGCAAGATTCCTGCTTCACGAATTTCCTCCACTGGATTGGAGGCTTTGTGTTTCTAGGTGTTTTCCTGCTCTGAGAGGAAACTGAGATACCAAAGTATCAATCCTGTACGCAAGGGGAAAGAAATACCAAGGAATCTTATGTGTAAGCGTGGATTTACTTGCTTTTAGGCTGTTACAAGATTCCTTGTCAACTAGATCAATTCACACATTTTCCACCAAAGTATCACATTCCTTTCCCCAGAATTTACTTGTTTCATTAATTCCCTGCTCACTCTTTCTTTTTTTCACTTTGAATGTTTTGTATAAGGAACAACCTTATACGTTGCTGTTTGTTTCTTTTCATTTGTTTCCCCATATGGTTTTATTCTCTTGAAATCTTGGCCATCACTTTTGGCATTGCTTTTGCTTAGATTTTCAATAGATCTTGTTTAAGAAAGAATTTCCAACTTTTTGTTTTTTTTAATTCCTTACACGTTTCACATTGGCTAATGATGGTTAAGACTTGAAGTTCTTGTTTTAGTAAAGGTTTCTGTATGGGAACTGCAGGGCAAGAGTATGTGGAATATTGAACATTGTTCAATCACATGTTGTAATTGCAGCAGGTTAGGACATTGTTTAATTTGTTTTATGACATTTGCATTTCTTGAAAAGCGTTCTGTTTTTTTTTTGTGTGTGTGTGTGTTTGTGTTGAATCATAAATTGTCAATCAGAGTACATATGCATAAATCAAATGAGAAATATAGGGAAATAGTTATAGAAAAAGGTGGTGGAGGAGGCAGTGAGGACTCTCCCTATAGAGATACAAACCAGTTTCCGAAGGTGATGAACAAGCCTATCCATCCGCCGATCGAAACCCATTTCCTCCTCCCTCCTCGTCCGCCTCAAGAAGCCGAGAAGCCAACGAGTTCATCGGGGCTTAAGTCCGTGCTTTCGTATCCATTCAAGGTTCGTGATTCAGTCAAGAGACTCAGGAAGAGCAAAAGCATGGAAAAGATCCTTGAAGGAACTCATGATCCAAAAGTTGAACAAATTGTTCAGTCTTTCCGTGAATTACTTTTCCTTGAGGATCAGTTACCGGCAAAGCACAATGACTATCATACACTTCTACGGTAAAGTGAATGACAATGTTAATATCTATCTATATATATATAGAGAGAGAGAGATATACACTGTATATATTGATCAGTGATGGGGCTTTCCTTATGGATTTAGGTTTCTTAGAATGAGAGATTTTGATCTGCCAAAAGCGAAAGAAATGTTTCTGAATTATCTTCAATGGCGCAAGGACTATGGAGTTGATACAATCCATAAGGCAAGTAAAGTTCAAGCTATATCTTACCTTTTTATGCATGACTTGCTCAAAATTCGCATCGTCTTCTCATTTAAATCTGTCATCCAGGACTTTAAGTTCGTCGAGCTTGAAGAGGTGAAGAAATGCTACCCTCATGGATTTCATGGTGTCGATCGAAGTGGTAGACCGGTATATATAGAAAGGGTCGGAATGGTAGACCTGAATGCATTGCTACAAGTAACCAGCATAGATAGATTTGTTAAATATCATGTATCAGAACAAGAGAAAACACTAAATTCGAGATTTCCTGCATGCTCGATTGCAGCCAAGAGGCATATAGCATCCACCACGAGTATCTTAGACGTGAAGGAAGTTGTAAGCACTGCTTACCTTCTTAATATCTGGAAGTTGCATCTTAGTATGATATACATTAATCGATTTTTTTACTCGCAATATGGCCTATTTACTATGACAATATGTACATCAGTATGTTGGAGCATGATAATTGATCTCAAAAAAAGAGAAGCCTGCCTTAGTGGGGTATTATATAAATGCTGACTTCCTAATACTGAATTCTAAATTTATTTGAGTGTTATCTCTGTCAAGGGAATGTCGAATTTCTCGAAGCCTGCAAGATACCTTTTCATGGAAATTCAGAAGATTGACAGCAATTACTACCCAGAGGTAAAGTTCAATTCCATTTCAGTGCTAGAACATTATTTGAGGCAATTAGTAGGCAAATCTCCGTTCCATTTGCTTTCATTACAGTAGAAATTTGTTCAGTATGCAGACACAACTTGTTAGGTTATGTTCACTAATCATTAATATAAGTGGGGTAATTTTGGTTAACGATAATCGTTCGTGCAGACTCTAAACCGACTCTTCATCATCAATGCTGGGTCTGGGTTCAGGATGCTATGGAAGGTCATCAAGGCCTTTATGGACACACGAACCTTGGCGAAAATTCATGTACGTACTCCTGCAATCGGTTTCCTCCGTGGCATTTGTGTGTGTGTGTGTGTGTTATATGCGGTTTCCTTCTCGAACAAGGGAAAAGTTTACTTAGGGAAAATGACATTGATGTTTCAGGTGCTGGGATCTAATTACCTTAGCAACCTAATTGAAGTGATTGATCCTAGGTAATTTATCATTCTCATGTCTACCATTCATGTAGCAAAGTTGGCAGTTGTGCATGTATGTCTAAATATATGCATGTACTTATGCTTTTAAGCCACTAAATATTGCAATCACTGAACTCAACAGTAATTTACCGACGTTTCTTGGCGGAAGCTGTACATGTGCTGACTATGGGGGTTGCTTGCTTAGTGATAAAGGACCCTGGAAGAATCCAGAAATTACAGAGATGCTTCAGGTTGACTCCAACTTGGTGCATTTTCAATCAACTTCCGACTTGTCAATGTAAATATGGACATGGTTTCACAGATTCATTACACTATGATCCTTAACGGTGTCATTTATTTTCATACAGGCAATTTCTGCAGCAGAACAGACCAATGATGAAGGAAATGTTGACCTAGCTTCAGGAGAAGGTTTGATGCATGATATGGTAAGCATCTCTAAGCTCTTACCCCATCGATGATTCATGTTCCATATATGTAGTCGATTGATTCACGGTTTAGTTGGACGCAAAACAGGAAAATGGCAAATTTGCACCACAAAAACTCATGGCACTGGAAGCTGCAGTTGCAGAGACCAGTAAAGTAGGTACAAATTCACCTCTTGTCTCTAACAAGACAAATAAGATTGAATGCAATGGTTTTGATCATCTTTATGTGACAGAAAATTGATGCATTGGAAGTGGCACTTGAGGACACCAAGATGGTGAGTACCACAAATGTTTTGTGCTTGGTGGTCCAAATCAGATCATTTTATTAGTAATCCTGTTTCTTCTGTTTTCCTTTGGTAGGTCCTTAGAGGGCTTGCACAGCATATTAAAGATCTGAAAGCTTAGAGATTCACTAATTGGCCTGGTGACTAAAGATGTTCATATTTCCCCATCTTGTATGAGTTCGAATCTCGGTATTAAAATATAATGTCTCTATCTAATCAAAAAAAATCTGAATGCTTAAACTTAGTGACAAGTATGACCAAGCTGAATGCATATTTTGCCTTGTTGTTTGAAAAACTAAAGGTACTTGCTCCACTCTGGTCCCCAGAAAGCTTGCTCCACTCTTTCTATTGCCGATTCCATGTTGCCAAACTCCTTTTCTTGGCAACTACCGCTTGTTTTCTTGTAAATGTGATTATTCGAAATGTCACCTCATTAACCAGACTAAAAAAAATGATCTAATTTAGAAATAAATATGGACAAAAATGTTTAGAGAATTAAATTGAAAAAAAAGAACTCATCTAACTCGTTTTTTTTAACCATGTAGATTTTTTTAGGTCAGGCCTTGTATGATAATTTACTAAAAAAATTCAATCAAATGGAAATTAATATTTTATGAAATGGGGTGGTGAGAAATTATTTCGTAAAATAGAGATGTTTGAACAATGTTTTGAAAGTCGTTAGAAATTTTTGACAATTTTATACAATCATTTTCAAATTTATTTGTTTTTTTTTTCTTTCAAAATCGTCTACACTTCTATGCATCTTTCATTTTCATTGCTCAATCTTATCAGATCGTGAAATAAAAAAAAAATACTCACCCAACTAATGAAATAAGAATTCCCACAACATTATTTGGATAATTTCTCTAATTTGAAACATAACCGTTTTAAAGATGATAAAAATAATAATTAAATAAAACAATAAGTAGTAGTATTTAAATGGCATAAAGTCAAAAAAATACCCTTAACGTTTGACTGAATAACCATTTTGGCCTCTATTCTTTTTTAGAGCAATTCAACCCCCAACGTTTTATTTTGGGTTAAAATAGCCGCTCTGAGAATGAAAATTGTCAATTAATTGACGTCATGGCTTGAAATGACGGGACAAATCTATGTGACAGTGTACGTTGACATGATAGTATCATATAGATAAATGTGTTGACTTGAAAAAATATTACACCAGTTAAAAAATAATTTTATAAAATTATATAAAATATAAAATATTTTTTTCTGTTAACTTATCATTCTGTCAAGTCAGTTCAAACTATTTACCGTCAGTTTTCAAACAATTTTCATCCACAGATGGGTCATTTTGATCCAAAATGAAACGTTTAAGGTTGAATTGCTCCAAAAAAAGAATAGGGACCAAAGAGACTATTCAATCAAATGTTGGGGGTATTTATTGACTTTATGCCAATTTAAATCTAAATAATAGAAAGGAGGCTTAAAGATAAAATAAGTGTTCAAAGTATCTTATTTTTTTATTAGGTACCTAAACTATTTTTTAGAAAGACTAGGTGCTTAATGTTTTTATTTTGATCTAAATAGGTGTCTAAAATTTTAATTTTCATCCAAATAAGTCCCTAACTCTTTTGTAAATTTGGGTTTTCAGGCCATGTGTCATTTAATAATTGGGTGTTGGAGCACCTATTTTGACAAAATAAAAACTTTAGGCATTTATTTTAGGCATAATAGTCAAAAAGGTGCCCAACCTATACCTTTTTTCAGTTTAGTGCATGACTATTCAATCAAATGTTGGGGGTATTTATTGACTTTATGCCAATTTAAATCTAAATAATAGACATGAGGCTTAAAGATAAAATAAGTGTTCAAAGTATTTTATTTTTTTATTAGGTACCTAAACTATTTTTTAGAAAGACTAGGTGCTTAATGTTTTTATTTTGATCTAAATAGGTGTCTAAAATTTTAATTTTCATCCAAATAAGTCCCTAACTCTTTTGTAAATTTGGGTTTTCAGGCCATGTGTCATTTAATAATTGGGTGTTGGAGCACCTATTTTGACAAAATAAAAACTTTAGGCATTTATTTTAGGCATAATAGTCAAAAAGGTGCCCAACCTATACCTTTTTTCAGTTTAGTGCCTAACGTTTTTTTTGGGCCACTTTAGTGCCTAACGTTTCATTCCATAACTCAAATCAGGTTGTTTCGTCAACGGCCATTAAAATTTTTTCGTTATCCAATTATAACATGACACGTGGCTAGCTTTTTTATTTATTTAATTTTTGAATTTCTTAAAAAATAGTAACTTCTTAAAAAATCCTAAAATTGTAATTTCTTTCAATCAAACTCTCAAATCACATCTCCCTCATCGTTTGGCATCCCCTATACGTCGACGGTTCACCATTCACTGTCCAAGCGTCGGGTACCTCACCGTTCAGTATCTCTACCCTCTAGTCGTCGGTTAGAAGTCCAATTAGTCTTTTTTTTCATTTTTGAATATTCGTCGACGGTTTGTTTATCGATTTTCGACAACGAGATAATAAAATTTTCAGTCGTGGGGGGCGACGAAGGCAGGGTGGCCGGTGGTGACAGGGGAGGAATTTAGGGATTTAGGGTTTGTTTTAGAGAAATTAAAGATTTTGAATTTTTTAATAAAATTAAATATTTTCTAATTTTTAAAAAATAAAAATTAAAGAAAATACCATAAATATGTCACGCGTCATGTTTTTATTGGATAACGAAAATTTTTTAACGTCGGTCACGGAAAAACTTAATTTGAGTTACGGAAAGAAACGTTGGGCACCAAAGTGGCGCAAAAAAAATGTTGGCACCAAACTAAAAAAAAAAGTATAGGTTGAACACCTTTTTTATTATTAAATCTTTATTTTATCTAAAAAATAATTTAAGCACCTAAATAAAAAAATAAAAGGTAAACTACATAAATGGTCACCGAACTTTTACAGATTCATTTTGGTCACCGTACTTTTAAAATATTCGATAAGGTCACCCAACTTTTAGTTCGATTTCAATATAGTCACTGAACTTTTAGGGCGGATTCATTTTGGTCACTGTACTTTTAAAATATTCGATAAGGTCACCAAACTTTTAGTTCACTTTAATATGGTCCCTCTCGTTACCTTCCGTTAAAAGATGACGTTAGTTTTCGTTTTCTTTAATAAAAAAATGGGTAAACTACACCAATCATCGCTCAACATTCTTCTCACTCCTATTTTGGTCACAAGAGTTAAAAAAAATCAATTTAATAACTTAACTTTCGAATTGTTCATATTTTGGCCACTCTCAAATGACATGTTTATACAAATAGAAAAATACTATTAATCCTTAAAAGATTTATTTTGGTTAATTGGTAAATTTAGATTGTTCAATTCTCGATCTTATATTGTATTGATTAAATCAGATAATTGATTAGGTAGTTAACTGAAATATTTGATTCTGGAAATGATTTTTTACTTTGTTTATTAAAATATCAAATATGATAATATGGTAAATTTAATAAATTTTCGGTTGTGATAAAAGTGTAAAAACAACTAGAAAGTCAAAAATTGAAAGTTCACACCTATTAATTCTACCCAGAGCCAAAACTTTAAAAATCAGAAAGGTAATAAAATCATTAGAATATAAGATATTGTAATGCATAAAATTTAGAAATATTATATATACTAGATCAGATCAGTTAATCAATTTTGCTTAAAACTGTGAACCGTAATCGAATCGAAATAATTTATTTTAAAAATTTGTACCGAAATCGGGTTCAATTAATCCTTAAAAATTATTTTGGTTAATTGCTAAATTCAAATTATTCAATTCTCAATCTTATATTGTACCAATTAAATCGGATAATCGATTGACCCGTTAATTAGAATATTTGATTCGAGTAATGATTTTTTTACTTTGCTTATTAAAATATCAAATATGGTAATATGGTAAATTTAATAAGTAAAAAAAATCATTACCCAAAATTTTTTTAAGGATTAATCGAATTTTTCTATTTGTATAACCATGTCATTTAAGAGTGACCAAAATATGAACGATTCGAAAGTTAAGTTATTAAATTGAAATTTTTTTAATTCTAGTGACCAAAATAGGAGTGAGAAGAATGTTGAGTGATTATTGCTGTAGTTTACCCGTTTTTTTATTAAGGAAAAACAAAATCAAATGTCAGCTTTTAACGGAAGGTAACGAGAGGGACCATATTGAAAGCGAACTAAAAGTTCGGTGACTATGCTGAAATTGAACTAAAAGTTGGATGACCTTATCGAATATTTTAAAAGTATGGTGACCAAAATGAATCCACCCTAAAAGTTTGGTGACTATATTGAAATCAAACTAAAAGTTAGGTGACCTTATCGAATATTTTAAAAGTACGATGACCAAAATGAATCTTCTCTAAAAGTTTGGTGACTGTTTATGCAGTTCACCCAAATATAAAAACTTATTTTATATTTAAGTCGGGAAAGAAAGAAAAAACTTGAAAAAGGAGTCCAAAAATAGAGATTTCTTTTCTTCGACGCACGTTCACTATTTAAAAAAGAAGCCAAACACTTAATAATTTTCTCAGATACTTTCCAAAGCGATTATTCCTCGATTGACACAGCCATTACTTCGAAATGAGCACCGGCTAACTTCTCAGCAGCGAGCCTTCTGAGCTCAAGTTTCCTTGTATGTTCTTTTGTTTTTCCCTCCCCGATCTACGGGTTTCGCTTTATTTTGATTTGTTTCTTCTTTTTGTTGTGGTTTTGTGAATAGTTGAGCTGAGGAAGCAGATCTCATGTTCTCTTTAATTGTCGAATAAAACTGATAATTATGTAGCTTTCAAGGTACGCATCTTTGTCGGCTTGGATTTTCCCCTTTCAATGTTGGTTACATGTAGTTTTGTAACTTTGATCTTTGATTTATCATAATCGTAAGCCTCCGTTTAGTTGATGAATAAAATCAGGAATAACGAATTGCATTTGATCAGCATTTCGAACCTGAAAACCTTTGATTTTTAAGGTTAATTCTCAAATTGACGTTGTACATTGCCTTTTTGAGATACAATTGATTTTGTTTTCAGGTGAAAACAACAAATCCAAAGAAGTATTGTGTTCGTCCCAACGCAGGGGTCGTCTTGCCTCGATCCGCGTGTGAAGTTATAGGTACACTAATTAATTGTATTTTACTTGATATTTTGCTGTTTCTATCTCTAGTCATTATTGGATTCAGGATAAATTCTAAAACAATGGTTCATTTTGATTTAGTTACAATGCAAGCGCAAAAGGAAGCTCCTCAGGATATGCAATGCAGGGACAAATTCCTCCTTCAAAGTGTAGAAGTGAATGATGGTGTAACGGCAATGGATATAACTGCAGAAATGGTAGGTTACTATTTATTTTACATGATATTATTTACTATTTTAACATTCGGAAATATGTGCAGCTTATGATCTATGTGGAGTGTTTCATCTTTCATGTTATAGTTCAACAAAGAAGCTGGACATGTAGTTGAGGAGTGCAAATTGAGAGTGGTTTATGTTTCTCCACCTTCACCAGTACAAGAAGGATCTGAAAAGGAATCTTCAGCTTTCCGATGTCAGGCATGCAAATGCTGCTGAGTTTGCTTCGGTAAGATTTTGCTGCATATGTTTTTGTTATTACTTCACTTGTTATCTTTACTTTTTGTAATAGTTTATATTCCATTGCTGAATGCAGGGTGCAAGAGAATCTACTGAAGGGCTTGAAGCTCAAGATATGTCTTCCGAGGTATTTTTAATTCTGTGTCTTCTGTTTCACTGTGTGCTTCTGCTTATGTATGATTGATTTCGTTTTATCTTGATAATAGTAATTTATTTTGGTAATCTGGATATAGTAAGTTTCATATCTTCAAGGTCAATTATCTGTGCATTCATTTGCTCAGTTGCTCTCTTATTAGATGGATTCTTGTTCAAACCAAAATGTATTGACCTACTAGGTATATTTGTGAGCTTCTAAGCCTAAAGCTATGATTCAGTAGTTTGTAATTTACACCATGCAGCAAGGAGGCATCACGTGCAGTTTTCCATCGAATGCCTCTGGCAATTATTTCCCTAGCCAGCTTTTGCACCATTGGAGCGCTCGAAAGCTCTTTTACTAAATGACATACATTTAATGTGATACAGCACAAATGTAATAACCCCCCTTCAATGATACTTTCTATAATTGCAGGCAAGAGCTCTTGTAACAAAGCTGACTGAGGATAAAAATGAGGCAATTCAACAAAATAAAACTGGTGAGGGAAAATAGACCTTGACTTTATTATAATTAATGTGTAATAATAGAAGTATTATCCGTTCTATCCTTCCCTAGTTCCTTCATGACTGATGCTTGCACGTATGCGGCAGAAAGCACTTTATGTTTTGCTTTTTAGTTAATCATGGTATTTTTCTGTGCTTCCCTGCCATTTTCTTCTGTTTGTGAATGATCAACTTAGTAAATAATAATCCGTGTGTAGCAGGCTGCGTAGGAAAGCTCTTTGTTTTCCTTATTTCTCAAAACACGTCTTGTTTGTATTCTTTTTAATTCGTACTTAGGAGACTGCAGTCAAAAGCTCCATTGTTTCTTATGTTCTTTTAATCTGAGCCATATATGAACTTCTTACATATAAAGATTAAAAATGTTTTAGGAACTTCCGAGGCGCGAAGGCAGGAAAAGCGGCGGTGGTTTGTCATTCATGGTTGTCATTTTGATCGGCCTGCTCGGCATAAGGATATATCATGAAGAAGTCATGAGCGACCATCTCCTGGGTTCTTCGGAGTTTTTCTCTTCAACTTAACTTACTTCATCTGGAGAAGTATGATGAAGGAAAAGGGAAGAAAACTTAATGGTCTTTGGACTGCTGCTTCACCTTCAATTGGTTTTTACTAGCTAGCTTTGTGGAAATTAGCAAAACTTAGTACTGCTACTTCCTATTTATAGATACTCAAGTTATGTATCAATGTTGAATCTAATAATATCTGTGTAGATAGATTTATATTTTCATAAAAAATGGTTTGATTATTACAATTGTAATTAAAAGCACAGGGATGTCTCCCGCATTATGGGACTTTCTACAAGCGCCGGGGAGAGCTCAGATTTTCCATCATTTCCCGACAAAAATTCCAATCTATATTAGTCGATCAATGAGTCGGATATCGATGGTTATAAAAAAAAAACTATCAAAACAAGGCTGATACCAACAGTGGCTGAGCTTATTTATAAGGAGGACAAACACTTGAAAACTTCAAGCGGATGTCAATCCATTCTCATTCGAAAAAACATTTCGAATCCCGAAATCTGCCTTTATAATCACTTGTTTATTGCTTACATCCACTATGTATTCTCTCAGTCCTGCAAGTCGAAACAATAAGATTTCCTTGATTCTAGAATGAAGCTTAGTTCCTTATGATTTTGAGGTTTACCAATAAAAGTGCTTACCAGTTATTTTCGATAGAACTCGAGAGACTTTCTTTCGGCATTCAGTGCACCCCATGTTTGCAGTCATCACTATAACCTGAAACTGAGGCGTATGCAATGTGATTTCTGAATAATTGAATTACAACTCTAAAACAGCAATCGTTTCTTGTGAAGGAAGGTCATCGATATATAAATTCCATTTAGAAATATCGTAATCGTAGAGGAAGCAACGAAAAAAAAAAGTCGAAGAAATCTGCAGATATTAATCAATGAAGAAAACCCAAAGGTATTGTTCCTGAAAGTTGGGGAAAAAAAGCAATATAACAATGATATGCAGAGCAAACTATGGACAATGATGAAACAAAGGTGGGAATTTATGGCTACAAACTTTGATATAAAGAAAGTGACCCGGAAAACACACCGAAGGGAGCGTCAGGTCCTCGAAATGCAAGAGAGTGTTCGTATTTGATGCCATCGCCATGCAACCATGGAAATAAAGTCTCTGCTCTGAGTCTGCGACGATGAACTCTCACGATTAAGCCCCTTCACAAGAAGAAACTGAAGTATGCAATATTATAAATACATGAAATTGCTATAAAGAAAATGAGTTCCCGTCAGCATTATGACAATAGATAATATTTCCTATTAGTCTAACTAAACATTCTGCAGAATTTCTTGGCAGGACCATAACTGGATAGATTTGGCATGTTATGGCCACCAAGCTTCTACCGTTGTGACCTTCATGTTCTCAACATGGTTATATATAAAGACAATCAATGTTAAGAGCTGTGTTTTTGTGACAGAATAAGATTAAAATCGAGACTATATTAAATAAATTAGTTGATATAATTGAACAAATGGAAAAGATAAAGTGTGGAATGGACCAAATGATATTTTAATGTGTATTGGTTGGTGCAGCAGAGTATTTAGTTAGGAATTCTGAAAGCTTTGCACCATGAAACAGGTTAGGTTGGGGACCAAGGCCTATCTCACTTTGAGAGTAAATTAATATATTTAGACTAGGAATCTTTCTTATTAGACCTAGTCAGATTGAGATGGTTTGTTCAACTAACTTTAGGTTATAACTTATAATTTTGGGAAATACATAAATATATGTTTGAATTTGCACATTGTTCTTACGCAATCAATATGATGTAAGATGATGCAGATATTCATAATCTGTACTATTGTGTGCAACTCAATATTGTTCTTATGCTTATATTGCATAAATCAAGATAATGGTTAGGAAAGATGGAATCAATGGTTAAACTATGATTGATGGTATAATTCTAACAAATGATACCATCTAAGCATACAAACATGGAAGAAAACATCAAACAAATGGAGTTGGAAGAATGGAACTTACTAACAATTGGCAACTATCAAGTCGAACCGCGTTATTATTTTTAACATACAGTTTGATACAATGTCACCGAATCAACATTATTTCAACATCCAACTTGCAATAATTTGGTAAAGAAATGATAACTTCATAAATAAGCATCAAAAGCAGCTCTTGCAAAATATGGTGAAATTTAATGGAGTATTGAATAAGTATCAGAAGGCCAGTTAGAGCCTAAATTCATACAACTCTACAACTTGAACATTTAGAAACATGAAACTGCTGAGCTTTGGCTTCTGCAAGCTCACCTCCTGGAAAACCTTGTATCCTTCCGAGTCCTATTCGTTTTGGTCCTCTCGATTAACAATGCCCGTTCTCTTTCCTTCTCCCGCTGCTCCCTCTTCAAACGTTCTTCCCTCAACTCTTCTACCGTCTTCTTCCCGGTTTTCCTTCCCTCATCTTTCTGCGCTGTTTCTGACCTATCATTGTCATTCCCCTCTTCAACATCTACATTCTGCTTCTCCAGGTACCACGGCAACTTAACGCCCTTTCCAGCAATCCCATAACCCAATCTGTACTTTTCGTCCTCCGGCGCCACAACCTTGGGTGCGGCCTCCTCTTTCTTCAATTTCTTCCTCTTGAACCCGTCTTTTTCAGCACCATCTTCCTTCCCTGAAACTCTAATGGGATCAAAAATCTTAATCTCTTCAAAGAGATTAATGTGACCGGATTTTGGTTTGGATTCAACAACCTCTTCAGGCTCTTCAGCAGCAGCTTCTGATCCTCCAGGTTTATTTAATGGAGCCAAACCGCGAGCAGCCCGAAGCTGCTCAAGTCGGAATTCGGCATCTCTTTTCCTTGCTTGTTCACGTTTTAGTTGCTCTTCTTTTGCAGCAGCTTCTTCATCTTTCCTAACTTTTTCTCTGTTCTCGTAGTTATAAACATTCCAACGTTTCTGGGGCAAAATATTTAACCCTCCATGACCTCCCGTAGCTACTCAATTCTAAAATTCAATGGAAAATCAGTAGCGTATAAGTTAGTAGGGTATTTAAAAATCGGAATCTGGGCTCAGCATGAAGCTATAGCCGAATGTAAACATAACGCGGAAACTAAACTTAGGTTTAAACTTACGAAACAATAAAAAAATTTAATAAGAATTAGAATTTCAGATCGAAAGCAATTGGGAATTTGAAGCAAATTGAATTTCCATACCAAGAGAAACCAGATTGCAAATAAGGGTTTAAATTACTTCATCGGGGCTACAATTATACCCAAAATATAATCTGCAACTTTACGATGATTGAAACGGGGACCTCCTTGATTTGCGAATCAATCGAAACAGAGAACCCTAATTCACAGCAGAAGAACCAAATTAATAGTAGTATATATTTCGGTTTATTTAAATGGGCCAAACTTTCATACACAAAAAACAAAAATATGTGTATTTACATTATAAAAATTTAAATCTTAAATTCCTAATATTAACCCTAAAAAATTAAACCCCGCATTCTAAACCTTAAACCCTAAATTCTAAACACTAATTTTAAGTTCTAAACCCTATAACCTAAACCTTAAACTTTAACCCATAAAATTAAAAGGCGTGTGTAAACTAAAATTTACACTTGATGGTATCAAAGTTTTTTCCTATTTAAATATATCTAAACTAATTTTCTTATGCATGCGATGCACGAATTGATTTAATATTAAAAAAATATTTAATAATTTCATACGTCAATTTTTTACTGTATTTTAAAAGTATTTAATTATAGTTAAATAAATTTAAACAATTCAACAGTATTTTTATATGGATAAAATTTTAATACATATGTTGTGCACATTTACATTATAAAACTTAATTCCTAAAATATTAACCATAAACCCAAAAAATTAAACAATAAATCTTATACCCTAAATTCTAAACACTAACCTTAAAATTTAAATCCTACAACCTAAACCTCTAAACTATAACACTAACTCTAAAATTAAGTTTTAATTTTTTATTTTTATATATTATTTTAAAATTACGGTTTAAAAAGTTTTGAATTTCCTATGCTTTTTAAATAATTTAAAAAGTTGTAAACATTTTTAAAAAGTTCAAAAAATTACTGTGTGTGAAAGAATTTTAAAAATTATTTATTAATTTTATAAAGTTTTGTTGTTAAACATTATTTTAAATTTTGAACAATATTTTAAAATTTTGAGCAATAACTTATTATTTTAATTTTTAAAAATATAGTATTTGTTCGGACATATTCATAACTGTTTGACAATGTACATACACCTTAAAGACAAAAAGATTTGAACCTTAATCACTTAAGATAAATATCATCATCTTTTCTACTAGAATTACTTCTTGAGTTCAACAATAATTTTGATTTTTTTAAAATAAATATAGTAGTTTTAAAATAACTTAAATTTTCATGAATGTTTTGTTTGTTAACAACGATGTCTCTCTTTCGATTATAATCTTTTTTTTTAACATTACAAATATTATATTATTATTACATACTTTTACGACACTATAAAAAATAAATTTTAAAAAACTTTTAAAAAATTAAGTTTTTATGATTATGAATAATATTTATTCTAAATAATATTATTATTTAGTTAAATTTTACTTAACATATCAATATTACAGTAAATTAATAATATTTTTAAAATTTTAAAAGTTATCATGTTTTAAAAAGTTATTATTTTAAAGTGTATTACTAAATTTATGGGACAATATTCTATGCACCGGTGGTGGAAAGTTTATTTTCCACAAAGTGTGTAATTTTTAGAGGTTATTGTTTTGGGGTTTAATGTTAAGATTTTAGTGTTTGAGATTAAGTTTTAAGGCTTTGGGATAAATTTTATTGTTTAAAGTTTAGAATTTAGGAGTTAAGATTTATGGTGTCTTTTAGGATATGTGATATATTTAGAAGCTCATCTGTGAAAAAATTTACTGCTTGTGTATCAAATAATTATCTTAAGTTTATTGTCAAAAAGTTTTTATCATTAGGTTGTTAATCTTAATTAAACAACATATAAATATCATATTAGATTAATATTAAATAACCTACCACTATAATTTTACTTTAGATTATATTTTGATACAAATCTCTGACAAAAAATGTCATAATCTTCTTTAAAATCTAAATTCTAAAGTACTAAATCTAAGACGCTAAAACCTAAACTCTAACCCTTGATTCTACCCGTAAATCATAAATTTTAAACCTTACAATCTAAACTCATAAAACTTTAAATTTAAAATCTAAATATTAAATCTAACACGCTTGTGTAAAAAATCCTTCTTTAACCGGTGTTAATTTTATATGAAAACATATATTCACATTACTTTAAAAATAATTAACACTCTTAAAAAAAATAGACGCTCATCATACCGGGAATTTAGGGGGAAATGGTAGTTTAGAAGAAAAAAAATTGGAAAATAGGGTGTGTTGGAAAAAATTTAAGAATCTATGACATTTTGAACCAAAAAAAATATTAAAAAATAGAGAACGCTTAGTGCAGGAGACGTTCGGCCGCATTTTTTGACAAAAAAATATTTTAAAAAAATAGAGAACGCTTCCTGCAGGAGGCGTTCTCAGCCGACACCGTAGAAAATGCCATTTATCCAAAGAAATCCTCCTCATACACCTATATACTAAAAAAATCCTTTTATAATTTTTAAGGGTAAAATACATAAATGGTCACTAAACAATCGTTAAAAATATAAAATGGTCACCAAACTTTTAAAAAATTATATAATAATCATTAAACTTTAGTTTTATAACAAAATGGTCGTTGTACCGTTAATTGTCATTAACCGAGAGACGCGACAATACCGAAATTTTGTATAATAACATATTTAAATCTCAATATTTACACATTCAATCAATTTTGACATCAATAATGAGGGTTAAATTAGAAATAAACTGATTAAATGTGACAATATGGAGGATTAAATGTTATATTCTTCAAATTTTTGTAATTGTCACGTCACCTAATTAGCAACCGTTAACGCTTCAGTGACTATTTTGTAACAAAAACTAAAGTTTAATGCCCATTATGTAACATTTAAAAGTTTGATGACCATTTTATATTTTTACATATAGTTTAGTGTCTATTTGTGTACTTTATCTTTTTAAATTACAACACTGTAGCCTAATTTGTCTGACTCCACCTCTAAAGGTAAGAAAATAGCATGATCCTAGAAAATTATTTCATAGGCTCGAACGTTTGTTTCTTACTAGTAATTGATAAATTCTCAATCCTCCAGCGTCTTTAGGTAGGGATGACAAAATTATTCGTCCCCGACCCGACTCGGTGTGTCCCGATTAGATTTTTTCTTATGATTTTCAGGGATCGAGGCGGGGCGGGTATTTAAAAATGTAAAGTCGGGGCGAGGTGGGTTCGAGTATGATATGAAAAATTTCCCGTCCCGCCTCGGTATTTTTTATTATATTTATAAAAATATCACTATATATAAATACTTTTATGAGTTTCAAGCTATTTTTTTAGTTTGTATTTATCATAAATTTTTGTTAGATATTATTCGAATTTTAACATATATGATTGTAAAAGTCAATGGTCGAGTTTATTTTTTTAAATATCTATTTTTTCTTCATATGAGTAATTTAATTGGTTTTATTTTATTTTTATATAGTTTAAAGTCTGTGAAATTTATATTTTGTAAATATAATGATCGTTCGATCGAATCTAACATTTATCGTCGACGAAATTTAATATTTTTTTTATATTTTTGGGTCGGGGTTAAGTTTAGGGTTTATAAATCGGGCGGGTAAATTGTTATTTTATTTTCGGGGCGGGACGGGGCGAGATCGAATTTTGGGATTAATACATCGGGGCGGGTTCGGGGCGGCCAAAAACCCGCCCCGTTGCCATCCCTACCTTTCAGTTCACATTCGTCTTGAGGAAAAAATGTCAAAAAAATAAATAAAAAGAAGTTTAAATATCTATTTAGAGGGAAAAAATCATTTTAGACCCTATTTTTTAATTATCGGATCCGGTTAAACAAATATAATTGTGATGTAATAAATAAATATTAATTTTTAATAATATTGAGGTGATTACAAAGTAATATATGTTCATATATATTTTTAACTTTTTGACAATGCATAGTCGCACATACCTTACAGATAAAACAATTTGAACCCTAGTCTCTTAGGATGAACATCATATGCTTTACTATCGAGACCACTTATTGGGTTAAATAAATAAATATTAAATTCAATGTAAAATTTTAATACACAGGCTGTATACAATTCATTTTACACAAGCTTGTATATTTATACTATAAAACTCAAATTTTAAAATTCTAACCCTAACCCTAGAAAACTAAACTTGTACCCTATACCATAAATCTTAAACACTAACCTTAAATTCTAAAACCTAAACTCATAAACTCTAAACTCTAAACTACATTCCTAACCCCTTAAAATTAAAAAGTTCGTATAAATTAAAGTTTATACTGCTTGTGTGTTAAAGTTTTTCTCTTAAATTAAATATGCGTCAAACTCAGTAAAATTTTATATATTTTTTGGAAAAAAAACTTTGATACATAGGCCGTGTAAACTTTAGTTTGCACGTGCCTTTTAGTTTTAGGGGTTATGATTTTAGTTTAGGGTTTAAGGTTTAGGGGTTAGAATTTAAGGTTACTGTTTAGAATTTAGGGTTTAGAGTGTGAGATTTAGTTTTTTAGGGTTAAAAATTTAGGATTTAAATTTTTATAATATAAATACACAAATTTATGTAAAATTAATTTTCTATAGTCTGTATATCAAGTTTTACCCATATTTTATACAATAACAATCGGAAGTAATTATGAAAATTATTCCCATGGATGGCCTACAATTATAATATGTGGACATATTTGTCATTACGTACATTTAATAAATTTATTATTTCTTAAAATAATATGTAGGCCCTATTTTTTTAATGTGAATATGTAGGCCATAATTCAATCGATAACAGGTGGGTTGATTTAATATTATTTTACCATATATTACAGTTCAAACGGTGTGGCTTGCCACGGTAGCAAGGCGGCTAGAGTAATTTATTAAAAGTTGAAGAAAGGTAGATTATTTTTTTAAGATTTTGGTGTAATTTTTTTTAATATTAAGATTTTGGTGTAATTATATATTAATATTTTTTTTAAATCACATATATGTTATAGTATATAGATAAACTGTTCAATCTCGAATATTTTAAAAATAATTATTTTTTGTTGCAACCATTTAGCAAGTTCGAATGATAAATTAATATTAAATTTAATAGTAGTAATGAGGAAAAAATCTGACGGCATGACACATCAGCCGTTAGCTAATAATAGTATATTACCCTATTACAGTCCAAAGAGTCTCCCAATAAATTTAATACAATTATTGGATCAACCAATTTTGATTACCGATTGTACCCTTATCAACACTAGCTAAAATGGTTTAAATCCTCACCAATCAAAGTTCCAAAACAGTAATTAGACGTGAAAAATAAATACCAACAGAGACGTTGCACAAAATTCAATGGCGGATAGTTAACAAAAACATCTGCATCCTCAACACTATTAAACATCGGGAAGAAAATGGTCAAGCTTGGGTGCGGCATCGACGGGGTCCTCAATGAAGCCAAGTTCAGTGAACCACTGCCGTGGATCGGTGTCTACATAGCGGCGGCGTCTCTCGCCTGCGCGGTGGCTATGGCTGCTGATGTCATCCATGGATTCCGCCATTGGAAACTCTGGTTCCCCTGCAAATTCTTCACCATCAATGCCACTTCCTTGACAATAATAACCGTGGCCGTCAAACTATCGGTTGATTTGAACACGCCCATGCCTAGGGGCCAAGATCAGCTCGCGAAGCTCAGCAGCACCGCCTTGATCTGTACAATAATGGGTAACTCTAAGCCTTCTATAGGAGCCATGGAGAATAAAGAAATTCTTACCAATATTTTAGCTTTGGGTATATTTGTTGTTACTGTTGTAGTCAATATCTGCATTCAGCTTGGAACTGGTGTCATTTTTGTGTTCCACTTGGAGCATGCTGTCATAATGTTTCTCTTGCTTGTTTTGCTGGTTGTTTTGAGCTTTTCGGCTTTGACTGTTCCGACGACTAAGCACACTTTAGAACTTAAATACAAAAAGAAGTATGAAATGGCTCAGAAAGAATGCTTGGAGTTGGAGGCGAATGAAACAGACAAATCATTAGAACAGAAGCTTAGAGAAGCGTTAATGAGATATTGGATGATGGCTCATACTTGTAGTCCCCAATTTGTTATGGGAAGATTTGTTACATGTACTGCCTCAGGTGCCTTGTGTTTGGTGAGTGCTGCGACATTAGCCGAAGCCATGGTTCGGTTTTATCTGATGCCTGGTTCATTTAAGTTCTGCAAGGGGGATTCGGATTATATGTGGTGGATCAATTTGATCTTACTTACACAAGCTGTTGCAGTTGGGATGGGTACAATTGCCCCTGGTATGAGATGGGTAATTGCTTTCAATTTCAGGTGTCCAAAGGGAGGCAGGAAGAAAGGTCACGGCAGAGGGTACAAACTAGAAGAATACTGGATTCGGACATTGGTGGAGATGAAAGAGTGTCCATTGAACAAACCGGTACATAATCGGCTATGCAGGAGAATTGTCCATGATGCAAAAGTTAAGTTTCTGAACTTGTGTATTAGGATTCAGGCTGGAATTGTGTTCATGAGCAAAGTAATTCGTCTGGTCTCAATTTTTTTGATGGGTTTGATTTTGTTTTGCTACAACCACTGTAGAGACTGGCTGAAGAAATTCAGACCTGAAAACAGCATTGGGAATGACTCAGGTTCAGAGTCACCCCATAGCTCAAAGCTGGATCTCAGCCATTTTGTTTTGCATCTTGAAGGCGAAGATACGCTGGTTGAAGTAATGATGAAGGATAATCGAGATACTACTGATTACTGGAGGCAGAAAGCGATGAAGAGACAGCCAAAATATCTCATGGAACTGTTGGAACTATCAAGACCTTCAGAAGGATTCAAGGGACTCACTGAGTTTGATAGTTTCAAAGTACCCTCTCTAGATACCGAAGAAGCTCCAAATTGTTGGGCTCTTTCTTTGGTGACACTGACTAGCATCGCAATTGCAGTTCCCAACATCGAAAGCAACTCGATCAAACATCTTATAGCTGGAGTAAATGAAGGTTTGGTGTATGTGAGAAACATAGAGGACATGCAAGGGAATCTGGCAAACAGCAGGAAGGCTGCGAATGTTGTGTGGCTAGGAGTTGAGTTGTATCATAGGTGGCTAAATGTGGACCTTCGCAAACTGCTCTCCAAGGAAAAAACACAAAGGAAATACTGGAAGTACTCTCTGATACAGCAAAGAACAGATTCATGGAATTTAAGAAGTGCAATGCGAATCTGTGCCTACTGGATGGCCCTTCAAAGTGGCCTATCAAGGTATTGGCTGCTAATTCCATGTATAGAACATGCCAATCCATTTTGCTAGACTACGAAGACAAAAATTACAAGACGACGGAAAGATTATTCGAAGCCATAAAGGTGATGGTTTCTGATATATTCGCTGCTTGTCTTACCAACTTAAAGCAGTTCATTACAACCAAGTGTTCGACCAGCTCCATAGAAGAAAGGGAAGAAAGTGTGCGACATGCAGCTCATGTTCTGGGGAGAACTGAAACAATTCTGAAACGCCTCCATGAAAAATCACTTCCTGGCTTGAATCCGAATCAAATGGTAGTCATGGACGAATGGTGATCATTTCATAAGCTGAACAGCTCCTTGTATGATACTCATACTCCAGATTCTGAGTTAGCTTCCCCTACTCCCTATGAAGTATACCTAACTGTTGACTAAATGTTGGGAAGCCAGACCCAGAATTTAGCTTATGTTTATTATGTGAATCTATGCCTTTCTCTGTGGCTAGTATCAATGTACATTACAGTTCCGTAACCAAGAGCAGGAAACTATCCTTTAAATGGAAACTTTTCCTCCATTTGTTCCATGGAATTTGGTTTTGTTTCTATCCTTTAGAATGGTAGATTCCATCGTTCGGGAATTCGGTGCGGATTCATAGAGATTTCTATTGGGATTTCTTCTGAAGTCTTGATCATATCAAAGCTTCCTGGTTACCTCTTTTGCAAGCTCTGTACTTGCAAAGAACACAGCAAATATGAAATAGGGAAGAAATGGAGCGTTTATGCGATCCAGCACAAGGGAAAATGAGCCTCTATGGATTCAAATAGCGGTCGGTTATATAACTGTAGCGACACAATTCAAAACTGTTATTGTGAAAAATAACAGTCCTCAATAGCCGCAATACATCCATTATTGTCTGCAGCCGTAATATATACCAAGACCTAAAATTCGGCCGCAATCTCAATTTAAATCCCTGCATTCTTTCGTTTCAGATGGTTTTGCACTGTTTGCATCACAGACACTATAATTGGGCAAGAAGCCATTGATAAGTTTTACAATAACAAATTGATTGAGCACCACGTCGAGGGAAATTATTACTGACATATTGTTCTATTTACTTGCCTTTAATTTGTATCAATTGAGTGAATGAATTTTGATCTGATGGCAAATAAAAGCAGAAACAAGAGCTTTGTGGAATGTGGTTTGTTATTTCACAATAAGGGGAGATTGAGGGCTCTTTCAGCATTGATTATGGAACATTCGTTGAGGGTAAATGTACGATTATAGAGAAATTAGATTTTTCAATTGTAGCGAAAGATTCGTTTGGACGTTAAATCAGATGAAAAAAATCGTTCAGCTCATTTTATACTTATTCAATATTATTTTTTATTTTGTATTTCAACAGCCGTTGAAGAAGTATTACTGAAGGCACCAAAGTGTCCCATGAAACATGTTTCTTTAATCATTAAACTACTCCATATGGTTTACGGGTTTTGGAAGGAACTTATCCTCCAAGTCAGAGGCAGTCAAAGCTTTTTGCTTCCAAGAATGTCATTTCTGTGGAAGAAAGCTGGCTTCTATACAAGCACGGCTTAACAATCATACCCTCCAACGGACCAAACTTTTACACACGGAATTTGTGGGGCGGTTGTCCCTTAATACTGTTTTCCTTTTCCCTAAACCATCAGTTTTATAAGCAACTAAAAGCCCTGAAGGAATACCAACAACTTTGACATTTGTTTGAAGAATAGGAATTAAGGACCCACGGTTCTGAACATTTCCCAGACGTGTCAACCTGTTGTTTTGCATGGCATCTTACAACCTCTTACGCAACTCAAGTTTTATAATCTCTCCCACTGCCCCTTTCTTTTGCTTCAACTCTTTCTTTTCATTTCTCTTGTTTTGGCCAGTTTTTGTGAGCCAGTTCCCTGTTTTACATCAAAAACATCCATGGGAAAACAAGGTTCTGTTTTCCACAACATCCCCTCTTCACTTTTCTTGCTGTTTTTGCTTTTTGAAGCAACGAATGTTGGTGGAGCCGCCCGGTTGAACCACTGGGAGTCTGGAATCCGACTGCCTTCGGAGAAAGATGAGCATCAAGATGTGGATGATGAGGAACTTGGAACAAGATGGGCTGTTCTTGTGGCTGGTTCAGCTGGCTTTGGTAATTACAGGCATCAGGTAATATTAATAAAGCATTTATCAACTATAATCCCAGTAGTTTTTTTTTTAAAAAAAAAACTTGTTACTTTTAGTCTATTAATAATGGTTTGTTTACATGGGGTGCAAGTGCAGGCAGATGTGTGCCACGCCTATCAGCTGCTGAGGAAAGGGGGGTTGAAGGAAGAGAACATCATTGTGTTTATGCACGATGACATAGCCATGAATGAGCTGAATCCGAGGCCAGGAATCATCATCAACCATCCCCAAGGCGATGATGTTTATGCTGGTGTTCCTAAGGTGATAGTAGTTTTGATCTGGATGTGTCTCATGTCTGTTTAACCTGGATTTTATCTGGATGTTTCTGAACAATCTTATCTGAGGTTCACCACTTAATTTTTATTGTTAGTATTGATGGGACTGAATTGAATGGTAGGATTACACGGGAGAGCATGTTACTGCTGCAAATTTGTATGCAGTACTTCTTGGTAACTCAAGTGCATTGAGTGGAGGAAGTGGAAAGGTTGTCGATAGCAAACCTGATGACCGAATCTTCATCTACTACTCGGATCATGGAGGCCCCGGAGTTCTCGGTACGTTAAAGACTTTTTTCGAATTATAGAGGGCCAGCTTTGGTTAATTGTGCTGAAATATAAGGATTGTGATCGGCATTCATGCCAAGAAATAACTTCCTTTGAATCTAGTATATGAACCATCCTTTAAGCATAGACCTAAGATGCATGCAATTGTAACCACAAAATAAATCGAAACGAAGCCGTTATTAGATCAGACTAATTTGAAATTTGATTCTAGGGATGCCAAATATGCCATTTCTGTATGCCATGGATTTTCTTGATGTCTTGAAGAAGAAACATGCAGCTGGAAGCTACAGAGAGATGGTAACAGATCTTCGAGTTTCAAAACTAATCATCCTCTGCACTTTGATAAATTCCATAATCTATTTTCGCTTCTTTGGATGAAAATTACTTGTGTATGACCTTTTATGTTGCATTTCTGATGCGACCAGGTTATATATGTCGAAGCTTGCGAGAGTGGAAGTATCTTCGAAGGCATAATGCCGAATGATCTTAACATTTACGTAACAACAGCATCGAATGCCCAAGAGAGTAGTTGGGGAACTTATTGTCCCGAGATGGATCCTCCTCCACCCCCGGAGTTCGCCACTTGTTTAGGAGATTTGTATAGTGTGGCCTGGATGGAAGACAGGTATATGCACAATTCGAAATATTTTCCCCTTCGATGATACTATAATATTCATGTTTAAGCAGTTATCATCTTAATTGGACTTTTGTTTTGGCTTATGTTCCAAAATTATTCTTCTCATTAGCTTTCTTATATTCTTTTGACCTGCAGTGAAACTCACAATCTAAAGAGAGAAACCGTAGAGCAACAGTATGAAACAGTGAGCAGAAGAAGTCTTCTCTAAACTTGTGCGGTTATAATTTGGAGTTATGGTCTGCTTAACTCCTCATTGGCAATACTAATGTATGATTGTTCTTGAATTTTCATGATGCAGGTAAGGAAACGGACTTCCAATTTCAACGTGGACGCAACTGGCGGATCCCATGTGATGGAATATGGGAATACAAGCATTAAAGTTGGGAAACTTTATTTGTATCAAGGCTTCGATCCTGCTACAGTAAACTTCCCTCCAAATGAAATGAACCACGACACGCGCGTGGAAGCTATTAACCAGAGAGATGCAGATATTCTTTTCTTGTGGCATATGGTGAGCTTGAGCCCTGTCATTCTCCTTTCCTAATGTCGTATATTTGTTTAAAACGGTACTGATGTTGGTCGCTACGTTTGTTATACAGTACAAAAATTCAGAAGATGGATCAAAGAAGAAAGAAATACTGACACAGATTACCGAGACCATGAGGCATAGAACACACTTGGATGGCAGCATCGGCTTGATCGGAACACTCTTGTATGGGCCAGCAAAAGCCTCTGCCATCCTCAATGACATAAGGGAAGCCAGTTCGCCGCTTGTTGATGACTGGCAGTGCTTGAAATCCATGGTATTACTCTCTTTTTCACTAAAAACTGGACCAGTCATCTTGTTGCTGGTCTTCGATGTTTAATTAAGTTATAAACCAAATCTTCTTCACTCCAGGTACGGTTGTTCGAAACACACTGTGGGTCACTAACTCAATACGGAATGAAACACATGCGTGTATTCGCCAACATTTGCAACAGCGGCGTTCCTCAGTCCTTGATGGAGGAAGCGTGTGTTGCAGCATGTGGTAGCCATGATCCGAGACAATGGCATCCTTCAAACCATGGGTATAGCGCCTGATTGATGAATATATATGCCTGAGGCCAATAACTACCTCTGAATCTGAAATATTTTTAAAACTTTGTGTTGTATGTTGGCGTTTCTGCTGAAATATTAATACATATATGCTTGTACGAGAATGTTGTCACTTAACAGCAGATGTTTATATAGAAATATAAATAATATCAAATAGGTTAAGGTAAACATAGAGAAATCTTGGCATCAAGATTAGTTCAACCTTAATCAAGGGGACCAAGATTTGCTTGTTGACCTATATATTCACCACCATAGGTATGTTCTTCCCCTCTTCTATAATATATCACAAACTTATTATTGAGAATCAAATTATTTTTTTTTATAAAAAATAATAAAATATAAGATATAATTTTGGATTTTTGATTTATTTCATTGATTGAAGATCTTGCAATCATATTAAATATTGAGATAAGAAAAACGTATATGCACCACACCAGAGTATTTAATTCGGAATGACAGGTTAAACGGTTTGTAATTACGAATTAAAACATCAATCATAAAAAAATTAAACACTTAAAATAAAAAAACAATTTAGGCAATTATAATAAAATCCAATTAAAATCACTTTTTACTGTTTATGTACCAAAATTTACATATAATTTAATTAATGTCACCTTTTACTGTTTATGTAGCAAAAGTTTCATATAATTTAATGAATAAACTACCTGAATGATCTTCCGATAAGGAGATATTTTATTTTGACCATTGACCTATTAATTTTTAATTAAGTTACTTAATTATTTAAGTGATATCAATTAAATTATTTACTGTTAAAATTTAACGAAAGAAGTGACGAGGTAATTAACAAAAAATTGTATAATTGTACATTTAGCCAGGTTGCTTTGAAGTTTATTTTTCTTTGAAGTCTTTTGAGATCATCTTTGTCAAACTTGGAAACCAATTTTTACCATTTTTCATGAATTTATCATTCTTGTAGACAGGCCTTTTCGCATAGATCAAGTACTTTGATCTAATTATCTTTTTCTTAATAATCTGAAGGTGATTATAAGGTAACATCTGTTCATAGATATTCTTAATTCTTTGACAATGCGCACACACTTTGCAAACAAAGCGGATAAATTCGTGTTTCTTAAGATGAACATCATCCATTTTTCTACTGAGACCACTTGTTATGTAATATCCCAAATTTTGGCTAGTGATTAAATTGTAAATTTTGAAAGTTTAGGGGGTTAAAGTATAAACTTTGGAAAAGTTTACGGACTAAAGTGTAAATTTCCCCAATAAGTAATTTTATTCAGTATAAGAGTGAATTGGATCGAAATAGGTACCGAATTTGGCTTGAGTGAAATTGTTAAGCGTGCTTAGGCTAGAGAAATACAAGGATGGGTGACCTTCGGGAAGGTCCTATAAAAGTGTTTCTAATCGATATTTTGGACTCAATAAAAGTAAAGAATATTCGAATGGTTTATCGATAAAGGATTTCTAAGAGAAATTTTTATTCTATGGAGATTTTCGATAATTATCGGAATAGTAGACTGAGTTTGGAAAAATTCAGTCTAAGTTCTGGGAAAGGAAGTTTTTATGAGATAATAGAGTTTATTTCCAGAATATGGAAATATGGAATTTTTTGAATAAATCCGATAGTTCTGAAAAGGTAAAATCGCAGTAGAAGTATTTTACGAATATCAGGAAATTGGATCGAACTAAAATTTCAGAGACTAATCCGAAAGCCATGGGAAAGTCATAAAATATTATTTTATAAATATTTTATTGTATTTGGTTGGATTCCAACTAGACTTGGTTGAATTTTTACAAGAATGACAAACTAGTAAATAAAGACTAATTGGAGGGTAAATTGGTCATTAGACAAGAATGACAATTTTTAAATATTAAGGGCAATTTTAGAAGGTGAATTACACTTGGATCAAATCATGGCCATTGATTTTTGATAAGATTAAGTCTTGGCCATTGGATTAAAAGGGCAAATTAGTAATTTCACTAATCGTAAGATCATTCAAGATATTGGTCTCGTAAGCTGAAGGTTAGGGAGAATTAGTGTTAAATTTTGGGGTTGATGCGATGTTTGAACTATAAGGACAAGTCGAAGAGTGTTTTGGACTTACAAATGCAACGGGGTAATCTTAAGTTCGATGAATAGAGGGTTGCTCATTTGGGTTTGAGATGGATTGTTTACATGCATGGTGCAGTGTAAAGATATTCCGAATGACTTCGGAGAAAATATGGGTTTTGGTTAAAGTTGTATGGAACCGGATCCTTGTGTTGTAATAAGTTGTGTTGAGAGAACCATTAGGAATCTTGAAGGACTTGATAAAGTGTTAGCACCAACGCTAGTCAAAAATTGGTGGTTGGGAGTGCAAGAGAGTGTTCAGACCCTTGAGGACAGTTTGGTGGTTTGATCCCTAGTAGAGCTTGGTTGTGGTAACAATTTTCTTGTGGAACCGAAGTGGCTTGGCTAGTAAAATCGCTTGATCGTGGATTCGCATCTGCTTATGTCGTAGTGGGTTCAAGAAAATGAGGTGTTAAGTTCTGTATTAGTTAACCAAGTTGTGAAAGAAGGTTTTATTTTCATATTAGATGGATGATAGAACATGATTGATAAGGTTTGTTATTCTTGAACACGTGGGTTATGGTGATTTTATATGAGGAAGTGCCTTGTGGTATACCTTGAAGAAGTGGCGCGTTATGGACGCAGATGAGGGTTGAGTTCAAGACCTTGGAAATGTTAGTGTTGGTAGAGAGGTTCGTTCACCAAGTTATGACTCATCTGGAGTAAGTACAGTGGGTTGGTGTCTGACAGTGTTGTTGAGACCAACCGTTGTTGATCCGCGATAAAGTTCGTTGCGAGTGTCGCTCTGGATTCGAGAACAGATTTATTGAGGACTCTCGAAGAGAGTTGAGATCTCAAGGTTAAAAGTGGCAGAAGTGTCTCGTGGACATGTATAAACGAGAAGTTGATTGGAATTGTGTCAGATGCTCTCCTTCCCTTGTTTAAATTTTGAAGATGAAATTTCTTTTTAGGAGGGGAGAGTTGTAACGAACTGGGTTTCAGAACATGAGGGTCAGGTTAACCCGAAGTATGGGCTTCGTGTTTAGGCCAAAACGTTTGGGCCTTGAGAGCCCTATTGGGCTTACTTTGGGCCTTGGGGATTGAAATGTTGGTTTGGTGATTGAATTGGAAGTATAATTGAAGGGCTTTTTGGTAAACATCAAATTGAAAACAAAGAGGGCTGATGTGAGGCTTTATTTTCTACAGAAAAGAGATGAGGGTGAGATCATCTTGGTCTCCTTGTTTCCTCTCTCACCCATTCCCATCTTCCACCCAAACTTCTTCATGTTTAAGGTCAAATCTTTGAGCTCTAGAGTATGAATCTCGTTTGGGGAAAAGTTGCTCAGCATTAAAGGATATTTATTTTGAGGTAAGCTTTGCTTGGTTCGGTGAGGTATGAGGTTTAGTTGGGGGTTTGAAGAAGAAGAGCGAGAATAGATTGTTGAGGGCTTTTTAACCAGCTATAATCCAATGTTAGTACACTACTAACTCCTTTGAATTCCTGCAACTCATAAAAATTGGCTTTGTGCATGATTTGGGTGTTTATGGTTTGATATGCTTTGGTTGACCTCTTTAATGGTAAAGTGTGGATTTGATGTTGCTAAGGCTTAAAATGGGCAAAGACTCACTTAATACCTTCACCATAACTTGTAGAAATGATTTAGGGTTCAACCATGGGGGTTGAACAGGGTTTCTAGGTGAAACCCAAACCTGGAGTTTAAAAATCGGGCTCGCGTACCGATATGGAGTTTAGCGTATCGGCAGGCCTTAGTGTAAAAGGAGGAAAGGTTGTGAGTGGTGTATCGGTACGTCTTCCGGCATATCGGTACCCCTTGCATATTAAGGATTCCAGAGCGTCTTTGCGTATCGGTACGCTTGGAGGCGTATCGGTACATACTGTCACATTGCCTAGGAGAGGCTTAGCGTACCAGTACACGTATGTGAGAGTACCGGTAAAGGGGTAGATCGGTACGGGGCAATCCTAGTACCGATACGACATAGAGCGTATCGATACGGCTTAAGGTTTAATTCTTTCGAGCCTAATTGGGGTATTGGTACTCATGGGGGAGTATCGGTACCTAGAGGGGAGTACCGATACTCATATTGGAGAATCGATACTCGCTGGGCAATCTGCCCAAAAATTTTGAGGTTGCATTCGGGGGTGCTATAATTCGAGGCAAAGGGTCCTAGGGGTCCGTTAAGGTGTAAAATGAATATTAAAACTGAGAAATGGAGATTTAAACCCCGTATATGAAATAAATGGCTAAGGACTCATTATACATTGGCAAACTGTGTGAGGTGGTGACCTATTGGGATCCTAAGTGGATCGTTGATGTTGTGTGGTTATCTGGGCCCTTGCTGTGTGCGAAAGGGACACCTATAAGGTTAGGTCTTATTGAATAATAAGATAAATTAATGAGAACATATAATATGTAACTTCATAACATACGAATAAATAGATAAGCTCAATAGGGTGGTATAATGATTGATAGAAACTATAGGGCGATGGTAAGTGTGTTAGAGCTGGGTGCGGTAAGACCCTTGTGTCGAGGTTGAGTATTGTATGGTGACTAGGGTCCTTGCTATATGCTGATGGGACGCCTAGATAGTCGAGTCATCCCTTGTTGTTGGGATTTGTATACCCTAAAAGTATGTTAAAACACCTTGAAGACTCTCGAATTTATGATCTCGATGCTTCGTGGATGCGTGCCTCATTCGAAGATGCTTGATGATAGATCCCGAGCATGGATGTAGAATCCCGATGCTATGTGGAAGCGGGCCTCATCCCCTTGATTACAGGATCTCGATGCTATGTGGACGCGAGCCTTGCTCAGAGTATAGGATCCAATGCTATGTGGACACGGGCATTACTCGTAGTGTAAGATCCCGATGCTTTGTGGAAGCGAGCCTCACTCAAGTGTAGGATTCCGATGCTTTGTGGACGCGGACCTCACTTAATGTCGTTGGTGTTATCTGTGTGATGCTATGTAAACGTATGAGGTACTTGTATGAGTTGTGCGCGTGATCGTGCATTCATAATGCTATGTGTTTAGGCGAATATGGTAGCGTCATTGTTATCTTGCCATGATATCATTCATGTTGCATTGCTTTATTTATGATTTGCATGAAGCATGGTTGAGTAGCGGTGTATCCACTGAGCTTTGTTAGCTCAGCGTTCGAAATCATTGTTTCCTTTCGCAGGTTAGTAGGTTTGGCTCGTTCTTGGAGGAGCACCATCAGGGAAGGATTTCAGCGCCTCGTCTCTTTAGAGTAAAATACTTAGGTTATTGGGCTATGTATTCGTAGGAACCTATTGTATATTGTAAATTGTATTCGGATTTTCAAACGATCGAGTCAAAGGTTTATAATGTAATTTTAAATGGAGCTCAACTGTATATATTTTCGAATATTTATTATGTTTTATTGGGTTGTAATTAAATGGATTTTCCTAATGGATTTGTGGATTGGGCTAAACTAGGTCAAAATTGGTTGGTTGGGTTTCAGGCATGAGGCACAAATGTGACATCTGGGTTGTGGGTGTTACAAGTCGCATACTTCACCATCCCAAAAAAAGTCGCCACACCTACAAAAAAAAACATAGTATTAGGTCTTATTGTTTCAGTATTCTATTGGGAGTGACATCCTGATCTCCGAGTGTTATCTCCTTTGACTATTGTGAATATCGAGGCAAATTTTAAACTATCATGCATACATGCATTTTAGGAATTAAAATTTAAATTAATTCAAATTTTTATTTTTCTTAATAAATACTATACGAAGCTTTAAATACCAATTTTGGACGTTGTGGGATGTTAATTCTTCCCCATACGTAATCAACTTTTAAACCCAATTTTTTTATAGTTTTATTTTTTCGATGCTCAATCTACCCTTTTAAAATCAACGGTGACGACTTTAAATTAAAAAAAATTACAAGATTTAAAAAAAAAACAAAAAAACCCATTTTCGTTTCATAAAAAAGTAATCGCTACAGTTTGTAGTAACGATTCTCATAAATTAATGCTCATATGAATAATTAAATCTTTTTTCACTTATCCAAACAAAAAGACTAAAAAGGGGAGAGAAAAATATTCAAAAAAAAATGAAGGGAGAGAAAAAAAACATAACACCGGTGGCACGCTTCTATATTTACAAAAAAAAAAAAAAAACTAGCTAAAGCGAATTTTATCCTCCATCAAGTAGGGGGAAAGATATAATTACAAACAACGGCGGTGCTGTTTCCGTCGGCAATGATTCCAATCGGCAATTCTCATCTTAACCTTCTCAAACTCCGAAATTCCGCAAGGCAACGTGATTCCACCCGACTGATTGAACCCGTAAACCCGCTCCGCTTCCTTCAACAGCTCTCCGAATAGAGGGTGATTAAAATAAATCACAGGCACCACCACCCTCCTCGTATTACCTTCTAATTCGCCCACGTACAGAGCAAGGTGCCCCTTCGGAACTCCAACCCGCTTCGCTTCCTTTCCACCCAATTTAACGTAACCCGGATCTGACTCCGAATCACACAGTCCCTTGGTTCTCCGTCGAAGAAACGTCGCAAAAGAGCAGAGTCTTGATAGAGGGTTGAAGCTTCGGGTCGTATGTCCCAATAAACTATTCCTCAAGTTTCCTCTTCTTCTGGGTCGGATTATCCATTTGAAAACCTTCACTAGCTTTCGCCCAAGCTTGAAACCTCTGATTTTCTTCATGATCTTTACGTCGATAAATGAAAACTAAACAAATGGATAGTGCCGGAATCTGTATTTGAGAAATGGGTGCTTCTTGGATTTGCTAATGGTGTCTGTTTTCAGACTCTCATGGCAATGCCTATGTTTCTTGTTCGGTTTGTCTTTATTTCTTCAGGTGTTTTGAGTTTGGTTTTATAGGAAATGGTGGTTTTGGATGCTTTGGTTCGAGAATTGAAGAATGACAAGAAAATAAGGTTCGGTTGTTTGGAGGAGATTGAGAGGTGTTTATATAGAAGATTTTTCTAAGTTGTCATATTTTAGATGATGTAAGGAAAAAAAAACAGAGAAGCAGAAAAGATATGGTAATGATCGGCACCAGGCGCGCTGCAACGGCTTGGGAGTGTGGGACCAAAAAGGAAATCAAATTGTTTTTCTTGTTTTAACATGTTGCCATTTTGTTTGTAGTGACTAGTGAGCAACAAAGTGCCGCGGTTAGGGAATAGATATCATTTGTCCTTTTTAGGTGTTATTATTTATAGTTTTATATTAAAATTTGGTTTAAATGAAAAATCAACTTCTAAATTATATATTTTGTTTGTTTTTAGCTTTTAAATTTTTTTGTCAAAATAAGCCCTTAAACTATCATTTCTTATCACTTTAAGTTCGATAGTTATTTAAGTTAAAAGAAAATTATTTTAAATAATAAGATGTTAACACATCACAAATATTTTTTGATCAATAGATAGTTTAGGGACTAAAAGAATAAAAATGACATAGTTTAGATACTTATTTTGACCAAAAAATAGTTTAAGGACTTGAAGTGACTAGAAATGATACTTTAGGGGCTTTTTTTACAATAAATAGTTTAAGCGGTAAAAGCAAACAAAATATATAGCTTAAGGGATGATTTTTCATTTAAGCCTTAAAATTTTAAGGTTGGGATTTATGATTAAGGTTTAAGGTTAGAATTTAAAATTTTGGGTATGGTGTATTTTTAGGGTTTATGGTTTAATGTTTAGGATTTAGAATTTAAGGTTATGGTTTAAAATTTGATTTTTTAATGTTGGGCATGAAAAGAGACACCGAAAAGGAAAAAGAAGATTTTTGTCTAGGTTAGGCATACAAAGTTTTCAAATAATTATGTTTGAATTTTGAAAATTATGTTATTGACAAAAACAATTATAAATCCAATCCAATTCAATTAATTTGTCTAAAATATTTTAGGGTTAAATATTTTTTGAAATATTGGAAAATGCAAATATATATATATCATTTTTAGTTATGTTTTTAATAAAAGTGAGGGTTTTAAATTTTTTAAGTTTTTCAGATTTAATATATGTATATACATATTTCATGAAATGAAAATTTAAGGCTCAAACTGAATAAAAATATTCTTTCTCAGTATTGAAGTGAATGTAAGGTACAACTTCAGAAAATATTTTATGTAAAATATATTAAAATTTATTTAACAAATAATCTTAAGTGGGTTGATAAAGCATTTGTATTTAAATCTATTAGTTAGGTGTTAAATCCTTAAACAATAACTTTTAATTTGTTTTATATTTTGAATATTATATGAATGAAAGAAAAGACAAAAATATCATTATAATAATATGTTTTATACCCTTAACTAAAGGTAATTTATTAATTTTTAATTGAGTTGGCATTCGATTAACCTGGCTGTTATACCAAATCCGGTCATACCTTTAAGTATAATATAAATAACCATATATATGTATTATACCTATGGTTGTAAATGAACATAGCTTGAACAAAAAAAATATTTATTCATGCAGGGGTGGTTTAAAGATTTTGAGGGTCCAGTGCAATTTATTAAAATATAGCCCTTAATTTATAATCAGTAAGAGATATAAGTTTTTTTTTCAAAAAATTACCTTAATACAAAAAATAATATTAGATTATCCTCTTGAGAAAAAAATTAACTTATAAACGTCTAAAAAATAAACATTTTCACTTAAAAGTGGCATTCTTTTTGCATGTTTTTAAGTTTTAAATTATTGTTATATATATATATAAACACATAACTATATATATATATATAAATTTATATTTTTTACAAATATTTAATTTAATTTAGGTTCTTTATTTTTGGGACCCTCTCTCTTGGGAGTTATGTGCGGTCGCTCCTATCGTGTCTGTTTAAAACCTCATTGTGTTAATTTTTGTTATTTTATTTTTAAAAAAATTCATGTTCAGTTCATTTTGTTAAGGATTTCATAATTATATTTATGTTGGTTTAATTAGAAATTATATATTTTCATGTTTGTTCATTTGATGTCCATGAAAATTAAACAAACATATATAACTTAACTTGTTGGTAGACAATTCAAAATATATTCTTGAATAATAAAAACAAAATAAATGAGTTTAATTATATTTTTAAATATAAATAGTAACAATTTTATTGTAAATAAATAAAATTAATGTATTTAAATATATTTTATAGAAAAGCATCAGCTTTAATTAATTGAACTAATAAAATAGCTGACAAACGAACGGATTTTAAATATTTTTTAAAAATTAAAAATCATAAAAAAAACAAGTCAGTTTTCATATTTCAATAATAAATCAATACTCTTTATTTGAAAAATTACAATAAAATAAGTTTTTAGAATTGGCTCAAACGTTGAAATAAACACTTATTCAAATCAATATTTAAACTTTATAAATAATATTATTAAAAAATAATTCTAAACCTTGAATATAGTCTATAAAACTCAACCATTTAAATTGTGTTTTAAAATTGTCGTATAAGTGAAAAGTCAATAATAGACAATATTTATAAGGCAGAGAGAGTAACGAGTCTAACCATTTTAACTACAGATAATGAAATATGCCATTGTATCTGCCAACCGTTCTTACACAAATTCTTTCATTTTAGTTTCTGTTGGACCATTGCTAGCTCATTAAATAAAAAGACTGGTCCTATCAAAACCAGGAAAAGACGGATAAACCAGACAGACATGAAAGGCGTGAAATCGGGCCTTTGTTCTGCGACTTTGTCGTGTCATTTTTGGTAACTCATGCCCATCACAGCTTATAATTAAGACTTTAATTAGTGCTGAAAAAGAGACAAAACGACCTACACGTGTGCCTGTTTAATTTACCATTTTTTTAAGATAAAACCTGAAACAAACTGGCATACTATATTTGATGTCATCACGGGATTACAAACATTTTTTGTGTTTCCCATTTTTTTTAAAAAAAAATTACTGCGAATTTCAATTTTATTAATAGTAGAAATGATACTCATCCTAACAGTGTGAGCAGACAAGACACGTCTACAATCAAGTTCATCGACAACTCATAAACACACCATAAAATTAGGCTAGACGTTCTCGAGCAAAGTGAAAAGATTTTAAGTTATTCGAGTTGATGTTTTATATTTTATAATTTAAACTTTATTTAAAAAATTTAATTCGAACCGGGTTTTTAAGTTCCTATATAAATTTAACTATAATTATTTATTTTATTATAATACGGTTTGATTCTAATTTAAATATTTTTCTCTAATCATATAAGATATGCATATATATATATATATATTATATGTGACATATTTTTTATATTGGTATATATATCTGAAAAAATTGAGCAACTCAACTCGAACTTAAAAATCAATACACTAATTATTAAAAATTTCAACTTATTTGAATTTCTATTTTGGAACTCAAACTTTATTTGAAATTTTTTCGAGTCGAATTTATGAAATTTTGAGACGAGTCATGTTTTTTCTTCTCGAGTTGAGTCAAAAAATTCAATTTTTTCAAGTCGACTTTTACTCACCTTAAACACAATCCCTAAAAGTAACAATACAAGACCACATTCTTTAATGTTTTAAAAAGTACTTTTTGGAGTCAAAAGCGACTTTGAAATAAAAAACAATATAAAACATGTAATTTTTTAAAGTGAAAAAAAAATTTAGCTTAGTTTAAAAAATACTTTTTAAAAGTTAAAATTTCTAACTTTTTAATATTTTTTAAACACTTTTAAATAAAATTATTTATTTATTTATTTTCATTTATATCATAACCCTTTTATATTTAAAAAACAATCTAAAATAAACATTTTATTTACTTAAAAATATTATTTGAAAGCAATATCAAACACTAATATTTTAAAATCAAACAATTTAAAAGTACTTTTTAAAAATATATTTCTACCGCACCTTCCAAAAATAATGCCAAACCGACTCTTACAAACTTAACATCAAATAACTAATTACTGAATTATAATTATCTAAACGCAATTTAATATTGTTTCAGTCCTATTCATCAAAAAAATATTGTTCCAGTCCTTTAAAATTTTGTTTTGTAGCCTATAAGTGATGCATATCTGGATACTTAAACAGTTCCAACATTAATTACAATAAACAATGATATTCTTTGTGTTTTATTAGCCGGTGATATTTGTGTAGGATCCCACGGAAAACTACTTCATTTAGTTTTAGCCTTTCGGTGGAGACTTGCCTTCGACTTTGCCACCATATCAAAGATGTCGATTGGGTATTGATTACGACCATTTTGGAAAATATCAACCAAGAAATCAAAACTTACACGGTTGCTAAATCTTTCAATTCATTTTGTGTTTAGGAAGTCACAATTTTAGAATAATTACATGTAATTATATAGATTTTAGCACATTTAATTAAGTATTGTAATTTATAAGTTTTGTTGAATTGAATATAACTTGAGATCCTTAAAAAAAGTGTAATTACAATAGTGATTGACGACCAAAATTCTAATTGAAAAAAAAAATAGTTTGGGAATATAGTTTAATTCTATAGGTTGGAAATTACTTGTGTTTGATCTGTTCGGACAATTTGCACGTACAGCGTCGTTGTTGGCGGTCGACCTGCTGCTACAATAAGTAAAAATATTTGATTAAGTCAACTAACCCATTTTAAAATTGATTTATCTTGAACCTAACAAGTGGTATCAGTTAAAAAAACGGAAGATGTTCATCTTATGAAATTCGGGTTCAATCTTAATATTGCAAGGTGTGTGTACATTGTCAAAGGATTAAGAATATTTATGAACAGATACTACCGTCAACGAGCCTCTGTAGTATTCAATCCGAATTAGTCAACCAATAAATTGGATACGGATACTTAAACCAAAATATATAAATAATGATGATATAGGAGTAGAGGAAGAACCGATCAGAGTGATCCAACTTTGCTTAGTTCGGCCCGAAATTCATTAGCATTTGGAGCCCGTAGTTGGCCCAGTTATTGTTATTTGTAGAATATACTTGGGTTGGCTTGGCTTCTGGTTTGGGTTGCTACTTCAATTACATCTTAATTAATGTGGATGTGGTTTCTCTCTTTTTGAATATGGAGGCTAACTGTTCACCATATATCTATCGGTGTTTAATTAAGGGATAAATATCAAAATTATGTCTGAGTTTGGTCAAATATGTTAGTGGATGTATTTTTGTCTGTTTTTGTAGCACGTTAACATCATTTTATTTATATAAAAATAATTGGATATTTATTTTTTAAAATTACAAATTAATTAAAATTAAAGTTTTATGTGTACAAGTAAATTGTAATTAAAGTTTCATTTAACAATTGTACCAAATTAAAATTTATATATCACATTAAAAATTTGTTCTACTTATGGGTTTAATTAACAACTTATAGATCTAGTTTTTAGCGAGACAGTTTCCAAACATTTCTTAACACCCTAGTCCCTATATGGTTGTGCAGTTGCCTTCAAAACTCATGAGTTGTCTTTTCTGCTATGGGAAGAAAAAAAACCAGACTTAAACTACACGCGTAACAGCAGTGCCATGAACTAAGGAAAGCAAAAGCCCAACATTAGCAGGCTTAAGCCTAAGGAGAACCTGATTCCACTAGACCTCACCTTAACACGCAACCTGCACAACTTTCAACCATGGAACCAACTCACCTGGTTGCAATCAAAACTCGACCACCTTGTTGGGAGAAATCTGAGTAATTAAGGTTGTAGGAGCAACAAACCGACCACTAAACAGGTTAAGCGTGTTAACCCAACAGTAAGGCTCTAATAGACAACCAATCGTCATGCACCCGGCAACCTCTAGGTCTGGTATAGAATGGAACTACCTAATACCTTTCTCATGGATCGTGGTTATGAAACTTGTTGATGATCAGAAAAAGAGGTAGTGGTAGACTTTCAGGCGATTCACTCACGGTGATCTGGGTGAAAAGTCGCGGTCTATCAGGATGATGGAGAGAAAGAGAGATGAGACTAGATTGATCGTATTTTGGGGTTTAGTCTGGTAAAGATTTAACTACAGTATTAAGTCTAGTTCTCACAGAATATGATAAATGAGACAAAATAGTCTTGTTTGCCATTCAATAAGGCCTAGTTGATAACGTCTGTCTTATCGAGGTCAATATAACTCTAGTATAAGCGTACTTCACAAGTCTTTGGTGTGTCTCGCTCTAGTAGTCCTTTTGACTAGTGTCAGTTGAATACGATTAATGGGTAACTTCGAAAGTCATTTTTGAATAATTCAATTGCAATATATACGGCGAACAGACTCGATATAAGAAATTGTGCTCTACCTATGAGTAAGGAGAGAGGTATGTGGGCTGTGGGAGGAGACAATTGCCCCCGTAACCTCAATTATTTTGTTTTTATATATAAAAATTAATTTTTTTTGTTATTTATGAATTCATCATTCACTTTTAAACATTTAATTTTTATCTTTTCTAACCCCAAATTCTAACTCGGTCTCTGTATATGAGTATTGTGTATATATACCTTGTGCTATACGTATGGACATATATACATATACATACCTTGTGCTCTACGTATAAATGCTGTTCCTTGTGGAAATGCTAATTATTGCTATGAAATATTTTAAGCATTTTTTTCACTAGCTTCCAACACTGTATTCTTACTCCTAAGCAAATATTGCTTGAATTATAAGGAAATAATCTAGGCAAACTTTCTTTTTATATATAATGAATGGGATTTGATGGTTTAGATTTGATAAAGGTTGCTCATTAACTACAAGGAAAATTATATTGACAGAAAGCTCCGCCGCTGTTATCATTGGAACACCATATCTCAGTCGACTTTCTTGTGGTTGCACACCTCACCCTACTCATTTAATCTCAATTGCCCTAAATTTTATTTCCCCCCTATATATTTTAGGATAAAGTACACAAATGGTCACTAAACTATCTCAAAAAATACAAAATAATAATCAAACTTTCAAAAGTTACATAATGAGCATTAAACTTTAGTTTTTTGTTACAAAATAGTCACTGGGCCATTAATTCATTGGATGACGTGACAGTTACGAAAATTTAAGTAATAACACATTTAATCCTTCATATTTACACATTCAATCAATTTAGTCCTAATTTAACACTCATTTTTTATGTCTAAATTGATTAAATGTGTTGTTATACAAACCTTTGTAACTGTTATATCACCCATTTAACAACAGTTAAAGATTCAATGACCATTCTGTAACAAAAACTAAAGTTTAATGCTCATAATATAATTTTTAAAAGTTTAGTGACCATTTTATATATTTTTTGGATAATTTAGTGACCGTTTATGTATTTTACTCTATATTTATTTATCGAAAATAAAATAAGAACAAATTTGTTACGATATCAATCACTTTTTTTATGTTACAATAATAATTGTCTCGGTATAACATTTTTTATTTGTTAATATGATATTTTGTCATATCAATGATGAAGTATATGTGAATTATTACGTGAATTTTTACATCATTACAATGAGAAATATAATGGTTTAAACATTATTTTCTTTAAAATCAAAATAATTTAATAAAAAAAACGATTGACGGTCAAATATGGGTTAAAATTAACAAAATTATATCCATTGAGAGTTAAATTTAAGATCATTCCAAGTCTGTGACGGGGAATATAGACGAAGATGTGGTTTTAGTTTGCCAGATTTGGAGCCACGTAATTGGAAGGTAAAGATTTCAAATTCCACTTTCTAACCTTTTTTTTAAATTTGTTCTCATTTCTTAATCCTATAATTATCGCCATTATTGGTACTATTATTATGAAGGGGACATGTACACCAAAATGCAATAATGATTTCTGTTGTTAGATATTTACGAAATTATTTATTGCAAATTTCTCAAATGTAATTAGTGATATTGGTGAAAAGAATATTTTTAAACATATAGTTAGTGTACACATGGATGGACCGGTAGGGGCTAGAGGGGCGGTCGCTCCCTAAAAATTTGAAATTCCTTTATAATTTAAATTTTTTTATATTTCCTATTGAAAATCTATTTTCGCCCCCTAAAATTTTATAACTTTGTCCTCCCCAGAATTCTATAGGTTCGCTCCCCCTAACATAAAGTTCTACGTCCATCATTGAGTGTACATATACTTAAATATAATAAAATATGAACCCAACAAGTGGTCTCAGTGAAAAAGCGGATGATGTTCATCTTAGGAGACCCGAGTTCAAATACTTTGTCTGCAAGGTGTGTGTGCATTATCAAATGATTAAGAATATGTATGAATTTATACTACCTTGTAATTACATTTACACTATTCAAAAAAATATAATTAGCAGGGTTTTAGATTTGAAATGGATTGAAATGCATAGCAAAATTACAATTAAGCTGTTGATAAAAAAAACATTACAATTAAGCTAGCATTGTAATTAATAAATCTGTTATATAGTGCAATTTAAACTTGAGACATTAAAATTTTTAGAGTATTGTATCTACCATTAAGTTAAGACATTACTGACAATTAAATATCATATTAAATATATAAAATCAATCATATGAGCAAATTATGGATGTGCCAAAGTTTAAAAATATTTTAATTATGTAAACAATCTTTATAACAAGTGGTTAATGTTTTCGGTTGTTATTATTTTCTTTTTTTCTAGGTCGTGGGCATTCCCTTTGTTGAACGTGGGGAACCAAAACAATAATGAGTTTACATCCACGATGATTAACCACATACCCCACCATTAGTTGGGATTCAGCTCACCCCACTTGCCTTCTACGTCCCTTTTTCTCTTTCATTTGCAACCCAACAAAAACAAAGGAATTTTATTAACAAATGTGTCATAAAAACACTGGTTAAGTTGAGCACCATTTATTGATCAAGTAATCAAGGATGTTTATATTGTCTCATCTTGTATGAGTTAGAATCTTAATATTAACTTCAAAAATATAATTACCTCTCTACTTAATAAAAACAATTGTTAACAAGGACGAACCCACGTTGATACCGGGAGGGGCTCTTCCTCCCTTCTGCACCAATTTTTTCGCCTTTGTTTTTATTTTTTAAAAATAGATTTATTATGAATTTGTCCCCCACCTTATAAAGTTTACACTTTGCCCCAACCCTCAATCCTCGCTTCATCCCTGTTTGTTAAGCTTCATCGAAGTTATGAATTTTCGGTCAAACCCTCTAGTGATTAAGGGTTTATTGTCTAACTATTCAAAAATGTATAAAACTAAATGAGTTTTATATGATGTAAGTGAATCGTAACTCTTAATTTTAAAGATTAATAAAAATATATTAAATATTCTATAAAAGATTATTTATTTATTTATTTATTCTATCAAATTAAAACAATGTTTTAATTATGCATGCATCTAACCCTTGCATTGAATGGATGTTCAAACAAGTTATTTAATATAACAACCTTAAATCATTTCAAAAATATTTCATTAATAAAATCCAAACAAAGATTAAACTGCAACTTGCATAGAATAATCAACAATATATTAGAGAAATAATACAAATTTATAGTTGATAACAATTTCTTTCTGACTCGTACGAGGTCTAACCAAACCGAATTATTTTGATTTTGAAATGAACAAGTTGCTAATATTCTTTGTACATTCGAAAATGTCATATGTTGTAATAAAAATAAACATGCTTGAGAACTGAGATTTTTGTTTTCTTTTTTGTTTTTAGTTGTGATTAGTTCTAATTGGTTACTTTGTTTGCTTTTGTCATGTGTTGTAATAAAGTTTCACCAATAAAGTTCAATTAAATAACATTTTGTAATTCACTATTTGATTACATCCATCAAAACCATATGTTATCTGTTATGATATCCATTTCATAATTCCTTGGATTAAAATATACAAATTTAGAACTATATATTGATATTTTATAACTTTGTGGTCAAGGGCGGGCGCATGATTTTATGTTATGAGGCGAATCTATAAAATTTTAACGGGGGCGAACTTATAAAATTTTAAGGGGACGAAAATAAATTTTCAACAAAAATATATAAAAATTTAAATTATATATAAATTTCAAATTTTTAGAGGTGACGAGTGCTCCCATTAGGTCCATCCCTGCTTGTGATACATAAAGTATGGTGAATTGATCCATGTTAGGGTCGAATGTCGAATGGCACAATGCCAAGCAAACAACGGTGGGGCAAAGATGAGACTTGGATAACGTTTGATACTTTTGCTTTACTTCTATTCTATATGTACACTTTGTTCCAACCAAAAGTAAATAAACAAGTGTTTCTAATTTTAATGCCACCCCTCAACCCTAGGCGATGCCCCGGACAAAGGCAAAACCGTAAATTCATATTTTATTATTTATTATAATATATAGTATAAATGAGCTTTTTTTACATTTTATTGGGACTAAAATGTAATATATACTTTTTACTCTTAATAATCGATAAATATACATATATTTTACAGATAAATTATTCGAACATGAATATCTTAAAAATAACAACACACATTTTTCATTGGAATCACTAGGTTCATAAACGGGTCTTTTTAGTTTTTAAGGAGATACAAGTGTACATACGGTTATAAAGACATGTATAACTAATAAATTTAATAACTATAATTAAAATTACACATATACACATAATCGAAAGCAAATATTATTATAAAATCTAGCTAAAATCGGGATTAAAATAAACCACGTTTTAAATTAAAAATTAAACTATAATCCACACAAATTAAAAACAAAAAAAATATATACATAATTACAAATGATAAAAAATTAAATTTAGAATATCAAATATCTCAAAACTCCAACCTTTTACTTTTACTTTTACTTGTCGGAAATCACAAACACTAATAACAATTAATGAATGAGTAAAGACTGCGAAGGCAACGGAAAAAGTGGGGTCCAAACCAAAATGGAAAACGGGGTAGGGCCCAGTTGAAAGAGGCAGCCTGCAACACAAAACGGTGAGCCTAATGATTGTGTGCGAGCCCACGCCGGACCATTACCCGCCACGTCTCTGAGCCCCCCGATATATCAATTCTGTGCTGTGGGCTCCACTTTGTAAAAAAGTGCTGTGGGCTCCACTCTCCACTATTTATGGAACATACTCGTGTCTGAAAAACACTACTAGTAGTTTTCTTTGTTACTTCCCAAGGATACTTTATTCACACATCTAAATTTAATTTAGGTATATTTTAATTATAGATTTTGTATATATTATAATGACTATTTTTATTATAATTATTTGAATATATTAATTATAATTCTAGTGCCGCTAACCCATTTTTCCATTCTAAATATGGTTAATTTTCGTTCATTTTCATCTTTGTTTATTCGGTGGCTGTATTAATTTTAGTGTTGGTCGCCGACCACCGATATTTTTTTTATTTTTTTATTTTTTAATAAGAATAACTTTGTTTTAATGACATATTTTTATCTGTTTTTTGACACGTTTTATGTTATTTTTATTGGTCGTTTGACCATTTTTTTCATTTTATGTTTTCTCAATGTTAGATTTGACGTTGCCGCGACTGATCAAGATGATGTTTATTGTTTGCATGTTGATTTTTTCTTTTTTGGATCATTGAACTGTGTAACGATCCAGATTTTCGAGTCAACGGGTTAGTGTTGATCGGGCCTTGGGCTTTAGGTTGGAGGTGGGTAATAACCGATTGGGCCTTGGTTTTTGGGTAATTGGGCTTGAAATAAACCTTGTTTGGATTAGTATGAAAGATGAGAGACTTGGGAGATCATCGTGCAAATGTGTTATTTTTCTGTGCGTAGGTTGACAGGTCAATCTCTTGGAAGGAGCACATCGACGATGATTACCGAATCAACTCATGTACAATACCTTGATTTTAGTTGTAGGACTATGTATCCATAAGACCTTATTGTAGTTTGTCTATAACTCTATTTTCTACTTTATCTTGATTACGGTGTTTAATTCGTTCGGAGCTCCATTTATATTTTGGATTTAAATTATTATGAGACTCAATTTCAAATGGTTTGTTTTAGATGTTATTTTGGCTAAACTTAGAATTTAAAATCAAACGAAAAATTTTCGTTTGGATTAGAGGTAACTCTGATGTGGCGTCTTGGATCCGGTGGGATCGGGGCGTTACAAACTGTATTTGGATACGCATTCAAAATCGTCGTTTATTATTCGCGAGTGTTATATGCGTTTTTAATGTTAGTGTTGATAGTTTTATCCTTCATCGTCGATTATAGTCTATAGATCAATTTTTAACATTTTTCTTGTATTGTCCTTTCATGATCTTGAGGGGCTAGTTTATTGTTTTTAATAGTTATAGGAAAATGTCCAAATTATGTGTTTAGTTTATGTTTACGATTGTAAACCATTTTTGTAATTTTGGATATTTTCCTCCTCTTAACAAAATTAATGACTTTTATAAAAAAATATTAAATATAATTTTATTTATATATTTATCATTTGATTCTATTTATCTTGTAGATATATTATAATAGTAACTTTTAGAAAAAAAAACCTTACAAACTTTAATATTCAAACAATTTAATTTGCAAAAATCGAATATTTAAACTTAAATGACTAAAATGTTAAAAGAAGTTAAGATTTAATTCACCCTTCTTATTTCACCAATCATGTATGAAATAATAAACCCCTGTTAGGGCCATGAATATTGTATCATCAAATGTTGTATGGATGCTAAAGCTGTAATCGTGTGATGAATAAAATAAAGTTAGGGTATATTTTTCCTCCTTCCAATGGCCGATCCTTACGTTATCGAGATTAATTATGAAGGGTTTTTTTTTTAATAAGATTCGGTTTTTATTAAAAAAAATAAACCTCTGTCTTTTACTTTAAGCTCAGCTTATTGGCTTTGACCAATTTAATAATTTTAAAAGAAGTTTCAATGATATTATAAAAATTTGGGTGCCCTGGAAATTTATTTTAAAATTTCAATTTGGAGATGTGTCACTAGTCAATATGCACAAGGTCGGTTCGTAGGGTCAAGTTGCGAAAGCTTGGTAAAACTTATACCAGATAAAATTAATTAAGAATAAAGAGATAAAACAATTGTTTTAGCAATAATTTATATTTTCTATAAATTAATTTCGTCAATAATAATCGTTATAATCAAAATTAAGCATCACATATATTTACTTGTATAATTAATTGAATATATAATTTGAATTAAATTATAATAAAAATTTACATATAATTTATATAAAATTAGGCTCAAACCTTTGATTGGCAAAATAAAATAATTTATATTAATTAATTTAATAAAAAATACTCCTTCCTTCCCACAAATATTATCTTTATTGACTTTTTTAAAATTAAAATTTTTAAACTTTGATTATAATTATATTAAATATTTTTAAATAATTAAATTTTATAAAATATATAATTAAAATATAGAAATTTTTAAAATATATTTTTTTATATATTTATCGATAATAAATTTTAAATAATCATGGATTAAAGTTTAAAATTTGCTGACCAACCAACAGTTCACACGGCGTCGCGTGAAATGGCTGGTGTGTGAGTGTGACTACTTTTTCAGAGTATTTTATTATCCAACCTTAAAAAGGCTTTTCCCAGATGGACTAATTTGATGTCATTAAAATATTTGCACTTTTTTGATTTTTTCTTATAATATATTTTTGTTTATTTTTTGGTGTGTGCTTTTTGTCTTTTAGCAATATACTTTTTATTGTTAAGAAATGTTAAATTCTAGGGTAACTCCAAACTATTAAACTTTTTTTATTTTGATCATCGAATTATTTAAAAAAAAATAGATATTAACGTTACGTTTGTGACCATTTTACCAAAATAAATAGTTCGGTGACTAAAATAGAAAAAGTTTAGTAGTTCGGTGACCACTGGTATAGTTTACCCTAAATTTTATTACACTCATAATACTAATGAATAAAAATATTTAATGTAAAAAATAAAAACTTAAAAGTTTTTTTAACGGAGTGATAAATAATTTATTGCACTTTAAAAAACATCGACCCGACCTCAAACTTTAAAAAATCTGACCCGACTTTACGCTTAAAAAAATTTGACCCAAAAATTATATAGATCAACCCGACCCTCCCTATAAAAAATAATTTTAGGTAACTAATTATAAAAAATACTTTTAGGGACCTAATTGTAAAAAATAATTATAGGGACCAAAATATGCATAAAAATTTAACTTTAAGGATCTAATTGTAAAAAATATATATAAAGGTGGACATTATTACAAATATCTCCAAAAAATATAGGAGAAAAATACACTATTAGTCACGAATCAGATCATATATTTTCACCATAAATCAGAACCTAACTAGATTTTTTATTAAAAAAATCTCACCCAATCGGGTCGGGTCGGGTCGGGTGAGTGGCCATCCCTAGTTGTTAGATTAATGTCTACTCAAAAGCTCCTAATACTCCATAATTGGTTGAAGACATAGGATGGTGAATTATCCAACGGGATTGCTCGAGTATATAGCTATTTTTTCTTACAAAACTGAAACTTACATGATCAAATTGACAGAAACATAAGATTTCAATATGTATTATAAAAAAGGAGTAAACTTTAGGATGAATGGGAGAATCAGAATTAGCGAATTCTCAAAAATATATAACTCATATAGGTTAAAAACTTAAATTTCCAGTATAACCCAATAACTTTAAAAAAAAATTCCATTAAATACAATTATTCCATGTGAAAAAACTATGTATATTTGTGCAACGTTGGACAAATATAAAATATGTGTATGTTGTCCCGAGTTTCTTACATAATAATCAAATAGAAAAGATACAAAAAAATATTAATAAAAATAATTAAATAAATATTAAATTAAATTTCTTACATAGTAATTGATTAAAGAAGTTAGAAAAAGGAAAGAAATTAACCTTAACTCTCCACCGCCAAATATATCGTCAATGTTTGTACCTCTTATCTGAATATAATTTTTTTACCAACCCTAATTTTAATATTATCCGAATATAGTTCGTCTGTTCCATTTTCGTGTTCATATACATGTTTCATCAATAATTTTATATTACATGTATTATTAATAAAATAAAAAATAAAATAATAAAAAATAATTGATAATATACGTGACATAAAAATCATTTGTAAAGCATATACAGGGTAGACGGTTTTTATTTCCCTTATATATATATAAAAAAATCCCTTTTCAGCTGCCCATCGAATCTTTACCGTTGGATTATAGTCTTCTGCAATTTCATTCTCTTTTTGTATGAAGAAGAAGAAGAAGAAGAAGCAAATTAAACATTTCTGGTCCTTATCAGTAGCTGGTGGGCGGCATTCAAGGTTGCGGACTTTTTCTCTTTCTTTTGTAATTGTATATACAAATCTTTGTTAAGGACTCTCGCTCTCATTCTTCCTTGAACCATTATCCGCCTCCCTTTTTTCCCGCAAAACTTTTCCAGGAATCCAGCTCTATAATATATATATATAGGAAAGAAAATATTTGAGAGGGATAGCTCATTAGGGCATGTGTGTTTCTTATTTAACCCTATCTCCTCCCTCTTTTCCCATTCTTCATTGCCCTTTATTTTTCCTTTTCCTTGTGAGTTGTGATCTCCATCCTCCCCTTTCCGACAACTAGTGGACAAGTTCTTGTCTTTACAAAAGAGTTAGGGGGGCCGTGGGATTTCAGTTCAATTCCCGAGGGTTGCTACTTTTTTTTTACGCCCACATTGGTTTTTTTACATGATCTCTTGCTTTCTTTTCTGTGTTGTTTGTCTGGTTAAATAAAGGTTAAAAAAGAGAGAGAGGGTGAGGAAAAGGTTAGCTCAAAGTTTCTTAGCTTTGAGTTGATTTGGTGCAAACGCATGAGTCTGGTTTTTTGTCAGATCTCAGAGGATTAACCAGTTTGAGTTGGATAAACTATCGGGAAACAAGCTTGGTGGTACCGTGAGCTTCTCTTCCTTGTTTCATTTCTTAGTTTGTTTGTTTTTTCCTTTTATGACTGATCATTTCCCGAAGGTCACAAAGATTGAAGTGAGGGATGCTTTTGGTATACGTTAAGCAATGAAATTATGAAACTATAAAACATATGATATGATTTCTTTAGCTGTTCGATCTGTGCTTGAATATTGCTTTTTTAGCTCCAAGATGGCTTCATCTTTGATCTGGGTTATATGTCATTTTTTCCCTCTCAATATGTATGCTTGATTCGGATTCCAGTTTTCTGGCAAATTGTTCTTTCCTTCATTGTTGTATTCATTAGGTTTTTCAAGTTTCCTGGCTACATTTTCTTTTCATTTCTTCTTTTCTTTCTCAAAAAATAATCTTTTTCGTGCGGATCACAATCAGCTAAAGGTTAATCTTGTTTATATCTATCACATGTTCATTTTTTGTAGGGAATTTTAGATGAAATTTCATATCTGAAATACAAAATTTCTTCACTTTTCTGATATATTGCTCATTTTATTACTTTAGGGTATCTGTTGAAACTCGAGAGTGTTAAGTTTTTATATTGTTTCTACTATATAATCTAATATCAAACTCTGCTGCCTTTCAAAAAAACAAATCACATTAACAAGAAGATCGGATTTCGCAGCCAACTTTTAGACGTATGGTGGCAATAGAAAGGTTAAGCATCAGAAATGATAGCACCTTCCATCTAGAGAAAACTTGTCTTACAAGTACATCCAAGTTAATTAATCATCATTACATATAATCAATGAATTCGTTTTGCTGTTTTTTTCCTTCTTATCTGGTGAAAAAACCCCACATGTTTTAACTATCAATAAGCTCCATTAGGATTACTTTTCCTGATAGTTTTCCATTTTAATGCAGGTTTTGAGTAATCTTTTTTCTGGAAGAATATGAATACGTTTTCAAACGTTCCGCCAGGCTTTAGGTTTCATCCCACAGATGAAGAACTGGTTGACTATTATCTCAGAAAAAAAGTTGGTTCAAAAAGGATAGATCTGGATGTCATTAAAGAAGTTGATCTTTATAAAATTGAACCATGGGATCTGCAAGGTAGCAGTAAACGATATAGCAGTTCCCGTGTTTTTTTTTTGTCGGATTAACAAATGTGTAGATTATTTGATCATGTTTTGTTGGGATCATAGAATTGTGCAGACTAGGAACCGAGGAACAAAACGAATGGTACTTCTTTAGCCACAAAGATAAGAAGTATCCGACGGGTACTCGGACTAATCGAGCAACAAAAGCAGGGTTTTGGAAAGCTACGGGAAGAGACAAAGCTATTTACTGCAGGCATTGTCTTGTTGGGATGAGAAAAACCCTAGTTTTCTACAAAGGTCGAGCTCCCAATGGACAGAAATCTGATTGGATCATGCATGAGTATCGACTCGAAACTAATGAAAATGGAACTCCTCACGTAAGTACACATATATATAACCACATTGTAAGAAAATATTATATTTCGTTTAATTTGTTGTTTTTGTTATTCCAGCAGGAAGAAGGATGGGTTGTTTGCAGGGTATTCAAGAAGCGAATGACAACGGTGCAGAAAGTGAGTGAATATGAATCTTCATATTGGTACGACGAGCAAGTCTCATTCATGCCGGAACTTGAATCCCCAAGGCGAATTCCTCAGCCATATGCATCACCATACCATCACCATTATCCCTGCAAGCAGGAGCTTGAACTGCAACACAATTTGCCCCATAACGCTTTCCTTCAACTCCCTCAGTTGGAAAGTCCCAGCGTTCCACAGTCCGCCGCGAGTGTGAGCTGCAACTCAGTTGTTGTTCCTTACGGAAGCACATTGCATTCGTCGAGTCTCACACAGGAAGAGCACCTGAATCCGGTGCATCAGCAAAATCTGAACGGTGAGCAGGCGGTGGACCAGGTGACCGATTGGCGAGTTCTCGACAAATTCGTGGCCTCTCAGCTTAGCCATGAGGAAGCATCCAAGGAAAACAACTATTCCAATTCAGCCACCGGTTTTCGAGTGGCTGAACAAATGAACTTGCTGCCCAATGAATTCAAAAGGCCAGGGATTGCTCATCAGGAATATACCTCTACATCCACTTCGAGTTGTCAAATTGACCTGTGGAAATGAAAGTATATTTCTCGCAATTATAGCATATATACTGATTATAGAAGTGAATTTATAAGAAAATATGTCTTTAATCCAGGTTGCTGTACATAATAAAACTACAATATATGGTATTGCATTAGCTATGGACCAGACACGCAGTTATTATAAACATTAATATGCAAAGTACAAATAAGTACTTTTTAATATGGCCGACGGTTCTTTGGGGACGAGTCGGCCTGATATTGAATGTATTTTCAGCTTGATATACATATAATGGCTTCTTTACTGAAATCTTTGTTCTTCTTCGTTCGTTTGTGTATTTATTTGTTTTAAAACTTGTTATACTTTTAGACCAACCATGCTGTAAATATGAATATGCATGCTATAATGCTCCTTAACATTGAACTGATCAGACGTCGAATAAAGATGGAGGTAAATGCCAGCAGCTGCAGCTCAGGCAGATAATAAAATTGAAAAGAATAATGTCTTGTTTTGTAAAATGTTCCTCTGGCAGTGCATGTGTTTGAAGATAAGCTAGAATTGGTGCAGCATGCTATAATGAAAGCAAAGCACAAAGCAGATTGCAGGTTAGCAAAACAAAAACCTTTGGTTTAGCTACGTACCTGTTGAACAAGATGGATTCAGCCCTTCAGGTTAGCAAACTTGTTAGTATATCTGAAACTGGTAGCTACAACATTCCCTCATCAGACATGAAAAATGTCGACAATAAACCATAGTCTTGCCCAGGCCTTGACGATGAGCTGCCATGGGAGCAAAACTGAAGAAACTAGCTTTGTTCAAAGACAGGAAGAGGGATGGCGGCAGTTGACAATCTGATGTTTGTTTTGAAATATTTTTTCACCAGCTTGGTCTAAATACCAGGAGGAAGGGAACCAAACATCAGGTGTTTGGTAATAATGGATGATTACAGGATTAAGAGGCAAGAAAAGTAGCATTGTCCATTGGTTGTTACTCTCTGAGAGGACATCCTTTTGACTTGGGTTGAAGCCAAGCATGAGAATGTATCCCTTTAAAGCAATGAAAAATAGTTGTAATTTTCAGAGCGACATAATCATTGGGCGTGCTCTCATAAGGAGAGAGGCATGCTGGGATTTTATCATGGAAAACAAAGATTTAGGGTTTTATTTGCAGTAGTCCACGGTTTCCCCATTAATCTTGTTCATTTCTGATGAAAGAAGCCGGAGAATATGAAGCAGGCAGCCCATGCGCGCATTGATCCGGGTGTGGCTGAATAATTAGGGTTCATTAAAAATGTTGTTTGCAGACTAAGATAACATAGTTGAGCATTTGAAAGCAAGACCTCCATGTGAAGCATCGGCTTCAGTGGGCTAATTCATTAGTTTCACCAATCCCAAGACCTCCACAGTTCCCGGAGTCCGGACCATGTAATCCTTTTTAATGTCTTATTTTTTTGGCCCTTAAACTTTCAACTTTTGTCACTTTGGCCCGTAAACTTTGCAACTTTTATCATTTTAACCCTTAAACTTTTAGTTTATATTAAATTAGCCATAAACGAGGGGGGAAAGTGATGGGATCGTTATTGTGACATTATCTATTTCGTCCTTTTACCAATGGTAATGTCACTTATTTTACCATTTTGTGCAAATAAAAAAGTAAAAAATGTAATAATCATAAAACTATAAAAAATAAATTTAAGGTTTTAAAACTGTTACAGTATAAAAAATAAAATTAAAATATATTTAAATTGTAAAGATTTGTAAAAATGTTACAAGAATTTATAGTAATTGTAAAAAATATAAATATATAATTTTAAAATGTAATAATTTTTGAAAGAGATAACTGGAAGAGAATAATAAAAACGCTTCGTTTTTAGTGATGGACAACTTGACATCCACGGTCCACTCACAATTTGTATTTATTTTTAAATAAAAACTTTAATACATAGTCTGTCACATACTTTTTAATTTTAGGGGTTAAATATTTAGTTTAGAGTTTAAGAATTTGGGTTGTAAGGTTTAGAATTTTAAGGTTAGAGTTTAAGATTTAGAGTTTATGTCTAATTTTAATTTATATAGTAAATACACAAGCTTGTGTAAAATTAATTTTACACAATTTGTGTATCAAAGTTTTACCCTTATTTTTAATCTTCAATTTTTGAAAAATGTTTCTCATGCTTTTGACAAATTGTTTCCCCTTATTTGTATTTTGACCATAATCGGTGCAACTTTTAAAAAATATGAATGATTTTCTTGATTGGGCATGTCTTTACCTTACATGGTTAAAATGAGTTCTATTTTAGAGGAAAAATATTATTACATTAAATAATTAAAAATTGGAAAATATTGATGTAAAAATGCAAAATAAAACATGTTATCATTTGTTGTGGCTAGGGTGTAGCCCTCAAATCTTGACGTTTCTTTGGTGGGCCATTATGGGCCTAAAGGTAGAGCTTTTGAAGTAGGTCCGTTCTGACGTCTGGCGGTCTAGCTGCTGCGGTGCCTGGCTAAGCTAGTATTGGCCTATTGGTCAATTACACAAAAAAGCACCCAGAAAATTAAATAAAGTGACAATGGAGAAACGTACATACATGTCCCACTTATCCATTCGTACTGAACCGGATCTGGGCTCATTTCTTTCCATCTTTCAAGTACACTAATATCTCTAACTTAACCTCCGTTCGACGGAGTTATTAAAACACAAAATTGAGTGAAAATTACATTTGGAGACAAATTAAAATTTTCATCTTTTCTAAAAGAAGAGTTTAAGATCAAAAATGGTGAAAAAAGTAAGTAAAAATAATGAGAAACGAGGTGTTCGGTGAAACTTTTTTAAAAGTGGGTGAAAAAACAACGCTGAACGGAGCTTTAGTCTGATTTTCTTTTGCATTTTCACCAACTATTTGGATCACACTACTGACTGGTATGAATTGTATCGAACTTTATTTTTTAATCTAATTTTTATTTTTATAATATAAAATAATAAAATTCATTTTAGAATATTATAACACTAGAATTATCATTAATGTTTTAATTTCAACCATTTACATAGTGTTATATATATGGATTGAGATCCACTTACGTAGTTTATCCATTTTACTCATCCAATGGTCCACTTACAACTAAAGTTCACACATTTAAGGAACAAATAAACACATGCTTGGTAAAAATCTTATTCCAAGTTTTCATTAAATAAATTTTAAAAACTATTTTTACATAAATATTTTCTTCCACTTACACACAAATGTAAAATTTATAGTTTTACATGTTTTTTGGATCGTTAGATGGGCAGAATGGATGGTTGATATTAACTCCTTACTTTTTTTTCAAGTGATAATCCCACTACAACAAAACAGGCGGCGTTTTTTTAGCCCTATAACGCGTTTTAAGCGCCGCTAAAAACTTTTTCGTCTCTAAAAAAACGCCGCAAGAAATTTCGCTAAATCAAACGCCACAATAGTTAGCGACGTTTGTGAACAGAAAACACCGCAACATGTCGAGTTATATAGCAACGTTTGTTCCAACAAACGACACTAATGTACACGTCTATAGTGGCATTTGCTAAAAAAGTCACTATATATTAGTCTGTAGCAGCGTTTATTCGACAAATGTAGTTAAATGTAAAAATTTAGCGGCGTTTACTCGAAAAAATACTCTAAAAACCCATTTTGCTGTAGTATTTTCATATATTCTACTGTTAATTTCAGTCATTTAACAATCTAAAAAACATGTTTCTTATTTTGTGTGGATCATTAGTGAGGCATTAATAAGAAAGCTTGGTGTTCCTTTTATCTTATGAACAAAAATATTGACTGAGAGATTAAAAAGGAGGAGAAACAGCTGTTGTGTGGTTGAATGCAGCTGAATGCTTCCCTCCACTCCAACTGATCCTGTTGATCATTAGTGAGGAGTTGAATCTGAGTTTCTGAAGTCCATGTCCTCTCTCCTGCTGCCTTATTTTGTGGTTCAGAAACAACAAGTTCCAATTGCTCATGCACCACAGTTATAGCTGCTACCATCTGCAAAAAAAAAACGTGGGGTAACAAGTTTCAACTAGGGATATAAATTGCGGTTACGATCGTTTACGTTTATCGTAGATGCGGACATAACAGATGTTATTGCAGTCACTACAAGTATCGCGATCGTGATTTTTTTTAATAACAGATGTTATTGTGAATATAACTGTTGTAGATGATAAGCGTAGAATATTACATATTTTTAGTGTTATTTATTCCTCATTTTCACTTTGATATTACTGATTCGTTTCTTTTTGGGCCTGTTTATGACTAGGAACTTCATTAGATTTATTAGCCCAGAACCAACAATTAAAAGCAGAATCTGAATGTTCACTGGATATCATGGCAGGAGTCGTGAGCACGACATAGCCCGAGTCCGATGTAGCAGATTTCGACAGTCAACAGCTTCTAAAAGACAATTTCGGCACTTGTCAAATTGTACCAGATTTTGCTTTTAATTATTGGTTCTGGGCTGATTAATCTAATGAAGTTCTTAGTCACAAACAGATCCAAAAAGAAACGAATCAATAATATTCAAGTGAAAATGAAGAATAAATAATATTAAAAATATGCAATATTCTATCTTATCAGTAGATATTATGATTTCGAACAATATTATTATTGTTATATAATGGCCATTATTACGGTTGCACACCGTTCTTTAAATCCCTATATCCAAGTGTAATCGGCCGGTCGCTTTAACTTGTAGAGGTAAGTTAATTTGAGAGGGGAGAAAGCCATAAGAATATCAGGTGCACCAAATCGAACAGCAACTTTATTGATTTCTACCCAGCCCCACCACCCATAGGAAAGAAAGGAAAAGAGAGATAAGAGTGGTATCCCCCACAAACACCCCCAACAACAGATAGCTTCTGCAGGCTTTATGCAGGGAGTCTGCTTTTCCATATATCGTACATGTAGCTACACATATTAGAGTCGGTATTGAAATATATTTAAACCATAATAAATAGGGGTTAAGGATTAACTTATCTAATTACAAGGCTAACCTGGACCGAATAAATATTAATTCCAAATAAGTTTTAAAACTGCTGCCCAGCCCTTTCTCTACAAAATGCTGATGCGTTTAAGGGCGAGTCTAACATACAACATGTTTAGGGTGCGCCTAAAAAACAATAAGTTTTGATATTTGTCTAAGAACTTAATTAAAAATGTTAGATTTTTTTTATAGCATTTTAGTTTTTTTTCGTGTTTTTTGACAAACATTGAAACTTATTTTATAAGTACGATACTTGTCCAAAAAATTAAAATGTTATAAAAGGTCTAATATTTTAAGTTCTTAAACAAGTTTTAAAACTTACCGTTTTTAGTCGTAATCTAAACCTACCGTACTCCAAACCTTACATATATATTAAGGTAAAGTACACAAATAGTCACTAAATTATTCCTAAAAATACAAAATGATCACTAAACTTTCAAAAAATTATATAATGGTCGTTAAACTTTAGTTTTTATTACAAAATGGTCACTAGGCCGTTAACTGTCGTTAACTGAGAGACGTGACAGTTACAAAAATTTGTATAATAACATATTTAATCCTTAATATTAACACATTCAATCAATTTAGACATCAATAATTAAGGTTAAATTAGGGATAAATTGATTAAATGTGTCAATATGGAGGATTAAATGTTATATTATTCAAATTTCTGTAACTGTCACATCACCCAATTAACTACAGTTAACACTCAGTTACCATTTTGTAACAAAAACTAAAGTTTAATGCTCATTATGTAACATTTTAAAGTTTGATGACCATTTTGTATTTTTAGAGATAGTTTAGTGACCATGTGCGTACTTTACCCTATATATTATATATTCAAGATTTGCTGTCGGAGACTGGGGTTAAGATCGTTGAAATTCCCAGGCCTAGGGTTTCATCTATGGCTATGGCTATGGCATCCTCACACTACTCTTCGTACATGAATCTAATAAGAAAAATATGTCTGATTATTACTTTTAACATGTATAGAGCAGAGAGCCTGGAAATTAAGCAGAGATTTTCAAACTAGTGTAGTCAGACTTCTGCGTAAAGACAACAGTCAGGCTCAGGACAGATGTGTAGTTTCTTTCTTTCTTGTATTGTATGCATTTTGAGTAGCCTTTTGGAATTGGACATGAGTGTATTTGCATTGCTTTCCCAGCAAAGGAAAGTGGTGTTACTGTTATCTGTCACAAGGCATGCGCCTCTATGTTTTCCCACGCTTGCTTGTAGACAAAATGAAATTGAAATTTAGCGAAGGACAAAGGTTGAAAGAGGGGGGGGGGGGGAGCAAAGTCTGTGGCCACTGCCAAATTGGTTTCAACGGACTTAAATACGTTTCTGTCTGTGTGTAAAAGGAGAGAGATTGAGTGGTCATTTCAGCAAGAGTAACCTTTCAGGCCTAAATATATGTTGGTTTTATTTATATATAAAAAGTAAGGAGTATGATGATTGTGCCATGATGAATTGATGTTACATGTTATGCCAAATGTATGAACTGATATATGCAGATGGAGGATGAAACATAGCATTAAATTACAACCATATTACCCGGGAGGTCGAGAGGAGAGTTGGGTTTTGGGGTTTCGGAAATTGAGGCAATAAACAGTTAAACACTGTGTAAAATGATATAGTTTTATTGAAAGAAAATGGAAGTAAAAACACACTATTCAAACACAGGCTCTTAACTGCTGAAAAAATACAAGTGAAAGCTATGTCACCTCATGCACGCGTCCCTTTCTTGCTCCTCTCCCCCACATATGCCGCCTTACCCCTTTCCCACACAAGCTTTGCCTTGGGAATGCCAACCACACATACCATAGATCCAAGATATGTGTCTATACATACATACATACATACCAAGAAGGGATTTCTGCATTCCTTTGTTTTGTGTCAACTATATATCCAGCATACCAATTGAAGATCCGTCATCATCTCTCTTTTCTCTCACAACTCATAATCAAAGAAAAGCAGATCCAAGGTGGTTGTTAAGCTGTCATCCTATCAACCAACAAATCAATCAATCAATCCCACCACAGGGAGATAACAATCATCAATCAATAAGAGAAAGCAAAGGGGGGAATCAAAGAAGATGTCATCCTCTTCTACCTTGTCATTTGACCACCTCCCTCCCTCTCAGCAGATCTGTTACGTCCATTGCAACGTCTGCGACACTGTCCTTGCGGTATTCTTACACTTTGGTTCTCCACCACCACTTTCCTTCACTTTACCCTTTTGTTTTACCAATTAGGGTTTAGTCCTAATGATGGGGTTTCCTTGCTTTTTGTGCTATGTATAATGTATGTATAGGTTAGTGTTCCTTGCACAAGTTTGTTCAAGACTGTAACGGTTCGATGCGGTCACTGCACCAATCTTTTGCCGGTGAACATGCGTGGATTACTTCTTCCATCGACTCATCAGTTTCATTTGGCTCACAGTTTCTTTACTCCTTCACAGAATCTTCTGGTATAAGCAATGTTTGTTGATTAAGCAGAAAACACTACTGGGTTCTTAATTCTTGTACCTGTAATTGTTATTGGTGCTCTTTATTGTTTATTCCAGGAGGAAATCTCAAATACTTCACCAAACTTTTTGATCAATCAAGCCAACAACACGAGTGAAATCACCTTCCCCACTCATGGAGTAGCCGATGAGCTTCCAAGGCCTCCGGTTATCAACAGACGTGAGTTTTTCCTATTTCAATATTGTTCGTATGAAAATACTAAAACTGCATGTTTCAAAATCAGACAAGAAAGAGAAACCTTCTTGCATCACCATATATATGTTGCCTGCAATTTCAGACTTCTGTTTCAAGATCAGACGCCCTGATTTGGACAAGAAAAAAAGAAAACTTTTCTTGTCTTTTCACTGTAACTTGACAGTCCAGAAACAATGCTTTCTTTAATAGTTGCAAAACTTAAACTTGCCCACAGACGGGCACAAACCAATGGCTTAAACAAATAAAAAACCGCCCTAAAATTATGTCTTTTTTCTATTTTTAGCCCTTAAATTATGATTTGGACAAAATAGGCTCTTAAACTATTATTTTTGGTTACTTTAAGTCCCTAAACTATAATTTTGGCAAAATAAGCCCTTAAACTATCATTTTTGGTCACTTTAAGTCTATGGTTACAAAAATATCATTTTATAGGTTTTTCTAACATATATAAATATTTAAGTTCTTTTTAAATTTTAAAATATCATATATCAAAATAAGCCTCTAAACTATCATTTCTGGTCATTTTAAGTTTGATAGTTATTTAAGTCAAAAGAAAATTATTTCGACTAATAAGATGTTGACACATCACAAAGATTTTTTGACCAATTGATAGTTTTTGGGACTAAAAGAAGAAAAATGACATAGTTGAGGTACTTATTTTGACAAAGAAATAGTTTAGGGATTTAAAGTGATCAAAAATGATAGTTTAAGTGCTTATTTTGCCCAAATCATAGTTTAAGGGCTAAAAGCAGAAAAATGCACAGTTTGAGGGCTGTTTTTTGTTTTAAGCCCAAATCAATACCTTGTGGCTTTGTTATAATTAGTAGTCATTTGATCAAACGCTTGCCCAGGTTTTTGAAGTTAATAAAACGTTACCTTGACATTAGCATAAATCTTGAGGAAAATACTGAATTTTCAATGTATGTGTTTGTCCATGTTTAGCTCCGGAGAAACGACAGAGAGTCCCCTCTGCGTACAACCGATTCATCAAGTAAACAAACATTCATTTATGTCAAATACGTTGTCTTGAAATGTAATGGTGCTGAATGGGAGCTTGATTTTGTAAAATGGAAACCAATCTGTGGTGCAGGGACGAGATCCAACGCATCAAGGCAGGAAACCCTAATATAACTCACAGAGAAGCCTTCAGTGCAGCTGCAAAGAATGTAAGATTTTTGGCCCCCATCACCAAATTAAGCTAGGGTTTCTTACACAACTGAGAAAAACAAAGTTAGGGTTTTATTTAATTCATTTTCTCCATTCCCGAAAACAGTCCTTTGATGTTCCTGTTTTGTTTTGTTTTTGTCAGTGGGCTCATTTCCCACATATTCATTTTGGCATCATGCCTGATCAGCCTGCCAAGAAGGCTAACGTACGCCAGCAGGTTGCATTTGCACCCTTTCTTCTCATCCCCATTAGAAATATATTTAGACATTGTTGCTTATCTGGTCGGATTTATGTTTCTTCTAGGACAGCGAGGGTGGCGTTGTCATAAAAGATGGGTTTTTTGCTTCAGCTAATGTGGGTGTCACTCCTTACTAAAGCACTGAACTTGGCTATGGAGGCTGCTGCTATTAGGTCTCTTTCTTTTATTCTATCACTGCAGCTTATGATTAGTAGTAATTGGTAGGGAGAAGATAACTCAGAACTGAGAAGTACTTGCTGGTAAAGAAGCTGGTCAAGTTTGGCTACTTTATTACCAATATTATTACTTACTTTTATTAACCCATCTGCTGTTGCTGAACCGGTTTTAATATTCCTATGGTTTGGTAATGTAGTAGTAATAGTTAAGCGTGCATGTAATTTTAGGTTTGTAGAAAAGCTTCTCATTCCTTTCATTCGAACCATTGGAAGATCCATGTGCCGACCTTGGAATCTGAAATTCCCTCGGTTAGTTTTTCATTTTACTAGTTGTATACGCATTGAAATATGAATTTTTCTGTGTTATTTATCTATTTTATTAGTTGTGTGCATCCTGATATTTGTGTAATATACATGTGTCTATCCTAAAAAAATATTTCTGAATCAGCCACTTATTCAAACGTTTATCAATCAACAACTATTAGTTTAATTTTTTTATTGGAACGATACTATTAGCTTAAACTTGTTTGAATTCGTCCATTTTATCACAATCATGGTTTGGGTGTTTTGTATGTCCATCAGTTCACAAGTACAATTATTACCTTTTTTATAATTGGGATGAGTGATCAAAAAGTTAAAAATTGAGAAGAAATTGAATTTGTAGTTCTTGGACGTCGGTACATGTAACAAGTGAAGCCATTATCAGGAGAGTCTAATTAAGGACAATATGAATACAATGGCGGATCCAGAATTTTTTTTTGAGGTGAGCATAAATTAAAATATTTTAAGAGTGAGCACAAATCATAAAAAATTTAAAATTTCAGGGTTGGCACAAATCATAAAATTTAAGGACTAATTCATAAAAACTAAGAAAATTGAAGTCAAATGTATGAACTTTGAAAAATTTAATGTGGGTCTATGCCCACCTAATCATACATGTTGCTCCGCCATGTATGAATATATAAACATATATGTACAAAAAATTAAAGGAATTGTTATATGTCATATGTATATCGGGACGGATGTACAAATACGGATATTTAAAAAGATATATATAAAAATTTAAATTATGTAAAATATAAAAGTTTAAAATATTCAAGGAGTGTGACACCATACCCCCATTGGTACATCCTCTATTCTTATGTCATAATATGGGTTGCAAAAACTGCCGTGCTAGCACTTTGGGTTGCAAATCTCAAGGCTCGGTGAATTAAACATGGTTGAATTAGACCTCGGAAAGATTTTTAATTGGATTATATTTTGATAAATAAGTTGTATAAAAAAGTTTATATAATTTTTTATATTTAAATTATAAAATTTAAAACTTAAATTATAATTTCAACACTCTAAATCTTAAATTCTAAATTCTAAACTTAAAACTTTAATTTTAACCCTAAATTTTACACTACACAACCTAAAGCCTAAATCATAACAATAAACCTTAAACCCTTTTAATTTCACCAGACTTTTTATGTTTTAACATCCATCCCTTTAAACTTGGACCAGCTGGGTTTGTAATGGATGTCAGTTGGTCGATCAAAATCTGCCACGTTCATAATTACATTACAGATCTATTCCAACCAAAAGAGAGGAAAAGTTGAGGTTGAGGTTATATTTCGGTTTATAGCATACATAGTCCATGAACAGTGGTGATAAAAATGGAGTTGTTTCCGGATAAGATATTGGGATACAAGTAGGGTCAAAGTTAAAATTTAAAGTTAAATAATAAAACGTAAATGTTTGAAAATATAAAAATAATCTAATTTTCTAAAAGAAATTATATGCGAAAACAAAAATAAATAAATAAAGCTCCTCCCCATATAATTCCGTCGTTGGATCCAAGGAAGAAAAACGACCCAGATTCTAGTAAGTAGTATGTATGTATGGTTCTGAACACACATTGCTTTAATGAGTCAAGTGTGTGAGAGCAGAGTCGACTATAAGGAGCACTCTGAGTGACTGTTCATGCCCTCAATCAGCTTAAAATCTTTAAAATTTAATTATTTATATAATTTAATTTATCAAATAAATAAATTAATTTAATAGTAAATCTTTAATTCTTTTTCCTAAATAAATAAATCTAATAATGAAAATAATGTTGTTGAAATATTAAATTAATTGCTTAAACTAATGAGATGAATAAAAATTCTCTACCATTTTCGGTGCTCTTTCTATGTCCAACATTAAAAAATTAAATTTTAAGTTCTAACCTTAAATTCTAAATCATAAAACAAACTCTACACAAATACCTTAAACTCTAATCTTAAACCCTAAACTCTAAACCTATTTTTTTACTGTTGAAGTATAAATATGGACACCAAAAAGGGGCAAAAAATTTATATTCGTAATGAGATATGCTTTCGTTATATAAGGGTCCATTTTTAATTTTTGTTCAGTGCCCTGAAAATTTGTGAGACAGCCCTGTGTGTGAGTTGCACGGTGGAACAATGCATAGGATGCGATCGTTATGAGGAAGAGCATGACTCGTTTCCCGCACAGTCTTAAACATGATGACAACAGTGTTCATTCCATGCACAAATGCACTCCAAAGTGAGCAAAGCCACCATCTCAGTGTCTACTTTGTAAAAAGAGGCATTTGGCTTTCCCACTTGCCATACAACAAAGCAGAAATAAAATACAGCCTTTTGGGTTCCAACATAACCTCAGGACTGGAGGCAGTAGGACAGTTCCCTTATCCATCTTTTTAGAAATAAAAAGAGTTCCTCTCATCTGCTGAATTCTAATCTCTCTTTCAAATAATTGCCAACTGGGAAGTTGTTTAGCGACCTTGATTCAAGTTTTATGCTACGTTTCTTAAGAGTATTGTGTGTTCTAGTACACAAGTAAGCAGTAAATTATTTTTACTCTATAATCTTTAACCACTTGCATATAATACACTTTGATATATTTTAATTCTTGTATATATATTAAATTTGGCATATTTGGATCATTGTATCTCATCCCTCAACTATAAGGTTAGAGTTCGACCTTTTAGTAAAAGCACTGGCGGTGAGAAAATTAATCACTGCTAGGGGCAAAAAAATCAATCACTGTTATGAGCGATAGATGTCCATAAGTAGGGGCACGGACACCAAAAAAATATATGATTTCTATTCTCCAACAACAAAAATGCACTCGAGTGAAAAAAGGTTATTTCTAATTTTACTGTTTATTAACAAAATAAAATAGAATTATTTATTAATATCCAAAATAAAAATATTACTACCATCCATACATTCATACAGATAGAGCCTACTAACCGGTAATAACATACCGGGGCCATCTATAACGGTCTCGTCTGATTCGGGACAGCTTTTGGTATGAATTTAATGATGAAATAAAAGAGTCTCATCTTGGTTATAGGGATCTTGGAAGCCAAAACTCTGCAGCTTCTTTCCCAATCCCCCAATCCATCGGCAAACATTGAATGTGGCCTTCCGGCTACCACAGTGACCCACTGACCAAAGATGGGCATAGAAAATGGGAGCAGCAGCACGTATCTATTACCTACTCTGGTTTGCTTGTGTCACTCTCAAATTTACTCCAACTATCAACCACATTAGATAAGGCCATCAATTGTGCAAGTTCGTATACATACGTATCTGTACACTAACGTACGTATGCGTACATGCGTGTGTAAGAAAAAATTTGAAGTACAAGTGTGTCGGACTGAGCGAATATAAGAACGGATAAATCTAGACACGAGGTTAAGTTGTATTGATGTTTGAAGAATTGTCATCAGTACATAAATTTTACGTATTGAAAGAATGATGTCCCTCAGGAAACCCCGGGAGGATTATCAACTTTGTGATAAAAAAGAACAGAACAAGATTACTTGCACACAATATGACAAGAATCGACACCCCGAAAGAAAACAGCTAGCGGAAAAGGAGTATTACAGAGGCAAGCATCAGCACCATGACGAACAGTTTTGATCCAGTGCCTGTGATTGATGTTGCGGAAGAGATATCCTGTGGCCTGAAAAGGAAACCGAGTGGTATTAGAACTAGCCATCAACAGTTTTTAAAGCCAACTTTTGAAGAAAATCATTCACATAAACACAACTCTTTTGCCATACTTCTGCATTTTGCTGAGGGCGCCGCAATAGAGGACATTGTCTGGCATAGGGAATTCAGTTTTGTTCGTTTTCTCCGGATTCACAACCCTGATATATGTTTCTTGGCCAAGATACCACGAGTCGAGGTTTTCTGTTCTGAGGTTCCAGACTCCAACGTTGTCGAGCGATATCAAGATTGCTGTCCATGCACCAGGATAAACCTACAAGGCAGATAATACTAGGCTTCATAACGACGCATAATCAAACTGAAAGCTTGTTCCCATGACAGACCTGTGTTGTGGAGCGGGCAATGCCATCCCACTTGTTATATGTGCCTCTGCTATTTTCAGACCACTCACCATAATCCATTCTGCAACGAGTTAATTGAAGAGTTAGTGTCAAAATCATTGTGCAAACCAATATGTTTATACATGATGATTTGTAAAGGAAAACGAATCCCTATCCAACAACAAAAAATGCATATCCGCTCAAGTGACATGTCTGCACCTTGGTGTCATTGTTCTGCAGGATTACTTCCATAAATACCCTATAAGTTCCATTGATTACTGATGTCTCCATTTTAGGTGGCCCTGTAAGTGGCCTATTAGGAAAATCAAGCTTATAAACTCCCTTAAGCTTGAACTGATCAGCAAGCCGGATCGGTGTAGCAGGATTGACAAATGATACCCCACTGAGTGTGGTTCGTCTTTTTCCATCAATAGTCACAGGCGGCTTGTTTCTCAACACAAAAATATCGGTCACATTGATTGAACCGTATCTAAAAGATCCCTGTGGGTTAGGGCGAGCCCCACTGGCAGATACATTCCATCTGCAGAGTTTAAGCATAGAAAGTAAGAAGACAACCGGCTAATGTATTTCAGATAATTCCTTTTAAACAGAACCCGAAGGTCAATACTAACTTCACATGTCCTGAACTAATACATTGTCTGAAGTCTCAATGAGTATCACCACCATGCATGCGAGAAATGTGTTTGTGCACTTGAACCACAATGAAAACTAACCTGATTGATCTTGCTTGGTTCATTGACAAGGTTTTGTCGTACTCAGCTTGCGGTGGATCAGGGAGAGGACCAGCTGCCTTTCCTTTGGAATTCGAATAACGCAAAATGGCAACACCAGTAACTCGTTTCCACTGAGATTCGTTCACGAACCGTGCACTTGCTACAATGTAGTAATCACTGCTTGCATTCTGATCTGTAGTTAGCAGAAATGAGTAAGACTGGCCGACGTGTATGTCTAAGCTAGTGTAGTTCTGCTGCATTGTATACGATCCCTCAGTTTCCGCAATAAGCAAATTATGGCTCTGAATCCTGAAATTCAAGGAGGTTGATATCCCCACATTGTGCACACGAAGGCGGTAAGTTTTCCCTGCCCAACATAAATGCAATGTTATCATTTAGGAGCATAACTGAATACTCCCAACAAGGACAGAAGGCTGCATGCTGAGCCCCGGCGTGCAATTAAAGTTAAGTAGTTGCATTTCTTGGTGAAATCTAACTAATTCCAGTTTCCGGTCACTAAAACAACCCATAATTACACAAGCAGTGGAAGTCGAATATCTAGAAATGAATACTGAATAACAATTAGCAAATCATAACTAGACAATGCCTAGCATTTCATAAACAATCACCTGGGTGGACGTTAATCCTTTCATAATCGATGCCATCGGGTTCAAGAGTATCATTATATTGATAAGGGCCTTTGCCGTTAATAAGAACTCCGTCCGGCATCCCTAGATCTTTTCCAGCATCAAGTGCCTTTCTCAATGCCTAGAATCAAAAGCAAGGTTTCATCATTGAACACCCTGGAAAGTAAAACAGAACTATAAATTCGGTAACTCGACAAAGTACGAACCGTGTGGTTGCGTGTGTACCAATCACCTATCAAAATCGTAATGTCTCCATCAGGGGCATCGAAAGGAATAGGAATAATATTTCTGTTGCTTATGATAAAGCCGCCAAAACCACCAACCGCTCGCTGGAAATGCAGTGATGGGAAGTAGAAGAAACTCCCAATTTGGTCCTTAACTTGAAACTGGTAAGTCCAGTTCCACTTGGGAGGAATTGGATAATTAGTCCCCGGTAGCCCATCTTGCCATGAACTACGCCTCTGTTGAATCCCAGACCTATCTCGCTCAACATAGAACCAACCAATCAGTCACACAACATATATTTGTATAATTTGGCTTTACTCAACAAAGAACATTTCAAACTAAGATCCCACCAATGTATGAGTAAACTTTCGTCCAATCTGTTTCGAACATTGACGACGACATTGTTGTTAGTGGTTGAATTGATAGTTGGGCCAGGGAACTTGTTATTAATAGCAATAACCTACAAAATAATGCAGATACAGAAACCATTATAGAGCTGAACAGCTCAACAACATTACTCCAATGCTCATTGAATATAGGAAAAACTGAGCAAGTAAAAAGGAGCTAGACAACCAAATGAAGAAAATATAGTAAGATAAAGTAGACGGTGGCAAAAATTGTAGCAACAAAAGAAAGAGAAGACCTGTTGAGGAACACCCAAAGGAGAAGCAGTGATGTAAGAGACCTCAAAATTATAGAAAACAGAGGGGTCTTCAGCAAAACACAAGCTCAAAAACAGAGCAATATGGATAAGAAACAGACCCAAGAACTTACTCAAATCCATTTTTCAAGAAAAAAAAAATTTGGGTTTGTCTTACAAATTTTGCAGAGGGAAGTTAGCTAAAACTTTACATGATCTGGTAGACAAAAGACAGAGAAGAAGATAGAGAGAGAATAAAAAATGTAGCTTTGTGAGTTGGGTTCTTTCAGTAGGAGAAAAGAGGCAGTACTTTGAAAGTATGGGATGGGATTGAAGTTTAATAAAAATGGAGGAGAATGATGAAACCACTCAAAGGGCAAAGTATTTTGTCGGTCACCCGTCACCTGTCATCATTCAAAAGGTTAAGATAGAGAGAGAGAAAAGATGAGACTTATAGCATATGGAGAGAGAAAGAGAGGGTGACAGGCAGTTGCCACTTGCCAGTTCACAAATACGCATAAGTGGCAGTGTGAGAGGGTTTTGTCTTGGTCAATACACCATGTTTAACGCCATTGAATTTTGTAAAGAGTAAAGACATGCCGACGGAGGTGGATTTTGGTCGGATGGGGAAGAAACTGTGACGTGCGGATCGGATCCCTTGAAAGAGCCACATGATTTCGGCTGTGGACACCTGCGGTGATATCAATGCCCTTGTTGTTTTCTGTTTCTCTTCTGTAATAAATTGCAGTAGCAGCTAAGCTACCTTCTTCCTCACTAATAAACCCAGTAATATGATTATGTTTCTAATGTTAGTTTACAATTGTAATAGTAATTAGAGTTAATTGCACCACAAGTTGTCAAATTATGACTAATTTTAAATTAGTCCTTGAACTTTTAAATATTTTAGTTTTATCTTTAAACTATAAACATCATTCTAAATTATTCCCCAAACTTTTGAATGTTCCGATTTCATCCCCAGACTAAGAATCTCATTCTAAATTAATCTCAAACTTTTGAACATTTTGATTTCATCTCCAAGCTATTAGTATATCATAACTCATGTTAATAAAATTGTTCTAAAAATGTTAATTTTCATGTAAGATTGATGTAAATTATGTAATAATATGATGTGATATAAACGCTTACTCGAAGATGAAATTAGAACATTCAAAACTTTAGGACCAAATTAAAATGAAGGTCATAATTAGGGGATGAAACCGACATATTAAAAGTTTGAGAACTAATTTAAAATTAGGGTCAGAATTTGAGGATGAAATTAAAATATTTAAAAGTTTGAGACAAATTTAAAATAAGAATCATATTTTAAGATGTGTAGCGCAGTTAACTCTAATAATAATAACTAAATTTCATGTAATTCCCCAAGTTCTTGTGGAGAAAACTTTATTTATCTATTGGGTAACTTACTCAGTTGATATGGCAGTTTGGGCGGAAGTTAATAATTTTTGTCTTTATTATTTTTACATAAATAACTATAAAAGACATTAAATGAATCATTTAAACTCATTCAACTTTCATTTACTATTTAGCTCTCTTGGCCTTTACATAACTTTAATGTTTTAATATAATATAAAATGATAAATTTTAATATATTAAAGATTAATTAATTTTACCATTCATCTTAATGTTTTTACAGATAAATTATATATTTTTCTTTAAAAGTTCTGTTAAATTTCCATTAACGAACAACCAATCGGACATTTACTGACCTCGTTAATAGGACAGTTGACTGTTGTTGTTTGACACATTTATTTTAATACATTTAATATTTTATTTTTATAATATTTTTTATATGTTGCTTCTTTTAGCAGTTGGATTAACCTCCATACCTCCTTTTTAAATAAAGTATGATTAAACTAGGTTGAGCGAAATCCAAATAAGATTTGTCATGTATTTAGAGACAAATTATCCATTGTAATTAATTATTTTTCTTTAATATTCTTAATTATTTTTTCTTAATATATAAGGATCTTTGTTTTGGGTTTGGCATGATATTTAATGGTACTTTTTGGTCGTTTTCATGCATCTCGTGGTTTGGCGCCTGCAAAGGCAGACATTTTCTGTCATATTTCACCCAAAAAGGAGATTTATTTGTCATTATTTATGAAAAATTACCAATATTATATTCCTTATGGCGTGAAATAAGGTTTTTTTAATGTTATTGTTATAAACTTACAAATTAGGAGGGTGTGTTTGCTGCCAAAACTCGAATCCTAAACATTGAGGTGTGAGATTGTCACGGTGAAATAAAACGTTGAATCATACGAAAAAGTTACAATCAAATATTAAGAGAGATAAAATTATTTTATATTAAAATTAAATGTTTAAATAAAGATAGAAAATTAATTAATTTATTCTTTAACTAGTATTTAAAATAAAATATCATTATGTCAAAAAGTATAAGAAGACAAATAAGGGTGAACGATGACGGTGATTTTCGGCGACGACGACAGTTATGGGAAGAAAATAATTAAGGGAAGGTTTTAGGATTTTTAAAGAATGAAGAATTTAGTATTAATATTTTAAATTAAAGATTAAAAATATTAATAAATAAAAATATTTTGGGTAAACTACAATGGGTCATTCAACTATGAGTAAAGTTACATTTAGGTCACCTAGTTATTAAAAGTTACATTTGGGTCACTTAATTATGGGTAAGGTTACATTTAGATCACCAAATTATTAAAAGTTACACTTGGGTCACTCAATTATGGGTAAGGAATTATTAAAAGTTATACTTGGTTCACTCAATTATGAGTAAGGTTACATTTGGATCGCCTTTCATATTTAAAATATATATATATCAATTTAGTCATTTTTTCTTCCAAATCATTTGTATACCCTCGTTAACACTAGAGTACTTGATTTGAAATCATTACTTAATCTAATGCATAAATTGATATATATTTTTTAAATATGAAGGGTGACCCAAATGTAACTTTACCCATAACTAAGTGACCCGAATGTAACCTTTAATAATTGGGTGACCCAAATGCAACATTATCCATACTTGAGTGACCCAAGTGTAACTTTTAATAATTAGGTGACCCAAATGTAACATTACCCATAATTAAGTGACATTCGTTGTAAGTTGAGTCGTTAATAATTATTTAAAATGATTAGAAAAATTAATGATGTGTAGTAGTATGTGTCGTCCGTTCTAGACTCGTCCTTTAAATTATATACCATAATATTTTCTACTCCAAAAAGTATATGTGAGTTATCAAATTTAAGTTAATTGAAGAACCCTTTTGAATTGTCAATTACAAAAGAATCATTGCGATTCATATATCAAATCATATAAACTCAAAATGCTCTTCTAATCTGTCTTTTCAATTTTAGAAGATTCACAAAATTTATTACTACAATCTTTTGTTTACTTAATAATTCATCTAAGGAATTTGATTGATTAATCTTCTAAAAATATAATTTAATTCTCTGATTTTAACTCAAAATTTTGGTTATCAAACCATGGCAATAGCATAAACCTCATACGGTATTTTATTAAAATGGTGGAGGAAAACCAAAATTTGAAGACAAAAAAAAAAGGAAGCTTCCTTTTGAAATAAAATACTTTTAAAAAGAATGAGTTGTTTCTTAGAAAAAATTAGGAAACGCCAGCTTTTATGCAGTGTCGGATATAGGATTATTATATAGTAGGATTAGAGTAGACTTTGAGGTACGAGAAATCTCATACTACTACAATATAAATATTGTTGGCCTCATACCCAAACAAATCAAGTGGAGTCAATTCTTATATTTTTATGAAAAATTTTATATTAACTCCATAAAAATCTCATTTAACTCTTTAAAAATCTCATATCATAACAAATCAAGTGGGGTCAATTGACCCCTTAAACCATATGCGGCTCCGCCACTGCTTTTATGATAACTACTCCCCACCCTTAGAAATATAAATCATTTACAAAGGATAAAAGAAAAGAAAAAAAAGGAGAGTTATATGAAACCATAAAATAATGATTGATATTTTAAATTTAAATTATTTTTTATTCGAGTTGAATTATAGTTTGTTTTTGAAAATTTCAAACACAGACTAAAATAAAGATAGGTTAATGTTTTTTAATCCACTTTTTTAAATACGAACTTAATGAATGAGAAATTAAAAAAAATAAGAAAATCATGGATTATAGTGTAAACAATATAATTTGTTTTTCCAATTTTTTGAGTTGACAAAATTTAAATTCGACTCATATTCAAAAATGATTCGCTAATTTGAATCGAATAACTCAACTTAAAGAAATTAAAATTAAAAAAATTAATTCTTTTTCTATTCAAGTCAAATGTTATTCACCTCTAAACTTAATAGTAAGTACTTGGGCATGCAGGTTGGCCTACTCTAGAATCAGAGGAGTTTCTTTCTCTTCCAAACGGCTATTAATGACGCTAAAATATTTGGCTTTTTTATAGTCAGAAAATTATTTACATATTTTACTCTTTAGAATTAAATTAAGAATCTTAAAAAAATTTATATAATTTTATTTAAGTTTAATTTCAATTGCATTAAATACACTCAAATCTGACTCAAACCGAACCAACCTAGCCCTTAAATAGATAACATAATGATTCCTTGAAAATAAATATTTTAATAAAATTTGGGGGTTGCAAAGTGGATTTAGATTTGGGAATTGCAAATCCAATATTCTAATTGGATTATAGTCACCACGCTCTCCCATAATTAACCACATACTTTGTCCCTACAACCACACAATCCTTGTAAATAAATAAATCAATTTAGGAAAATAAACACTTTATAATGAATTTAACAAGTGATCCAGTAGAAAAACGGATAATGTTCATCTTAGGAGACTCGAGTTCAATCGTAATGTCTGCAAAGTGTGTGCTTTGTTAAAGATTAAAAATAACTATGAACATATATTACATTCTAATCACGTTTAAACTATTAAAAAATACCTTATAATATACATACATATTTCAAAGAGACAAGAAACTTGTTATATGGTTGCACTGTACTTGTACCTAACATTATATTATTAATTCAATTTGACTTTTTTTAATAAAATAAAAACAAAATAGGCGGCGATTGGCTCCACAAAAAACCAGCTCCCTATGGACAATCCACTGCGTTTTTAACGTTGAAAACTACCATTTCTTTTATATCCAACACCATAATTTAAGGATGAGGAAAGCAAAACATCATAAGTTATATCCGGATTAAAAAATTTATGCGGTCTGAACGAATTATGATCCGACCCAAGTGAATGATTCTTTTTATTCTTTAAAGATTCAGATTTTATGATGCTATATACCAATTACAAGAAAACTTTCATTGCTTTATCCAAAACAAGAAAAATTTCACAATAATTTAATTTTGGGATAAATATTTTTTGATGTCAAGATGATCAAATATCGAACAAAGTGATGGAGATTAGTACAAAGAAAAAGGTTGATGGAGGTTTCTGATAGTTTACCTATTCTGGAATGGACAGAGAGTCAGATACGGTGGTCGGAGTAAGCCATGAGGATTGACAAAAAATGTTGAGTATTGGCTTGCTCTTGTTCTCTTCAGTTAAATGGGTATTTATATTCTAGTAGTACTGTTTGATGGGACTGAGTCAAGTCTAATGACAACTATTGACTGGACGGTAGGATTAGGCCTGACTCACATCCGGTAGGCTTTTAAGCTTAGTCACGTAGGTTGGCAGAGTAGACTCGGCTGCCAGGTAATAAGCTCAACTGGCAAGTTAGGTAGACTTGATGGTTATCGTGTTGAAAGTGACCTAGAGGCAATGGTTCCAACGATGCTTGCGCGAAAACTAAGAGTTCTGAAAATATGGATAGGTAGGTGTGTGACAATTATGGGCGAAGATGTGACAGTTGTGGTCGGAGGTATAACAGTATTAAAATCTCATAAATATGTGAATTGATTTTTTTATTAAATCGAGTTTAATAAAATTCAAATAGAATATATCGTTGGAGTTAAAATTTTGGGTAAAGTACACAAACGTAACTAATCTATCCCCAAAAATATAAAATGGTAACTAAACTTTTAAAAATTACATTTGTAATGACCCGTTTACAGACCCAACACCATTTACACCCGACCCGGATCTTAAACCTGACCCGAACTAAAGAACCAAATCCAAAATTACTAGAATGCCCTTTAACCTAAAAATAAACCCTAACCCCAAAATATCAACCTTGACTGCCGCCGCCACCACTCTCCTCCACTGCCGCCGCCGCCGTCCAACGAGCTACCGCCACATCTCCGGTGATCACCAAATCTTGAACACACAACCATTGAAACCCTAAATTAAACCCACAAACCCCAAAATCCAATCTAAAATCCCTAAATTAACCAAAATCAAAATAAAACCTACCCTATCTAACGCCTCTACCCCTTGACCGAACCACCCTCTGTCTCCAACAGTCCCAAATCCATTACCCATAACCTGCCATAATCCCTAAAAAATCGGATCTGCATATTAAAAAAAGAGGGATTTGTTAGTTTGGAAACATGTTATAATAAACCAAAAATCAATTGTAAAAATGGGGGGTCTCAGTTCTAAAAAAAGAAGAGAGTTCTAGGGATCAAAAATATCAGGGGGAGTTGAAAAAGAAGGGTTTAGGGTAAACATATTTCTTTCTTTCTTTTCGAATCAAAACCTATTTTGTTTTCTTTTCTTTTATTTCGAATAATACCTGGTCATCGGAGCTCTGCCGTATGATCGCCGTGAGGCCGACAGGTCGGTGAACGGCACGGGAAGGCAAGAAGCGGCGCCGCCGTCAGTGAAAGCTTGAGAGGAAAAGACGAAGCAGTCTTAGGGTTTTTTTATTTGAACCGTGTTAACAAAAAAATTAATAACCTCCCTGTTTTAAACCAAACTCATCCAAACGACGTATCTTCAAGGCCAATTATTTGCGTTTTAAAAAAATGGTCTAATTGCGCTCTTGGTCCCCCATGTTCTTGTCCGCTTTAATTCTAGTCAGGGGATATTTACACTTATGGTCCTTCTATCTTTCAGGCGCATCTAATATGGTTTTTTTATGTTTTTGTGGCCTTTAGTTTCCATTTTTTTCGGTTTAGTCACTGAAATGTAGGCTTTAATTTCCAGTATGATATTTCTGTTAGTTTATATTTAAGCCCATATATTTTGCATATGTTTTAATTTATTCCATTAATATGCATCATTTATGCCATGTAATTCAATATTGTGCATTTTAGCCCATAATTTTCATATTCATGTTGTTTTATGTATATTAGTGTAAACCATGCATTATTATTATTATTTGTTAGATTCGTTTCATTTATGTGATTGATATTTATGTATTTATGTTAGATTAGTGTTTTATTATGTTAGTATTTATTTATATTTTTATCACAATGTATTTATTTATATTTGCCATTTTTTTTCAAGATTGCATTTCAGATATAAATTGTCAATGCGGTGCCTCTTTATCCGAGCATAAATGGGGCAAGTATCAGGCGTAGTGATAGTGGTTGGGCGTTTATTCTCGAATAACGGGGCCTTTAAAATCTACTCGCATTTATAACCAAACTTTAATTTAATCGCCACTTTAATCTGGAAAGTCCAATATTAATAAATCGGTAATTATTAAAGTACCAATTTTGGGCGGTGTGGGGGTGTTAATCATTCCCCATTCGTAACCGACTCCAGAACCCATCAATTTTAAATCTCTGGTTTTTACGGTGTCCGGTCTACCTAAGTGGCCGGTGGTGACTCCATTTTTAAATAAAACACGGTTTCTTCTAAAATCCCACGGAAGACCTATTTTCAAAACAAACATAAAAATCACCCTTTTTTAGGGAGAGGGACACCGCTACAACATTATGGGCATTAAATTTTAGTTTTTATTACCAAATGGTCACTAAACCGTTAACTGTTGTTAACTGGGTGAGATGGCAGCTACGAAAGTTTATATAACAGCAGATTTAATATTTAATATTTACACATTCAATCAATTTAGACATCAAGAATGAGGGTTAAAATAGGACTAAATTGATTGAATGTGTAAATATAGAGGATTAAATGTGTTATTATTTAAATTTTCGTAACTGTCACGTCATTCAATGAACGACAGTTAACGGCTCTGTGACTATTTTATAGCAAAAATTAAAGTTAAATGCTCATTATGTAACGTTTGAAAGTTTAATGATCATTTTGTATTTTTTAAAATAGTTTAGTGACCGTTTGTATACTTTATCCTAAAAAATTTCATAAAAAGTTTTACTTGTACAGTTGAACCCATAGACACGTGGTATGTACTTTTAATGCTTGTTGATAACTTGATATCAATACAGGATTAGGGGTTGGCTTTTAGACTAGATTTGATTTTTAATTTCAATCAGCTTTAGAGTATGTAGTTAAAGTTTTCAGTCCTTTAATTTATAGGTTCAAGGTTGAATAGGAACAAAATTTTCCTTCCTATTTTTGTAGGTAGAAATTATTAATTTTTTATTTTATTTTATTTTCCGTCTGTTTTATAACTGTGAAAGGAAATTAGTAAAAAATAATAAAATAAAATCCAATATTCCAAACACATCGTTTTTACTAATCGGTTTAATGGAGTTGTACGAGTTAAGAATTTCAATCCTAACTCGAAAATAAAATATTAATTTAAGTTGTCTTTTGTTGATCTCATTTCCTTGGTTGTTATGTTTTAAGTTATCCCGGTAAACTCTTCGATTTCTAATAAATATTTTTATTAGCCAAAAGGAAAAAGAGAAGCACTACAAATACAAGAAACTTCATTTTGCCTTTACATGGCAGAAGGAACTAGAATTAATCATTTCATATCGGTCCTATTGGGACTTTTTATCAAGATTTGGATATGGCCGAATGAATGCAGAGTTCATTTGCCAGATCTTAAGCGACGCACTAACACTGGCCTCGGTAGCATTGTTGAATAGGAACAGTTTCGCAGCCCCGTAGATTGCTTTCGTCGGATAAACCCGAGATGTGATCACGGTCCTTCCGCCTTGAGCAAAGCTTTCGATAATCGAATGATGCACCTGCGAAAAACAATACCATTTTCATGTTCATTAGCAATAGGAGCTCAAAACAAGTAAGTTTTTACTCACCAATACTCTGAGGGATAATTTTTCGCCTTTCAGTACTGGAACCATGCTCCCGTAAATTTGTTTATTAACATCAGATGCCACAGATGATCTGAAATATTAATATAATGTGATAATAGGTTAGTCCGAGGTTGATGTTATGTGACGAACGGCTTCGGGTTTATATACGTACGGAGATTGGTCGTTGCAGAAGAAAGTCTTGAGATTGCCATCGGATCCTTTTGCGATGTAGAAATATACTGGTGTCCGCTCACTGAGGCTGTCGTCCGCAAGCACCAACAGACCAAATGGTCCCAACGCCCCTCGCTCTGCAGCTCCACCACTGCTACTGCAACTGAATGTTACATTGGAGCCGGACGCTTTTTCTAAAGCCTCTTTATCTATGTCGAACTCCGCTATGACATCCAACTGTCACATGAAAAGAATGTTGTTGTCAACTAACAGGATCTTGGTCGACAAAGTATCTGTGATCGACATGAGTACATTAGAAAAAGTCGAACCTGCGTGGCTGGACCGACTTCAAGAGGAACAACTGATCCTGCCCGGATTGTCACCTGGTTAAATTCGTAGCTGTTTAGCCTTAAACTGTCTATTTCTTCATCTGGTCATTGAAGCACATGAGTACCGGTCTTCTTGTCTAACAAAACCGTCCTTGGGATGCTCTGCCAGTGAAGTGAAATAGCACATTAGAAACCGAAGAAATCTTGATGCTTATGGAGTCTGTGCCTCTATGGTCCAGTGAAACAGAAAAATTTACCTGAACGGATTCCCATCCTTTCTGCAAATCCGCGTCTTCGCTATCGGATTCTCCGATCCAGCCCCACAAAACTCTTCTGTTTTTGTTCTGTTCATAGAAAGTCTTGGCAGCATAATATACACCATAATCATACCTTAGTCCAATGCCGACATCGATCTCGGGATCATCGGGAATAAATGTAACATTCTTCTCATTATAAGTCCCAACAGCATAGTAATCATGTCTGTCATCATCCAGGCTTACTTTCATCACATACTTAACATCCGGATTGTTAACGGATGTGTCCAAGCCATTTTCTTCCGTTTTCGAAACAGGGTAGAAGTCCACACACTCCCACATGCCGGTTCCATCGACAGCACGAAGCAAACCATCCAACTTCTCATAGTTTATGAAGTCCTTAGTATCATACACCAAAGCTATGCCGGTTTTATCGATCTTCGACCCTATGGTGAAGCGCCATTTCCCTTCACAGGTCAACCAGGCGGTCGTTGGGTCGCGGAAATCCTTGCTAAGGATGCCCGGGGGTGGGACTAGAACAGGGTTTCCGCTGTACTTGATCCAACTGATAAGAAGAGGGTCCGAGTGGTCAGCAGGATAGGCAAGGTTTTGAACTTGAACAGCCTGGGCATTGGATCCCGTATATAGCAAAACGATTTTGCCATCGGGGAGGAATGTTGCGGAACCGGTCCAGACACCGCTTTTGTCGTATGTATGGTCAGCAACCATTGCCAATGGGAGGTGAAGCCAATGGATCAAGTCCTTGGACACAGCATGACCCCAAACTATGTCACCCCACACAGGCGCATGGGGATTGTATTGGTAGAAGAAATGATACCAGCCCTTGTAGAACAATGGACCTGTTATGATTTCCAACCAAAAAATTTCAAAAACTCAAACTAATCATGTCGTTTAAGTTTTTTCTTACATTTTTATGGAGCAGATTGCCATGAAATTACTTCAAATCATAAAGAACTGATTGCGACGACATCTGTTTACAGTAGATCTTATAGATTTTTTAATTATTTGGTCAACTAATTCAGATCAACTATCACAGAAAGTTTAAACCTAATATGAGGGCGACTTTTCCAACCTTTACTCCATTCATAATCTTAGAATTATACGTATTAATACTTTGTTTAAAAAAACTTAACATCTAACTTTATTAGACAAATGATAATAGGTACCAGGAGTTCACAAATGTTCAAGTTCTTACATTCATTTCAGAAGGGAAAAAACAGACAATTATATTTTTAATAGTAACTTTTAGGCACTCGGTCTGTGCACTTTCCATATTAAGAAAAAAAGCTATAATGCAACAGTTAGTCATGTGCACGTTACAGATTAACAGTCCAAATTCATTAGGACATTAGGCTGGATTTGACCAATCAGAGTAAGATAATACCAAGGAAACAAACAATTTTAGCATTTCATGAGCTGTCAACAAAAAGGATCATGTCACATTTATGTTTTAAGGATATAAATTAATCAAATTTCAATAACAAGTAATTTGGTGAAAGTAAATAGTAAATAATATTAAATATATTACTTATCATTTAATTATCAATATTTAATTTGTAGACCGACTAATTTAAATCGAATTTTACAAAAATCTAATACGAAAAAAATTCACTTAATCTTATTTTTTTTATTCATAAAATCAAAATTTGAAAAAAATATATCCGTAAAAAAAATATTAAGTGACATAGATTTACATGTTTTCTCGGTTATAAAAAAATTAGGTGGGGTCCATCTTTCCGACTAACTAGGAATGATAGAGAATATTTTGGAATCTAATATTTTTTTGGAATTAATATATTGACTAATCAATCTTTAATTTTTAATTAATGCGTTAAATCAAGTAGGAACATAAAGTTCTTCGTTGGATATTGTCTGTCCCCAGAAAAAAAAGTCTCAAACTTTTAACCTCAGAAAATAAACGTTTTCTCATACAGAGAAATACATGAACAAGATTAAAAATTGAAAAAGTTAGGGCTTACCATTAGGATCTGAAGCAGAAAGGAACCAGATTCCATGTCCGAGATCAACGTATAACAAGAAACCAGACATACAAAAAAATCCAAAATGTTAAATATGCTGAAAGAACAACAGAAACCCAGATCTAAGGAAGTATAATAGTATTTAAAAAAGGTGGGAACTTTTAGAGTAATGAATTTCAAAGAAACAAGGGAACTTTTTTTTCTCATACCGTTCATCCAGTTCCTTTCGGGTTGGAAGTGAAAAGCTGTTCTTTGCCATGACAACATGCTATTATTCCATGAAAACGCCACCGTATTCTCATCACCAAAAAGCCTGTTCGATTTCTCCGATACTCCGGCGGCTGGCCCGCGTGACACCGGTCGTAAAGTTTCAGGTTTTGTGGTGGTTGACGAAGCCATTGGACCATGTTCGTTTTCTGTTACGAAATCTGATCCATTGTTACTCGTCAACAAAGCCGCCAACAATCCAACCGTTAACAACCCAAAAAAAGATCGAGAGCTGCACTTTCATGGGTTTGCGGCGATTTGTGAGAGGCTCCGATGGAATGGAGCCATCGGAGCAAGAGACCGGAAGGAACGGCCTCGTATCCGCCATTCTCGAGGATTCGGATATAACAAATAAAAAAAACACGACCTTAGAAAGAGTAGAGAAGAGGGGAGGGTGAGTATGTTTGGAGAGTTAGGTTCTGACTATTATATAAGGGCAGTGGCTGCGCTTTCACTTGGCCAAGAAGCTGGGTAGTTTCGATGATTGAGATCTGACAGACAGGGCTAAGAAAATGACCAAAACCAAAATATAAACAGAAAAATTACCATATATAATTATATTCGACAATATCATCTTTAATATTCGAATCTAAATTAATACTTATTGTGATTTACCACATATATCTTCATTTGACTTGGGGGTAAGTAGGCTAGTGGAACTGCCACAAATTGTTTTAGCTGTAATTTACCGATTTAATTTACATGTTTTAATCATGTTAGCCATGCAACTGTCGTAGACAAGACGGAAGTTAGACAAGTCTCGTGTATGTTGTTTCAGAGTTTGAGGTTTATAATTTACTATTACAGACATTTTTTAAAAAGGAAATTAACAGACGATTTGGTCGGTGGGGAAATTAGAATATTTGGCTTTATACCAATAATAATTGCTTACTTGCATCTATGGAAGTATATTAATAACGTGTCTCGGATTTGATTTGCGATTATTGGTGATTTTTAATAATTTTAATCTTCGTTTATAGTTGTTTTATTGGTATGTTCAAATCTATTTAACAGAGCAACTTATAAGATTGATTTGGTTCGCTCGTTAATTATATATCATTTCTTAAGCGTCTAGTTAGACAGAGAGTATTGTTTATAATTGTTGTGCTTCTATAAATGGAACCACATGCCTTTGCCAACACATTGATTATTGGATCATATGTGTTGTTCATTTGATCATATGTGTTGTTCTTTAATACATGGTTTCTATTCATGTCCGATTTAAAGCGATGCATTAATTTAGTGGCTGTTATTAATTCTTTCCTAAGCATGTCACGTCATGCGAAAATATTCACCAAAACCACTTCCTAAAACAAATTAGTATGTTTTTTGTGTTATTTTATACGTCTCGTTAATAATTTTATATTATGTATTAATAATTTTTTTATTAATTATTTATGTTTTATTGATAATATATATGACATAAAATTATTAATAGATATACGAAAAGAACACAAAAAGGAAGGACCGACGAATTCAATTCCTACTTCGTAATAGCTACAAATGCATTGAATATTGTAAGAGCTTGTCCGCATAAAACAATTAGGCATAGAGGCTAATATGTTAACCACCTTGTTTAACCAAACTCTTGTATCCACTTGGCAGTTTATGCTGATGTGGAAGATGTTGTGACAAAATTTAAGCTAGTAAAGTTTGACATATCCCCTAGAAAAATTATGAGATGGAACGACTCACCACATCATTCGTGATCTCATCTAATAGGAGCGAATAATTATTTGAAAGTTACTTTAAGATAGATCATAGATGAATCTTATTGGACCATGAATAATGTAATGAGTCAAATCAATCTAATAATTTCCCTTACTATAACATCAATAATGACCGTTGTATCCCCAAATAATGTAATGCTGTTACTAAGCTGCTACTAAAAATGATAAGTTTAATGGGAGTCTTTCGGGTGTATAAAAAACGGCACATGTCTAAGCTGCTACTAAAAATGATAAGTTTTAAAATTTGTCTAAGATTCACCCAAAAACTTAAAATGTTACATTTTTTTGTAATATTTTAAGTTGGTTTTTTCTTATTTTTGACAAGTTTCAAAATTTCAAATATTATATAATATGCATTAAACTTTAGTTTTTGTTATAAAATGGTCATTGAGCAGTTAATTGGCGTTAATTGGATGACGTGACAGTTATAAAAATTTGAATAATATAATATTTAATCCTCCATATTAACATATTTAATTAATTTATGACTAATTTAACCCTCATTATTGATGTTTAAATAATTGAATGTGTAAATATTGAGGATTAAATATGTTATTATACAAATTTTTGTAATTGTCATGTCTCCAAGTTAACGACAGTTAACAACCTAGTGACTATTTCATAATAAAAACTAAAGTTTAATGACCATTATATAATTTTTGAAAGTTTGGTGACCATTTTATATTTTTAGGGATAGTTTAGTGACCATTTGTGTTCTATACCGTTTTTTTTATACATGAAAATAAAAAATAATTGTCCACTAATTTTTTTCTCCTACTCTTCTTTCCTATGAGCACCCTAATTTTTTTTCTTCTTTTCATTCGTCTCTCTCCTCCTATAACTTTTCTACCCAACCAAACAAACCTTAAAAAAGAAGACAGACATAGTTAAATTCATCCATGAGAAGTTCAAAAGAAGAACGAAGTTTTATTTGAATTTGGAGATTAGGTTTGGGTGCGCTCGAGGAAAGATAGTTTCATCAAGAAAAGGAAGATTGAAACTTGATTCTACCATGGGAAATGATTCTTCTCAAGTCTAGGAACCAAGCCAACATTGTGGAAAAGTTCATTTCCTGTACCCTGAATCCTGAACCAATGTGTATGAGAAGAAAGAACTGCCTATCTAATTTAGATTATGCTCATAGATTTCACTGCTAGAACCCATGCAACATCTCTTTCAACTTACTCAAATGCTACAAACCAATGAACCATATGGAAAAAAGTTGCATTTATTTAGTGTCTATTAATCTAGAGATGGACGTAGAGGGGGCTGGAAGGAACAATTGCTCACCTAAAAATTTAAAATTCTATAAGATTTAAATTTTTTTATGTATTTCTTATTGAAAATATATTTTCGCCCCTACAATTTTATAAGTTAGCCCCTCTAAAATTTTATAGATTCACCCCCTAATATAAAGGTTTGCGCCCGTTAAAGAGTAGGAGTGAGCGTTCGATCGAGTCAAGTCAAAACAATTTGAGTTATTCGAGTTGACGCATCATATTTTACAACTCAAACTTTATTTTAATTTTTTTAATCGAGTTTAAGAAATTCGAGTCGAGTTTTTGAGTTCCTATAAAAATTTAATTGTAATTATTTATCATGTTATAGTACGGTTTAGTTTTAATTTAAACGACTTTTTCTAATCATATAAGATATGCATATATATATATTTCTTTACATTTTTTATATGTTGCGTTATCTCTTCATATTTTTATATATCCGTATATATAATAAAAAATTGAGAGACTCATTTCGAACTTAAAAATAAATTCACCAATTGCTAGAACATTAGAGTTATTCAAATTTTCATTTTACAACTCAAACTTTATTTCGAGCCGAGTTTATAAAATTTGAAGTCGAGTCAAGTATTTTTACTTTAAGTCGAGTTTAATTATTTAGTTTTTTCGAATCAAATTTTGAGTTCACTGAAAGATGCTAAGCTTGTGGATGCTATTCATTGCACAACTCGAAAGACAAAGATTGAGAGTGATTCAAGTCCCAACTGCCACCCACTTGTAATTATGTTGTTGCTTGAATTTAATGATCAAACTATGTATATAAATAGTGACTTGTTATATATATATATATATATATATATTCAAAATTCTGACAAAAGTTTTGAAATAATACGGCCATTTGCATTGGAATGGCTGGATTCATTGTAGATTTCGAATGTAAAATATGATAAAGAAAATTTATAAATATTAATAGAGTGCTGCTGTTCTTCAAGCTTTTTCAAACTTGTTCCATGTCGCCAAAGCCTTGAGAAATTTCTCCACCTGCACCATAATTCCCATATTAGTCTATGTTTTTGAAACAACTGAAATATGAACATTTGTTGAGCTTAGCTTTACCTCTGACGGGTCCCTCACAGAGAAGAATGCGTTGCTTTCTTTGGGAACTGAAGACACCAATATCCCATAACCCAGTTTTGATTCCCTCAAAGCCTGATTTACAATGTTTTAAACCTGTATTTAGAATCTAAACAAGTTTTTTTCATAAAATCTGCAATTTCAGTTATATATACTTGCCTTGAATGCGTCCTCATCGGTCCTGTCATCTCCGATGTAGATTGCGAGCACCTCATCTGTCTCACTTAATCCTGCATTAATTTGCATAAGTTATAACAATAAGCGAATGCGTATTATATTAATGTCGGACAAAGAGAATGAGAAATACCGAGGGATTCAAGCAGAAATTCAACTGCCTTCCCTTTATTCCAGTTAATCACAGGACGGATCACTAAAACCTGAAGAACAAGGAAAATGGAAGAGTTTTACAATACAGGTAACACAAATGTCAATGGATTAACAAAAGGGGTCGAGTTGCTTATCGAAGTTCGGAAGGCAGTAAAAATAACATACCTTCCTCCCATGAGTTAATCTTAAACGAGGATAGTCTTTCAGAATATCATGAACGCGCTGTGCAATAGTCGGCCAGTTCTGAAAAAGCAGAAAAAAGGTTGCATTTTAATGTTGGAACTAGTAACCAACTAGGCTAAATGTCAGGTACAACGCTGGTACTATGTGTCTCACCTTCTCTTCTACATTACGGTAATGTACAGAGGTGCAAAACTTGTGATTCTCAACCTTTGCACCTTTAATATCTTTAGTATTCTCGACGAGGGTTTTAAAAACCTGCAAAACAAACCAAGCGTGTTCACCTTAAGCATGGTCCATATATAAGAGGTGAATGGAAGGTGTGCGATCCTAACGTTTATGCACCTCGTCGATCATAGGGATGAATTCTCTAGCCGGCTGGAAAAGATTTACCTCCTTGCCCTGTCATATAAGATAATGATTAGCATGAAATCGAGAATGAAATTTATAATATAAACAACCTACATGACAACCTTTTCACAGAGAAAATAATTTCATGAAGCTGTTGAAAGTATTGAGTTTTTTTACCTGTTGGTCAGTTGATCTAATACAATTCGGATGGTCATCAGACTCTGCATGACTCACAGGGCCCATAATGTCCATCCCATGGCTACCAGCATAATAAAGTTCAATTAGTCCTACCAATTCATAAACCTGAAATAAAAAAAAACAAAAAGGCAGTAAACCGAACCATATCTTAACCGGATTATGATGGAAACTACAGAAGAAAAAAACGAAAGAAAGTTCCTGAAGGAACTACCATCTACCTTATCACGACTTCTGCCACTAATAATTGCTGTTGGGAAATGCTTTGCAAGATCTCTGACAGCAGAGCGCATCTGAAAATATGGTAAGATTTTCCCCCCTTAAATTTCAATCAAAGGAAGATGAAGACAACCAAATAATACTATTACATGCACCGAAATGGACCGTCATACTTACAGAATCAGACATAAATGCCCGATCTGGGTCATCTACGATGGGGGAAAGGGTACCATCATAGTCTAGAAACACTGCAATTCTTTTGTTCTTGGCATTTTTCGAGATTTGGTCAATAGATTTAAGTGCAGAGGGATATTTAATCTGCATAATCAGTGTAACAAGCAAACAAGTTTATCTAGGTGAAATGTATAATACAAGTAATTATATATGCATATCAACGATTAGATATATGCATACCATCCAGGAGCAGTAAGCAATATCGAAATCATCTGCAACAGCATCAACATTGAAGTCCTTGGACTTGATTAACTTCTTACGAGGGGGCGATGATGATCTCATCGCCTCTAGCCAACCGTTGGACCGAACATCCTCCAGCTTTTCAGGCTTCTTCCTGGGAATCGTCATATACTTGCCTGTGGGCAAAGATCCACCTGATTGCTGATAGGAAAGCAGATTCGAATGGATGCCTAGTCTCGAATTGTTTACAGGAATAGGATCAGTGAGAACAGGAGATGAATGATTCGACTTCAACTCCATTAGACTCAAACCACTTTTAAACACACCAATAACAGGTCAAACTATATCTTTTCCGACGGAATCAGCTTTGTCAAGTACAGTTTTGAACCTTCAATTCTTGTCAAACGTTTTAGCCGACCTTCTTGTCTATGAAAAACCACCTCTTCAATGTTTTCTTATGACTACTACCGTTCAGTGAGCAGTCCATCAATCGCAGGCTTCCTCGAAACTGATGGTCGAACATCAAAGCAGAAATTCAGAATATCAAAACAGAAAGCTGTAAATTTGAGATTTGCATTTCTTTTTCTCAAGAAAAACATGTGTACCTTCTCATCTCCAAAGCTACACCACATTTATGGCAGATGACAGAACATTATTTGTGCAGAGGCTCTCGAGACGACAGAAGTACGGTTTCCGAATTTGATTAGAATGAGCTAAGATCTACATGTAGAGAAGTGGAGAGAAAACCATTACAACATATGTATATATGTATAAATAGTGATTCAATGAGAAAGGCCCTAAGAAGATGGCTTTTAAGACATAAATAATAATACTTCAATTTCAGCAATATGTTAATCAAAAACCACAGCAATGTCACTCAAAATTTTATATAGAAATGGACTTGAAAACGCTTGAGTATTGTGCGCTTAAGAATGCTTGAATCCTTGTCCTCTTATATATTGTAGGTTGTTGCAACAACAATAGTACCAATCGAGTTAAGATTCAGTCAAAATTTAATTAACTCTGAATTGTGTTCATATGGATGAAAATAAGGACATTCCAATGGGCCAGACCAAAGAAAATGTCAAGTCTTGAAAGAAAATTATTCAATCATATAAATATTTTTTCCAATCAAATCATTCAAACAACAGCAATATCGAATCTTTAAAAGCCTTTACTTTGGGAAATCGTCAGCAAATTGTTTTTACTATTGAAACTTAGCATCAGTCTACAAAATGATTAAGACACGTTTCTAAAATTTCAATGATTTTATTACCTAGTCATTCACAGGTAGGAACCGACAAAATAGAAACTTTTTACAGAATCAAATAAACAAATCGACGATCAATCAAAAACCATTTTCTTCCCTAACATACACTGCAACTACCAAAACAGGAAAATAAAAGGAAAGAAAACCCAACAGATTTAAAACAGACCCCAAAGGCGAGAAATTTAAAACTGGGTGCTACATACATATGTTTGTATGTGTCTGCATGTCTTATCGTGGGAAAAAGATCTAAATCCTTAACAGTATTGAAAAAAGAAATGAGAATCTAAATAAATGAAATTAAAAAAGACGGGAATCTTAATGTAAACGAACCTGGTTAACGAGGTGAAACCCAGACAAGAACCGGTTGCTAAAATGCAGTTCTAACGAGGATCGACAAAAATAAACAGCTAACGGAATGGAACAGAGAAACGGAGATGGGAGAGAAAATGTGAGAAAAAAGAAACGGCAAAAAAGAAAGATGGGGTACAAGCAAAAAAGAGGAGGAGAATTTAGAGGCAAAAATGGCTACCTATTTATAGAGTTTGAAGAGGATGGAACGTGTATGTCAAGATAACTTTTTTTTTTTTTTTAATTTTAGACTTAATGGTTCTAGAGGGTATAATTTGTTTGGAACAAAATTAATTCACCCCTTACATTTCTTTTTCATTCAATTAAATCCTAAAGAAAAACAATTAATTAATTTTATAATTAAAAATTACATTAATTAAGTTCTTCGATTAATTTTGATCCTTATATATTTATGATCCAGTGTTATCATTTTCAACTGACGCGTGATTTTTTTAGATTTTATTTTTCATTTATGTATTTTTAAATATAAAATTATAGAAAATCAATTTAAAAAATAAAAATAAAAATATGAAAATTCAAAAACAAAATTTTAAAAAATATCTACAAATGTTAGTTTGCGAGTTACCTATAATTAGGTTGGTTACAAACGTTGTATTGATGAATTAATGTGATTTGGATTTGGATTATAATTTTAAGCGTTAAATCATAAATGTGCCTAAACATATGTTTAGAATTTAAATTATTATTTGTTCAAAAAATATTATAAATTTATTATAAGAAATTTTTAAAGAACTTATAAAACTTTGTTGAATATTATTAAACCGTGTAATAACTAATCAGCAGAATTATAAACAATTTACACACTAATTATATTGTTTAAATATATTTTAATTTTTTAATATTAATGTTTATATTTTTTAATGAATGTAATAATTTTAGATTTTTTAATTTTATTTTTCAATAATATTTATTGTTTTTATATTTTTTTAAATTTTTATATAATTCTTTAAATAATATTAAATGTTTATGATTTTTAAATCAATCTACAGAATTTTCAAAAATTGAATGATTTTAACGATTCTTTAAAAAAATTTAAGATAATTTTTTATTTTATTTGAATTTTAAATACGTTTTAAAGATTTTTAGATAATTTTAAAATAAAATTTTAAAACATTCTGACAAGATCATGTAACAGTTTTGTATCGCAACACAAGACATAAATAAAATTAAAAACTGATGAAGTTAATAATCAGTGCTAGTTAAAAGGATTACCTTATTTTTTAAAATTTAAGAATTTAATTGAGTGCAGAAAAATCAGGGCTGAATTGATTTATTTCAAAACTTTGAGAGTTTTTGAAACCATTAAGCCTTTATTTTAAGGAAACATAAGATGCAATTTCCATTGTTCTTCTCTAAAAAATAAAAATTATGAGATAAGTAATGCGACCCGTATTACAGCAATGCCACCTGTAAGGGTATCAGGTGAAGTGGCCACGTGTCAGTTCGGGTCCACTCCCGTCGCTTTCTTGCATTGCTGGCAGATGTCGGTGACCGTATTTGTTTTTCTTTTTTTTATTTTTTTCTTTCTAATAAAAAAAGTTTTAAACGGATTATTGTCCAATATAAATGATTCAAAGCACAAATCTCGTGCTATAATTCACGTGCCTTGGCCATTTAAGCTGCCTTTTTATTTGTTTAATTTCGTTAAAATAAAATGATAAAAAAATTTGTTCGTAAACATAAACGAACTAAACACACATTTGTTCATGTTCGTTTGTTTATTAAACAAACATAAAAAAAATCCATACTCATTAATTTAACTTAATAAATAAACATAAACGAACGATATATGAACGGTTCATTGAACTCTCTTTTTATTTACGCCCCTAGTTGAGTTCTTTTATACGAGAAAAACAAATAAGAAAGCAATGGAAAACTTTTTTATCATTATTTCTCTTGATTTCCTTAACTATTTAATATCATCCTATGAAAAGGATATAGACTCCTTTTGGGGAAATATGTTGATGTATTTACTATTTACCCCTTATTTCATTATCACGATTCTAAATCAGGGAAACCCTAGTTCGTTACTCTAATTAAATGCCCTATTTCACAGCACATTTAAAAAAGAAAAGCAAAACTATTCACTTTGGAGTAAAATCTAAGTTTTAACCAAAAGGAGTTAATTTGATATGAATGCAATTTTAATTTTCCTTTTTTTACCATCTGTTCATTTGCTCGTTATTCCTTATTGGTGTAACTGGGGGAGATATTAATTAATTGTTAAATTCATGAGGATTTATTTTTGTTCACTTAAATATATTGTACATTATTAAATAAGGTTATATTTTGATACACGAGCAATGTAAAAAAATATTACATTATTTTTTTAAAATTTAAATTATAGATTATTAAACCCTAAACTCTAACCATGAATCATAAAATCTAAACCCTACAACCTAAACCCATAAACTCTAAATTTTAAATTTTAAACCCTAAATCTAACAAATTTGTGTAAGTTTTAACTAAAGTTTACACAAATTTGTGTATTAAATTTTTTTTCTTATTAAATATTCAAAATTAAATTAAATTAATGGAACAGCCAAATGTGGTTACTATTTTCAAAGATTTTATGGATCTCAATTTTCTGACTAGCAATGGCAATATGAGCAAGTGGGGAAGAGGAAGAGGAAAGTTATTTTCGTGAAAGTGGTTAATGGTTAACAGTTATGGAGATTACAGTTACATCATAAAGATTTAGACAAATAATTAATTTCAATCATTTAACTTCACCCTGTGAACCATAAATAAAGCCTTTCACGATTCTTCTTCACGGCGAGATTAATCCACCTGTGAAAACACCTGCTTTCTAGGGGGAAATTATACATGTACTGTACCTAATTTTTTCCCCAGCACAAATTAGATTATTTTTAAAAATGTTGTATTTGTCAGTAAAAGTGAAGATGATAAGAGTATCTACTGACTTTAAACAGTGTCGTCCATGTGGCAGCCATCTATGGAGGTCACTGTCACAGATATAAGCTAAAGACGCTAAATATGCATTCTATCTTGGATGACTGCCACGTGGACGATACTATTTAATGTCGGTAGGTATTTCTATCAGCTTCACTTTCACTGTAGTAAATGCTATGTTTCTAAAAATAATCTGAGTTGTGCTATATTTATATGAAAAAAAGTCAACAACCCTAAAAATGTAAAGCTTCCACTTTCTAGGATATATATATATATATATAACATCCCCCAATTATTTCGATTAATGTTGTATATGTATGTCTATTGTGCATTTGTTTCGTCGGAATTTTCTTTGTAGTTTAACTCTTTATTTATTATTATGTGTATTATTTTTTCTGATTAGAATTAAAGAGTTTTTAACAAGACAAAAAATAATAATCCCTTCATCATCAAAAAAATATTATATATGTATATATTTACCAATAGTGAATTCTAACTTTACGTTAACTAAACCTAACGTATTATTATTATTATTATTATTATTATTATTATTATTATTATTATTGTAGACGATATTCATGTTATGTTGAGATAAAAGGGATGAACAAATCTTTTAAAGACGAGATTGGAATCTCATACCACTAACTAAATCATATTGAAGACAAGGACCGATATGTTAAAAGTGATTTACTTGAGTAAGCATGAATGTGTCATGTCTTAGAGAATAATAATCGTATTAATCTCACATCAAAAAAAGAAATTTTGGAATATAAAAATATTAACATTGTACACGTTATTATACATGTCTTTTGAGAAAACAATAATAACTCCGTAACAAGTGATATCAGAGTAACGCATTGCTTGTCCAATTTCGTGTTAAACGCCTTAATGGAAAGATGAAAATATCAATCAATATAAAAACAATAATATTACACATCTTATTAGACTTTTTTTTTTGTTGAAAATAATATTACATATCAAGTTGGAATAAAGTAATAGTTTTTATTCACTAGCCTTTAAGTTCCAATAATGACTTTCAGTTCTCTTGCTTACCATCAATCAAATTTCAATTAAACTGCTTAAGATTCTCTTTATTTTATATTTTTTTTCCAAAAAAAAATATTTAGAAGAATAAGCCATCAACAATTATTGGTGACTTTTGGTCACATACAGAGACGGAGGGACTACTACCTCGAGAGAGGGTCCATGCCTCCCATCTCTCATTTTTTTATCTTTATAACATATATAAAATTTAAATCGAATTATTATCGAATTATCTAAAAACAATACTTATTATAATTAAGGGGTTAAGATTTCCTTAGAAAAGGTAATAATTGGAATTTGAGTAACTAAACATATGATTTAACCTAAATATTACAGTGAGAAAATAGGTATTGGATTTTGGAGTGGAATGTAACGGAAATTTCTTTTAACTTAAACTGCTAAACATGTGTTTTTCACTTGTTGATTATATATATATATATATATAAATTGATAGGCACAAAGGAAAGTTGGAATTAAAAAAAGGTAAGCATTGCCCTGTATATAACCTGTAATGTTTAGGTAAAGTAGCACCAAATGTAAACGTTTTTATTATGGATTATCGGAAGGATGATTGCAAGATACAACCGTTTATTTTTGTATAGTTCATGTTCATTTTATGATTTATGTCTGAGATGTGTAACTCTCGTTCTTAACAATATCATCTTAATTTAAACCTGAATTATATTTTTAAAAATGTAATGCGTTTTATCATTGCACCCAATATTTATAGGTAAAGATACAATTATTCTTAAAACCTTTTCGGTTTATTTCTGATTGTTGATGTCATTTTCGAATCGACAGATACGAGAAGGGGGAAGTAGGTAAAGGTTGGCAATTATCAAACTCCATAATGAATTGCCAACCAATCAGGCGGATACCAAACAAAATCCTAGCTACCCGTCTTTCCATAGCTTGCCCACTACCTCCTTTTTCTTTGCTCAAGTTTGGTTTAAGAATTCGGGAGTCTAAAGTACGGTAGGTTTAAGATACGGCTAAAAATATTAAATTTTGAGATTGTCTAAAAATTTAAAATGTTAAACTTTTTAACAATATTTTAAGTTGGTTTTTTGTGATTTTTTTACAACTTTCGATACTTACCAAACAAGCTTCGATATTTCTTTTTTATATAATATTTTAAGTTCTTGGACAAAGTATAGAAACTTGTTAAAAATCACGAAAAAAATAACTTAAAATATTATCTAAAAATCTAACATTTTAAGTTCTTCAACAAATTTTAAAATTTACTTTCTTTAGCCGCATCCTAAACCAATTGTACCCCAGACTCACCCTAAGAATTGGCTTCAAATCTTTATATAATGTGACTCATCTTTCTACCTTCAGCAACATCAATATGTGCTTTATTGGTACACTCTCCACTAAATCTTTTATAGGGAAGTTAATTTCATTTGTACTCGAATAGATTCGAATCAAATTATATTTAATTCGAGAAAAAAATTAACCATTCAACTTGACCTAGTATATGAACATTCACCCTTCATTTTTCTAATTATTATTTTGTGTTTAAGGTGAGTTTTCTATTCTTTGACAATGTAGTTTAAAGTTCCATAAACACAAGGGAAAAGAGTTGTAGGAATAGGGACTACATCAAAAAGAAATGCGCTAACCTCCCACCTTCTCCAATAAATATGTTTTTTTTTTAATTTTGTGTGGATTAATTATTTTTTTTGATAATTTTTAATTGATGGATTTTATCTATATTATATATTACACTTCTGATTGAGTTAGTGTCATACGTAAACTTAACACTTAGTGTCATAAGTAAACTTAACACCAATTCAGTTAGTCAATAAAAGAACCATAGGCGGATCTTGACAAAACAATATGAGGTGGCTTATTTAAAAATTTTAAAAGTCTAAATTATTTTTTTAATTTTCGAGATTTAGTGAGAAATTTTTTAAAAATTAAAAGGGATTTAATTAATTTTTTTCATAAAAATAAAATTTAATGAGAATTTTAAAAAATTTGAAAGGACCAAATTAAAAATATTTTAAAGATTGAAGGGTAAAATGTTAATTAAATTTTGGGGTTTTGGCTCCCCTTTAGCTCCCACCAAGCTCCGCCCTTGAAAAAACGATCTCTATCTCAAAGTATAATAAATATTATTATGTGTATTTTTATCTTTTCATACTTTATATAATCATCAAATGAAACAACTAAAAACCATTACTTTTTTTTATTTAGTAGAGAGTAATTTCATAGATAAATGCGAGGATTCGAACTCATACAAGATTATTTAACATATTTAACCACCTCGTCAATCAATGAATCTCACTCAAAACTATTACTTTGAATATAAGACGAATGAATTTATTGTTAATATTAAATAATTAAAAAAGTTTTTAGATATTCCGAACATAGTTAATTCAACAAAAGAACTTAAAATTTCAAATTTTCGCGTAACTTTCTTATTTGAATCTAAAGCTCTAAATTTAGAGATAAGCAATCAAATTGAAGATTCCAACGTGCCAATGCAGCCTCATATCAATAGCAATAGCCTTATTGTTAATATATTTATTAAACATGTAATACATCCTTTGTACCCAGTTCAGATGTGGGGGAAGGAAAACAATAAAGGAAATTGCAAAAGTAAATTATAAAGTGGGGGAGACTGAGAGTACGGTTTGGCTGCCGCGACCGGCCACCGCGGATACACGAGGCTGAATCCTTGTCCCTACCCTAAACGACAAAACTCAAACCCCACCGGTTCTCAAATTAGAATCCCCACCCATCTCCTACTGACATGCCATAAACTTTTCATCGGAAAGGCAAGTTTTTCAGAAATTTTCATACAAACTCCCTTTTTATTTGCTAAATTACAGCTTTGAATATATAATTAGGTGTCGATTAGGAAATGCGATTTTTATTTTATTTTATTTTATTTTATTTTATTTATAATACTAAGATTCAAATCATATGTATTACTAAAGGAACTTAAAAATTAATTGGTTGGTTGGATGACGCGAGGTTGATGCAATGAGGAGGGAGGCCTGACTCGGTGCTGACACGGCCGAGTACAATAATAATAATTAATAAGTTGTAAAGTAAAGAGAAATGTAGAAATTGGGTTCCTTTGTCTGCGCCTGAAAGGTCGTTTTAAAGCTTTAATTTAACAAAGATACAATACATGTGGGAGTTTCGAGGCCAACATACGACCCTTTGGGGACTTTAAGGCTTCTGTCCAAATGGTGGTATGGTATCTGCCCAGACCCATGCAGTTCGTTGTTTCTTACGAAACCGATTTCCTGCTCTTTTTCACATTACTCAACCCTTTTAATTTTCATTAAAATTATCAAAATATATCAAATTCAGGGGCAAATAATTACATCCCTTTCAATTTTTTAATTAAAAATGAGACTCTTAAATTCTACCGTTCTTCATATTGTCAACGTGATTATATACACTGATCGGTTAATGTAGCAGCCCATAATTTAGCTTACTGGGCATTTATTGCACAATAATATAATTATTTTTATTTAGCACACTGGACATTTATTGCACAATAATTATATTGAATACGTTATAATCGATGATGCTATTAATAGATAATGTTCGTGGGTACTATTTCATTTCTTAGGAGTTGGCATTAGGTTCTCTAATATTAACAGTAAAAAAGTTTTTAACGAGATCTGTATTTCTAAAAAACAACAACGTAATTATACAGATCATAGATCCAACGAGGCTTCTAGATTCTACCGTATACAAGTTTACGAACATCTACTAAAATATCATGAATTAACCGTTGGATCTATGTAATCATGCTGCCGATATATAAAAAATGTAATGACTTTGGGGCTGAAATGCCGTAAATCATGTTCCAATCAAATCACTTAGCTAGATTATCGTTGATTTTAAAAGTCTGCTGGTAATACAGAGAATTCCACATTGGGTACGAATCATTTGGCTTGATCCGATTCGGTTCGCGTGTGTTTTTTACAGACAAAATCTTCCGGGTAAAGTATTATTGATCAGAGTTTATATTTTACCATTTTTAGCTGTTACAAAATAGTATTTATGGTCATTAAAATGGTGTTTATGATAATTAATTATTTTATAATTGTCGTTGAATCTTTTATCATTTTACACCTTACTTTAAGCCTATAAATAGATAGCTCTTTTTAGCTTTTGAATATTAAAAAAAGATTAATCTCAAATATTTTTCACTCTCAAAAGCTCTTTGGCCTCTTCGAAGGTTTCTTTCTTAGAGAAGAGTACTACTATCTAAGTCCACTCTATTTTTTAGGTGTACAAGATTTAGAGAGCCGTGCTAACTTCAGGGGGCTATTCGTCCATTGTAGTGATTACACACATCGGGGTAAATTCGCTTCTAAGGCAGTGGTTAATACCACGAAACAGTTAATCGATTCTATGCTTATTTATTTTATTATCCAGTCAGTGTCAACACCTTATTTTGCAGCAGTTGATTTTCTAACAATTTAGAAGCGAATTTTTTGTACTGCTGATAAAACATCCTTGAGCTTAGCAATAAAGACTTCTAACTGGAGAAGGTACTCAACAGTGGTTCGGTTAGAACTGTTCCTTCCTTTATTGTGAGTTATATGCACACAATTATTTATATATAAACATGTGTTTATATTCGAAGGAAAAAAATATTATATATTTACATATATTTTATTAAAAATGCCAAAGCATGTCTTTAATGCTGTAATATCTATAAAATACACGCGTTTAATGCTTTAACAATTATTATTATGACAACCGTTATAATATCAACGGTTGTAGTGCTTGTTAAGAAGAGTGCGCAGAGATATTATACTGTATTGAATTTGCAGCACCTAAGGTTTTTAGCCATGTAAAACATATGTAATGTTTTCTATGTTGCGGATGTTCTATAGGTTAAAACATTTCATGTGATTAAGCTTCTTAGATTGTCATAATTGAATTTGAGCATTGTTTACTTCAAATTATGATGGAAGGACAATTTAAAAGAATACATGTTTTTACGGTTTGAATATTGCTTTTAAGTGAATACTAACTTTGACCGTTTCTAATTATAATAAAAAAAAACAAACGTTTTTAATAGTATTATAAATATATAAAACGGTGGGCATTTGGTTTAGTGGAGATTTAAAGGCTTTTATAATATAATTATTTAAGGTTATAAAAGCAGACCTTAAATGTGAATTAATGTTAATATTACTAAATTTTGCCCAATCAAAAAAATTTCACATAAATAGAATGTGATCCTTGTCATCGTCTAATGTCACATTTCTCCCATAAAAAACTTGCAACTTTGGTCCATGATTTACACGTCTAACAAGGCATTACAACAGCATTCAAGTAGAAAAAAAAAAACTGATATCAAATCAACTCTCTTTTTACTTGAAAATTGTTGTGACACTAATCTAACAGCCAGCACGATTGGACCAAAACCATCGGACATGGTTATCTCTTACAAAGGTGGTCCATCCGAAGCCGGTTACTGTCCGACTGACTCTAACCAAACCTCCGGAGCCATTGTCGAAAACGACAACCGGAACAGAAGGGGTCCCCTCTCCATCAATTACCACCTAACTAATCAGTTGTATATGCGCGGCATCAATACAGTTGGAAAATGAACCCTAAATGCTAAAAAGACTTTTTTCCCCTTTGATGTGTCGATTGTCATTTCGAATTGTGTCCAGCATCAGTTTAAACGTGGAGCTGCATGAAAGATAGTACAAGGAAATGGACAAGCTAGTTTCTAGCTTCGGTATCAAACAAATTTCTCTATCAATCAGAATATAACTCCATGCTGCCGGTCACCTCTAGCTTTTTCACTATTAGTGTTTTTATGCACATGTGACCAAAATCGATTATTGTTGCAAGAGATTTGGGAGATCTCTGATTAAGTAACGAATAGAAATGAAATTAAAGCAATAAGAGACTAAACTATGCCCTACTAGTTCCGAGTTTTGTCAAGTGTAGCAATGAGGATGATAAGGTTTTTCTCTGTAAGGTGAACTTTTAAATAATTGATTCTCTCACTACTAACGCTTCGTATAAATGTTCTTTTAGAAGAAAACTTCGTCTGTTTAATTATTTTTTGATATAATCATTGTCACTGGCGGATGCACGTTAAAGGTTGGGTAGACCTGTGCCCACCCTGAATTTTTCAAAATTTATACATTTATTTTTAATTTTTGTAATTTTTATAAATTAATTTTTAAATTTTATGATTTATGCCCACCATGAAATTTTGAGGTTTTATGATTTGTGCCAACCCTCAGAAATATTTTGACATGTGCCAAACCTCAAAAAAATTATGTAACAAGGACATATATACACGCATGGATAAATTTAGAGGAACAAAACAAAGAATGAAGGACGGGCCATTTTCTACATTATTCTCCTTCTAATGTTTTCACTTTTTTATTCTCTTTACAACTACCGTTAACCGCGACTTTTCGTTTAAATCATAAGGGTAAACATCCTAAACGCCGACAACAACCATCATCCCATTTAGCTTATCAACAATAAAGAAACGGCAGAATTAATTAAACCTAATTAATAAGGAACCAAGTTGTTTCAATTGAGATTTAAAAAGAGATTAAGAATAGCATGAGATCCGCTTGCATGATAGTTTAATCCTAGAGCTAGAACACATAGGCCATCACCATCGTATGTAAAATACAGTCATTTCATCTTTCGATATAACTTGTATCGGTCCACTTGACAATTGGGTGTCTATACTGTTCTTTTCGTATAGTGTTTAGTTTTTTCTCCTTTTAATCTTGCGTTTTTTCTGCGATTCGCCGTGATTGTAACAAAGTAGCCGACTGGGCTGCTAAGTTAACTAAAGTAGATCATTGTCCTATAAATTGGACCGAGGATGTTCCCCCTGGTCTGCTTCATCTCTTGTAACTTCCTCTTTCTATGAACTTCATAGTTTTGGTAAAAAAAAAAAAATCTTAAGCTCATCATGTGGAGCATTGTGTCAAAAGTAGTTGACAAGTCCTAATCTTTTCAGCTGAATAGGGCTTTTTCTATAATTACCATATGTATGAACCTTGTTTCCTTTCAGATGCTGCTGACCATTAGACACATAATTGAAGTAATAAGAATCCACAATAATATCGCTTAAGTATATTTTGAGTTCGAAGTTTTGTGTAAGCAGAAAATCTTTGTTGAAAGACTTATCTACCAAAAATTAAATATGCGAGACGGATTAATCCGAATTAGTCAAAGTGAAACTATAAAAGAACCGAAAGGAAAAAAAAAATGAACCGACAAAATTATATGGTTATATAATTGCACATGGTGCAACGGGAGACGTGTTGGTGATAATGTTGGTTTGGTGTTCGACAATTTGTTGTCGTATACCTGCTGCAAAGTTAAACTACATTAAAGGTCATTCAATTATTAGTAAAATTATGATTGAGTCACTCAATTATTAAAAGTTAAAATTGAGTCACTCAATTATAATTTTAATTATGATTAAGTCACTTTTCTGTTAAAATACAAACGAACATCTACTAAGGTTTGATATAATGACAATTTTTGTCCTAATAACTTAAATATTCTACCAATTAGTCCAAATTCAAAACAATTCAATAAATTTAACCATTTATATTTTAAAAATATATCAATTTTATCATTTTTCTTTCCCCTAATGGCTTGTATACCCTCGTTAGTACTAGAGTACTTTATTTAAAATCATTCTTAATCTAATACACAAATACATAAATGTAAAGATATTTATAATTATTTTTAATGTTAGATCTATAATTAGTATCTACCACTATACCGAACCTTGTTATGGTGTCTGTTTGTTATTTGAGTGACCCAATTATATTTTTTAATGATTGAGTAACCAATCGTAATTTTACTAATAATTGAGTGACATCCAATGTAGTTTACCCTTTAAAATAACACCAGAATCATCAAAATAAAATAAGGGTTATATTTTTTTGTTGATACAGAATTATCTACTGCAGCTCAATCTGATTTTGATGCAGGAGTTCCAACACCTCCCTAGGTGGCATAGCATAGATCGTTTCTCCCAAAGACATCTTCGAACAAGAGCAGCAAGTTTATCAGCAACCAAGTTGGCTATACGAACAATACATCGAGTCTGCACCTCCCAATCATGGGATAAGATGGCCTTGATCCGAGTCACCAATGTGTTGCCTACTAACGCCTTCGATGATCCGTTCAAATGTCTGCGACAATTCTATTATCAGTCTCTAATTTAATTTTTTGAAAGCCGAATCTTTACAAATGGTTGAGAACATCACGTGCTGCCCATAACTCGGCAGTCAGAACTGAGCAAGCTCCAAGGCTTGGAGCAAAGCCAAACATCCAAATGCCATTTTCATTTCGCACTGCCCCTCTTATTGCCGTCATGTTCCTCGAACCACCAACAGCTCTATCAACATTCACCTTCACCCATTCGGATGGTGGCACATACCATCTCGCATCAGAGGTTGGAGCAAAGAAGCGATTAACTTGTGCCTCACCAATTGCTACCACTTCATCTTTCAGCCGCAAGCAACGAATCAACGAATTAACTTGTGAAGCCAAGATGGGAGATTTGCAAAAAGCGGATGATTTTTCCAAGGAGAAAACCGCGAAGGAGATCCAAGAAGTTCTCAACTCGATGTACGAAAAGTTGAACCAACAAGATATTTCCCTTCAAGATGCAGTGGAGGCAATGAAGGCAGAATTGGAGTCGTTGGGAAAGAGGGTTCTTAGGCTTGAAAAATCCGAAGAGGAGGCCAAGCAGACCCAAGGTGTTTTCGAGTCCCGTCTTGACGAAGTGGAGTCCATAGATGATCGGTTCAAGGACGAGACACGAGAAGTTCTCAACAAGTTGGTGACTGTTCGAGGGAGTAATGCTAGTGAAGCTGAGATGGAAACTTTGCGGAAAGAAGTGGATGAGCTCAAGAGGGAGCTGCTCAGTTGCAAGACCGCAATGAGTGAATGTGATGCGCTCAAGACTTTCTTAGAGGGATTTAGACCGGGGGGCGAAGCTCGCAGTAGAGCAGAGAGATGCCCATAGACTTTCAGAGGCTCTCGTTGTTGCCGAACCTCTGACCGAGCCCGCAGAATGCAAGCAGGCGAGTGTTGAGTCAACCAAGCCCAGTTCGAGAGACAAGGGGAATGGTGAGACTAAGTCCATGCCAGAAAAGAAGGGGAGCAAGAAGTTGAAGTGTTACTTCTGTAATGGTCCTCATTTGATAAGGGGATGTCCCGAGAAGAACTGCCTAGCTGCCATGGTAAAGACAACAGACGAGTCAAAGGGTGAAGTAGCGAGACTTGGGGCGATTGTGTGCGCCAATGCCGCCAAGCGAAGTGAGAGCAGTGGTTCGACTACGAGTGCCAAAGTAGTCCAACCAGTGATAAGACTTGGTGCGATAGCAAGTGAGAAAGCTATCGAGCCGAAGGTAAAGACGAGGCGATTGGAGTGCTACCGATACAAGGGACCTCACAAGTTGCGGAGATGCCCGGTTCGAGCCAAGTGGTTCGAGGGACAGGACAAGGCCAAGAGTAAAAAACCTGTGAAACTTGGTTCAGAGTTGTCTAGTTCTGCCAAGGTAAGCAGAGACCATGAGCAGAATGGGTTGAAGATGTCCGGGAAGGCTGAGAAAGAACTTGCTGAGAATGTTCGAGTGAAGAACATTACTTTTGAGACCAGTAGAGTGTCGAAGGGGGCTGAGCCGTTGAGAGACATAGCAACCGTTAAGATGCCACCTATGGGCAAGGTGGGAAAGAAGCGAAGGACTTCGAGGAAGAAGTGCCGACGCAAGATTAAGCAACTAGAGTGCTACCAGTGTAAGGGGCCTCACAAATTGCCAGAGTGTTTGGATTGAGTCAAGCCATCCAAGGAGTTGGGTGAGCCCAAAGAGAGCGAGGCTGCATCGCTTGATCCGATAATGTCGAGTTCTGCCAAGGCCAAGGGGGACCGAAAGCATGAAATGGTGACCATGTCCGAGAAGGCTACCGAGGAGCTTGCCGAGGATGTTTGGGGAAAGAGCATCGCTTTTGGGACCATTGGAGTGTCAAAGGGGGCCAAGCCGTTAAGGGACATAGTAACCGTGGAGACACCACCAATGGGCAAGTTGGGAAACAAGCGACGAACTTCAGGTAGGAAGTGTCAAAGCAAGAGAAAGCACCGAACTTCAAGGAGGAAGGATCGATGCAAGAGAGCACCAAACTTCAAGTCAAAATGGCGGATGCAACCAGGAGCAATGGACTTCAGGGAATAAGAGGCGATGCAGAGTAGCGCAGCGGACTTTGTGGTGAAAGTGCCGATGCATGCAAAGAACTTCGACGAAGAAGGTTCAATGCAGAGGGGGCTAGACTTCAAGGAGAAATAATGGCTGACCTGTTTTAGAGTAAATGTGATCGAGGAGAAGGTACATCTCAAACACATTCCTAGTGTTTTTGGTTTTGATTTGCCATTGTTGATGAGCGTAGGTCAAGTAAGACCTAGTCTTCAGTGCGGAGGAAATGAAGATTGGAAGAGACCTTTCAAAGTTCAAAGGGGCAAGCCAGAGTTATCGACAAATCTGAGAGTTCAGTCTGTGTTCAATGTTGTGACAACTTCCAAGTCTTTGCCGCAGGACCAAGTGGGTCTGAGTCGAGGTAAATCGGAGTTTGTGGGAGAATGCTCCTACAAGAGAGAAGTATCAAGAAGCGTCTTAACACGCGATGTTCAACGACAGTTTGAGTCGAGGCGAGCAGTTCATATGGGGGAATTGCATGAAGCCGAGACATCGACGAGTAATCAAATTGACCCTGCCCAGGATCATTCGAGTGCAGCGACGAGGGCGTCGCTAAGTCAAGTGGGGGAGAATGTCATGGACCAAACTTTTAAGATCGAGACATTGGCGCAAGCATCAGATAGGGAGGTTGTACGCAATGTAACGGGCTTGCCAAATGTGGCCTAGCACTTGGAGAAAGGCGTGGACCAAAGCTTTGGGACCGAGGTGTTGGCGCAAGAATCAGCCGGAGAAGGTTTGCGCGGTGTAACGGGCTTGCCAAGACCATTACACTTGGCCCAGCACTTGGAGAAAGGCGTGGACCAAACCTTTGGGACCGAGGCATTGGCACAAGAATCAGCCAAAGAAGGTTTGCGCGGTGTAACAGGATTGTCAAGACTATCACACTTGACCCGGCACTTGGAGAATGCTAAAGAGCCCGCAAGCCCACAGGACTCAGCCAAATCCATAGAGGATTTAGGAGGGTAATTCGGTCAAAGCAACATCTATTTATTTGAAATATAATTTGTAGATAATGTTTGTGATAATTAGAGATTTGAATTGAAATTTGATTAGATAAGATCAATCTCAACCATCGATGTAATTTAAACTGAGCCGTTGGATGTAGGGGAGTTCAACTATAAATAGAGGCTCCCTCCTCACTTGTAAATCATCTCATATTCACTCATTCATTCACTTTGAGTAATACAATAAGCATTTACTCTAAAATCTCTGAGTGTTCTTCATTGTTCTTGAGTATTCTTCGTTGTTCTAGTTGACAATCTCTTTCCGTTGTTCTTTGATTAGTTTCTGCTTAGAACGATCTTTCGTTCGAGGGATTCGGGAAGTGTTTGATCTTCCGGAGCGAGAATCCTGACTGAGTTAGGTGTTTGTCGAGAGAGCTTCACCTAAGGCCGTGATAAGGGATTTAAGGGTGACTTAGCCGATGTTTCAACCGAGAAAGCGACTAAAGCCCGCACGATTCGTCTGGTAAAAGTCTAGCCCGTGACGAGATCCATCGAAGCCTGGAGGGCTTATCCGAGCCATTATCAAGCAGGAATACTCACAAGGCTGGTTGAAGGTTGACTTAGGCGCAAGAATCGACCGATTAACGTCAAAGGCGTCTAAGGCCGCACGAATCCGCTAGGGTCAAGTCTAGCCCCGTGACATATACTTAAACCGTGCCATTTTCTGTTCTGAGTTGACCCCTCCACTCCCGCAACTATCTAACCCCGTATACTCCCCTGGCGCCGCCACCATCACCAATGGGGTCGACGAAATCAATAACGCTATCATCCCCACATTTCCTTCAGTCCCTAATAACCATAGACGCCTCCGTCTCACTCTTTCTCCACACAGTCTTCAAACCTATCCTCCCAACTTTCCTTCTCCTCCTACTCGAATACTCCGCCGATTTCCGCTTTTCCTTCCCTGTTTCCCTCTCTCTCTTTCTCGCTTCCCCTTCCTCTTCCTCTCTAGCCATCCCTCTCATCCTTGGCCACCTCGTGGATCTTGTTTTGATCGGCCGCATCAAACTGATCTTCCGCCGTGCCCGTCCTCATTACAACCCAAACATGTCCCTCGCTGTTCACGCCGACAACTCTTTCCCAAGTGGCCACGCATCCCGGGTTCTATTTTTAGCTACTCTCTTCCACCTTATCTTGCAACACGACGAGGGAATCTTTTCGGGTTTTATTCAACGGTGGATTAAATTTGAACCCGGTTTTGTTCTATTAGGCGTATGGGTCTGGGCTATAATGACCGCTACTTCAAGGGTTTTACTTGGAAGACATTTCCTTTTCGACGTTTTGGCGGGGGCGTTTGTTGGGGCGCTTGAAGGGATTGTTGCGTTTCGGTATTTGAGGTTCTAGGAACCATTCTCGGAGGTATGGGGTTGATTCTTGTTGCTAAAGTTTGTACATTTTACATTGGGGGGGGGGGGTATTTGCTTTATAGTAATTCATGTCAAAGTTGTTGATAATTCAAATTGCAATTATGTATTTCAAGCTGGGATTGCTTTCAAAATGTTGTTTTAGTGTACAATTTTTAAGCTTGAGAATTGTTTGCATGTCTCTTTTGCCGTCATGAAGCTTTACCAATATCACATTTTGAAGGCATTTTAGTTATTGATTGGATGATGGAGCTAATTCTTTCTTATGAACACAGCATGGTTTGTTGTTAATTGATGAATTTAATGGCATATTTCCTCGTGTAGATCAACCCAGTCATGAAATTAGCTCTATAAAATCAGATAGAGAAGCTTTCGTATCAACCTTTATAAATCACAATTCGAGTTATAAATGCTTATGCTATCATCTTTATTTCACACATGAAGGTTTTGATTGTTTAATCAGTTGGTATGCTATCAGGCAGGAAGGCATATGACCAATATTTCAGTTGCTTCATTGCTATGTCGTACTGTAGGTGCACCTTTTACTTGAAGTAGATGATCTTAGTTTCAGCAATTAAGTGGAAGTTTTCTTCCTTTTTGAATTGTTGACAATTATTCAAACCAACTGCGTAAATTTCCTTGTTTCTTTCATTTACAAAGTCATTAAAGATGCCAATTTTAAGTTCTCTTTTCTTTTATCTATTTATGGTACCTCTCTTTTACAACTATGTAAAAATTCTTCCAGCAGAAGATTAATATCTGGAGAGTTCAAGGATGGATAGATCTGGACCCTAGAGTTTAAGGATGGATAGATCTGGACCCTAGTGTTATTTCCTGATGAAAAATTCTCCATCCTAGAGAACCCTTAGAAACTTGGTAATTCTGTTTCTGTTCGCTTGTGCAGGTAGACACGTAGAAATTACTCTTTGACCTTGGTAACATATTCCTTTCCAAGAGAATTTTGTGTAATTGCCTTGTATGGAATCACTTATTGGGCTATCATTGTACCAGCGTTAATACTCGCAGCTCTGAACTTTAGGGGAAATTCTAAAGGTTCTATGACATGTCGGACTAAACCAAATGTTTAAATCCATCTGTTGCTTTGCCCGTCATTCCAAGCTCTAGGCTGCATTCCTCCTAGTCCATGCTCTGTATTTGAGAATACCTTTCTGTTGATCTCATGATATCAGATGCCTTTAGCATAATTTTTGGCTTAGGAGTGACAACTTATGCAAATTGCTTTGTTGTTTTGTCACATATTTCTTTTTGAATTAGTCTTCTTGCATATTGTTCAACTTTTATGGCAGTTTCTAGATTCTCAGTGGTCGTAATTGGAGAAGTAAGAATTCACAATATGAATCACTATTTTAGAAATTGGTTTTGGGGAAAGTTTAAGGGTTTTTAAGTGCAATTTCTAGAAGATGTTTCTCTTGAACCCTTTATTTTGCTGATGGAGTTTTTAACCATTTATATGCTCAAAAGAATATAACACAACTTGGATGCATCATGATCTCTGGATGTGATTGGCTAACTGCTTTTGGTTGCTCACGTGACTTAGTTTTATGCCGAGGTTCTCTAAGATTGTGATTGTTCTTTCGAATGGTAATTACTTAGAATCTAGTTTTGAATAGAGGATACTAAGTCTAAAGAGGAACAGTTTTGAGTTTTCCGTCTTCTTGTTCCAATCGTACATATGACGTCTTCTAGTTAAACCGGCCAGACTGGTTGGCCTTTGATGTTTCTTCCTTCTAGTTTTTGCTATACAAGAAATGTTTGGTGTGTCTGAAAAGAAGTATAGAAGCGTCTCTTGCAGATAATTGATAAGGCTACTGTAACCCCTAAACTCGGCCCAGAAGAAATAGGTCGAATCTAGAAAGTCACGTTTGAAAACTTAACCCTCAAGAAAATCAATTTTAAAAATTATACTTTAATTTAAAAAGAATATATATAACGATAATTTAATAAATGTCTGATAATAAGTAAAACATAAATTTCTTAAATAATATTCGAATGTTTAAATAAAATCTCTCAAATAAAATCATAATAAATGAATTCCAAAAATAATCCCAAAACATAATTAGTCTCAAAGTTTAAATTTACATCAATGTATCAAAATAATAAATAATGATATGAATAACTAAAAATAGTTTCGTACTCAATAATAAAATAACCGGATAAAAGGTGAGATCATTCAAGTATCACGTCGTCTAAAGTCCAAAGATATCTGTAAGAGAAAACTATGGGGGAGTAAGCTAAAGAGCTTAGTGTGTCTCTAAAGTGCAAGAAAACTATAGTCGTAAAACAAAGTAATATTTTCTTAAAATTCTTTAAAACATTAAAGCAATGCTACAATATCACAAGCGTAATGCAATGCACCCCAACTACGTCCGCCAAAGATGAGGAAGGTTCCATAACCTCCTCGCTACATCGCCACCATCCGAAGTGGAATCGACCCGAAGGTGGGCCACTGATTCGAAGCGAAATTCAGCCCGAATGGTGAAACCACTGAACTTCCTCCGTACAAATCCTAACCATGCTCATACATGTATGATGTTTAAAACTTAAAGTCCATAAACTCAATTCCATAAATCCAATTCCATAAATCCAATATTCCATAAAACACACTTCATAAATCATAGTCCATAAATCTTTGTTTCCGTAAATTTCGATATTTCGTAAATTAAATATTTTATAAATCATAATTAAAACAAATTTTAAAAGTCGTATGCATATGATGTCAACCATACAAGCCATAATGCAGATCATAATCAAGCAATGTATAAAATTATATAAAAATTATTTATTTATAGCACCGGAAGAAAACACACCTTAGCCGAAGCAAACTCAACCTACGGAACGACAAGTCTCTCATAATCAAAAGTACGGGGTCCAGCTGTATTGGTACCTACGATAACACTATTACTATTATAACTATAATCAAATAATTATTCCTAAATACTAATCTAACAAAATTTAATGAATACTTATCTGATTCGAATAGCAAATTAACTGAAAATATAGTTGAATTGAGCAGTGCCAGAGACTCAACGGGGTTTGGTCGAATTAAATAAATAAAAATAAAAAAAAGAAAAAGAAAGATGTGTTCGAATATTTGAGAGAGAGGAGAAAGGGGAAAGATCGGCGCAGGCAAAGAATGCCGTAATAGGGTGAAACCAAACATATATATAATTTTGGATAAATTACTAGGCAAGTCCTTGTACTTTGCTAGGGTTCACAAAATAAGTACCTAATATCAATTTTTTATAAAAAGGTCACTAAATTGTTTAAAATTCAATTAATTCCCAAATTTTCTAATTAGGGTTTCATATTTAAATTCTAAATTTCTAGGGTTTTGAATTTAGGGATTTTAAAATTAGGTTTTAAATTTGGGGCAAAAATTCAGAGTGTTACAGCTACTCGAACCGAGCAAGTGCATAATCCCATGATCATACCCATAGTAGGCATTGGTTAGACGATCTTTTGGAGCACGAAATATCGAATTCTTCGAAATAATCTCATCAAAGGGCTACAATGCTCTTGATAATATGGACATTGAATCAATCTGGTTCACCAATTAAGTCTATAAACTGATAGAGAGAGTTCTATTGTCGCATCCATCATATTCTACAAGACATAGACATGATACGCTTGTTGGACCTCCCCTAATATAATCATGAGATGAGACCATAGTGTCCCCCAACTAAGCAAGTAAGAAAACCGAACAAGAGTGGGTTTTGGCTGATTAAGAACTATACCACCATTTCTCTTCCTCTCGTTGTCTCCGACCACCATCAACAGTGACATTTCATCCGAACAAGCAAAGATGGAACCATTTAAAACACTGACGACCATCTCACTTTCATCATCGACAGGGATAAATAGGCTAAATATTATTGTAGCTTAGAAAATTGTGGGAAAACAACATCGTACCAACATTTCCTCATGATAAACTGGCACATATCATCATGCTTATCCGCTTCACAATTTAAAAGGATTTCGCTTAATTTTTCAAGATGAAGATATATGTTCAAAACCCATTCATCGTTCATTGTTTGATCCCCTCAATAATTGCTTTGTAATCTCGACACTTAACTGGAGTAATATTAGATATAATATAGAAAATAATTCAAATATGATAAAGTATGACACGAATAACACGTTATCCAAATAATATCTTAATCACACATATTTATTTATTAAATGAAATAATAAATTATTTACGTATCACTTTAGAAATCAATGATAAAAGATTATCGGTAACATTTTTGATTAATTAAAAATGAGAGAGAGAGAAAGAAAGAGATTTAGGCCTTATCTGTATGATATTTTTGATTAATTAAAAAAGAAATAATTGCGTTAAGCAACACAACTGGCAGAAAAGAATTGGGTTCCATATTTCCCATCACGTGATTGTTCCAAATGTTATTTTCATATGTAATTTTTCGGGACAAACATGAACACAGCCCATACCATCGATTTTTTTGTGCTGTTATATTCTGCCCATTCATTCACAGTCAGTCACAGAGAATCCTGGGAGATGCTAATATTTATTACTCATACTAAACAATAATTGAAAGTTTAAATAATTTTGTATTAATTCCATAGAATATGCATTTCCCCCCACTTTTCAGATGAACGAAGGCCACCTATCCCTCGATTGCACTGCTTCTTTGATTCTATACATACACGTCAACAAATTCACTATTTTAAACAACCTGATTAATTAGTTTAAGTTTCACAACTTAATAACTTACTATTTAGCAGCATGCCAAGTTGTATTAAATAATGCTGAAGCCATCACGGTCGGAAGATAGATTTTTCTGAAACACATTGTGCCAACTTATCATTTTCAAGCAAAAGCAAAAAAAAAAAGGAAAAAGATTATACATTTTTTTCTGCAAATTCTTCTTTTCCCTTTGCCACATTCATTTTGTACATGCAAAGGGGGTGTTTCAAACTTATTTCAACGTCCAACCAAGGACTTAAATTTCAAAGTTACAAACACAAAATCTTAATCAAAGTGATTCGGTCCACTCCAAGACATTGATTCATATCAGTGGAAAGTAGGTTCTGCTTCTGTTTCTTCTAATTCAATTCCTTGATCAGCAAGTCTCTTGTCCTTGTACACGTACCTCTTTGCAAAGAACACGTAAACTGCTATGTTCAAAGTGCTCATAATTGCCAAAAGCCAGTAGAAATCATTGAGCTTTCCTTTGTTCAGATCGTCTGGGAGCCATGCATGCTTAGTTCCGGTCACCTTGTGAACTATTGTAAACAACAATGAGCTGAGGAAAAACCCTAATGAAAGGGTACTCAAAAACAATCCCGTGCTCATTGTTTTCATCCCTTTCGGACACTCCCTTAAGAAAAAGTCGAGTTGCCCTATGTATGTAAAGGCCTCCCCAGACCCCACTATCAAAAACTGGGGGACCAGCCAGAATACGGTCATCGGGAGTTGAGCCGATTGGTTGTTCGTGAGACCGTGTGAGCTCGCGACTCGCAATCGCCTGGCTTCGGTCAGTGCGGGGGCTACCATTCCGATGATGGACAAAACTAAACCAACAAATATCCTTTGCAAAGGGCTCAAGCCTTGTGGGTTCTTGAAAACCTTTCTGCCAATTGGAGCAATGATTCTGTCGTAAATTGGGACGGTCAAGAGAATGCTACCGATGAAGAAAACCCAGAGGGATGCTGATGGGATTTGGAATTTGCCGATGTGACGGTCCATGGTAGATGCTTGAGCCACCGAAAAGGTTGTCATTTGGGCATGGACGGTCCAAAACATGATCGTGGTTGCCCAAATGGGTAACATTCTTAGCACCAATTTCACTTCTTCAACATCTGTTAAGGTAGCTAAGTTCCACTTGTTTGTCTCACCAACAGACGGGTTCATGATCGCTGCCCTGTCCAAGAAACTGTACAAAAAAAGTCATTACTCCTATTATATATACTATTTTTGTTTGATTGGCAAGAGAGAACAAATCCAAAACCAACAAGGGTTGTTGTAGATTCTTGACTTGGAGTAGTGATATGCTAGGGTTGTCAATCATTAAGGACCCTAGAAATTCAATAATTTTACACTACGATTGTCTTGTGAAACCCAACTGGTTGATGTTTATATGGCATATACTGGACTCGCTGTCTGCCACCTAACCTTATATCGGCGACATTTAAGATTGCATGTGTTTCTAATTAAAGTATGTTGGTTGGAATCGCCATAGTGTCAATTAACAAAAGAGTTTTTGTGGTCCTAAACCTTTTACTAGGAACAAAAATCCTCTACTTCTAACTTTACCTTCTTTTATGTCTCGCACTAAAAAACACTAAAAATTAAATTTTAAACATTAACCTTAAATTTCACATCATAAACCCTAAATCTTACACCCTAAAAAATACATCCTACCTCTAATTCCCTAAACCCTAACCATAAACACTAACTTTAATCTCTAAACCCACTTTTTTTTAGTGAGACACCAAAGGAACATAATTAAAGGCAGACGATTTTCATCCTTTTATAAGAGATTGAGAATCACCAACTCTGTTTAACTTATATGGGACAGAGGAGGCAATTTTAAATCAAAAACCATTTTTATTATTTAATCGGAAGAATGACCCCATCTAGGATTATTTGGAAAAATGACCATCAAGTCGTCTATGTAAGGCGAACTAGCTTTCTACAGGACATGAGTTCGAAACTCGATTTTTACAAATGCGAGTTTCACGTTGCGTAAGTTGGTAAAAAAGAAATAATAATTTACCATATTTTTTAACATCAAACTTGCTTTTTACAGAACGCGAGTTCGAAACTCACTTTTTATAGAATGCGAGTTTACGTTACGTGGATTAACAGGGGTCATTTTTCTAAATAATCCTAGATGGGGTATTTTTCCAATTAAATAATAAAAAGGATATTGATTTAAAATTGCCGACGGAGGAAGTATGTTAAATTTAGTTACTAACCGGTACTCTTTGCTGTGGGGCAACTTTTGCTTCTTCTTCTTCAGTCCCTCAGCTGCATCGTGGATTTCGAAAAGCATCGACGGGTCAGATGGCAACTCCAGATGCCTCTTCTTCCAGGCAGCTACATACACCGCGGCAATTTGGGTCAATGGACTCCCCACCAATTTTTTGAAACGGTAACGCCTGGTCCCCGATAGGAACACCACCAGCGCTGCCACGATAGCCAATGCTCAGATACCGTAGCCCCAATCACGCCCTACATTGTCCTGGATGTATACCAGGACGGTGACTGAAGTGAACGACCCTATGTTTATGAAGAAGAAGAGCCAGTTGAAGAAGTTTGTCATCCGGGATTTCTCTTCAGGGTCCGAGTCGTCAAATTGGTCTGATCCGAACCCTGAGACACTGGACTTGAGTCCGCCGGTCCCAAGAGCGGTCATGTAGAGAGCTAAGTAGAGAATGATGAGTTGCATGCCGCTAGCTGGGGTGCAAGTTGTTGAGGTGTCCCTGCTGCATTTTGGAGGCTTTAGGCTTGGGATTACTGTTGAGATTGTTAAGATCGTGACGCCCTGCTCGACAACGTAACAAAAACAAATAAATTAACAAAATGAACTTTAGCTTTAAAACTGGACGATGCTGTTACCGGATAAATTCTTTATGTAAAGTAGAGATGCTGATCTGACAAAAGGAAATGAATCTTACGGTTGCCTGAACGGTGGCGAAGATTCCGATTGTGAGATATCTGTTAATAGGATGGAATTCATAAAAGTTACTGAATGCCGGATGCATGGGAAAGTACTGCCGAATGAAGGTGTTTTGAGAGTCGGAGAAGAGAGCAAACCTGCCAAGGAAAGTGTCGGCAACGAAACCACCGAGCAGACAGAGCATAAAGGAGGTGCCGAGGAAGTTGGTGACGGTGGTGGCTGCGGTAGCATTGCCCAAATGCATGGTTTCAGTCAAATATGTCACCAAATTAACAGCATTACCTAACGTTGTTAGCCTCTGACATGTCTCAACACCAGAAAGAGATATAATATGATTAATTAGGTCCAAACCAAAAGTATATGAGAAATTCAAAGCTAAGCAAAAACCAGAAGATTTAAAGACCTAGAATCATGGCAGCACTGGCCCAGCCACCGGACTTGGAGCGCTCGGAAGGTTTTCCCCTGTAGTCCCAGGCATCAGGAAGGGTTTTCGGTTGCGTTATAGGGAGGGACATTGTTTGAGACGAGATGAAAAGAGGGTCGGAAAAAGCTTTGATGGTGATGGCAAGATCAAAGGAGTTGCTGTGGCTTCGATGAGAAGCAAAAGCTGGTGGTGGGGGTACTTATATAGACGGAGTGTGGTGGCACAGTCATGTTGAGAAAAAGTCAAAATTGGAGGAAATGACACATGGCCTACACCTATTGGCTTTGCTTTTATTTAACTATTTGTTGGGCAAGCATGATTGATACGCATGCCTCCTCCCCTCTGGGAAAGTTGAAATTTGGAGTTGGAAACCATGGTTAGGAAACGAAGGTCGGCTGTCTAAAAAATAAAACTTATTTATATCAGTATAATGTAATTTTAGTTTCACATTAATCATTATTAGCAACATTAATATGGTCCATCATAAATTGTAAGAAATCATGTTAGAGAAGATCCATCACAAAATCTTTCGGCTAATGGTTCAAATTTCTCATGCTATGAACACCACCCAATTCCCCTATCCAGCTGGGAAAAAGCTTCCTTTCTACTATTACGATTTGTAGGTCAAAATGTGTTACTTTTGTTCCTAGGCTAGGGACCCTAGCCTCGTAGTGCCATGAGGTTTACTGTATGTGTTGCATAACAAGGACCCGTCTCTGAATTTATTATACCAGAAGCATACACGAAATTAGAATCAAATGATAAAAGTGACAAGAATTCATTAAGTTATTAAATTTAAAAATTATGAAAAACAACAAATTTATTTAACTAATAATTAAATTGAAAAAGACTTAATATGTGATCATGTTAAAAATTTTAAGAGGACAATAGTCCTTCCCACTTCCTATAACCCTTCGTCCCTGACCAAAAGAGTGGCTATCAATTTCCCAACAACCGAGCTGGTGTAATTGTCTCTCACTTCCATTTTTTTTACTTTTGTCCCTTTATATAATTTTTTAAAATTAATTTATTTATAATTTATTTTTATTTTTAAATATTTATATTTTACTCTTAACCTCAAATTCTTTCGCGAGAGTTTCTAACAAATGTATTATTACACTTTTTCACAACTCATTGCTTTATATTCTTCTTTGAATATATTAATACTTTTTCACAAATATCTTTTTCTTTCTTTTTTATGTATATTATAGGTAGAAAGGTGTATGCGGGATAAAGTTAAGATTATAATTTAGGGATAAAACATAAATTTTAAAATTTAAGAAAAGTAAATTTATAAATAATCTAGGCAACAACAAAAAAATTCTCCTGTGTGGGAGGCAGGAGCCCCTCCCAAGAGTCAAGACCTACAAGGTCCGTCTCTTGGTGTACATATAAATTCATATAGGGAAATTATTATTCAATATACAGGCGGTGAAAATAAAAAGTTTCTACAAACGCCTTAATTTTAAGGTTTAGGATTAAAATTTTAGAGTTTAAATGTTAGATATTTAGGTTTACTAGTTTAGAATTGATGAGTTGCGGTTTAATTTACAGATTGAGGTTATAATTTAGGGTTTATAGGTGAAAACTTAAATCCCTAACCATATTAGACTAAACTCTAACGTATAAAGCCTAAATAATCCTAAACTTTACATTCTAACCACAACCCTAAATTCTAAATTTTTAAACCTAAACCCCTAAGCTCTAAACCATAAAATTAAGGTACTTGTGAAATTTTTTTATTTTCACCTTCTGTATATTGAATATAAATCGATATAACATTAGTGTGAGAATGGTAGAACTTAAATATGTATGTCTCTATTTTATAACTTCCTTCAAAAAAAAAATCAGTGGACCTAACAATGATTAATGAACATCTCTACAAAATAAGGTGTATTAGATTTAGTTTAATTATGTCTCTGTAAATCGAGTGTTACTTCGATTGAGAATATTTTGAAATTTTTACGGTGTTTTGGGATGAGACGAAACCAGAAAAAGTTGGGGGCATGGGTGGGTGGGGTGCATCCTTACGTGTCAACGTACGTCCACATGAAGCTCCCCATAGTAAAATGTTAAGAGTTATAAACTTCATTTCTAGTTGCATTTTTAATTTTAATTAAAAATTCTAATGGTAAAACATTCTGCTTATAGTAGATAGAATAATAATCCCAACCAACAATAAAAGTTATAGTCGGTCAGTAAAATAATTTATTTATCGCTACAATGAAAACGAATGGCCTAATATACAAGTAATACTGAAATTAAAAAACATAAACATTTGATTTTATTAATCGCAGTAAAATAATTACAATACGTATCATATTCTTTTTTTTGAATAATATATCGTTGAATTTCATTAAAAATCAAAACATAGAAACGGTTCTAAAACAAAATTGTAATAAAAAACATAATAAATCTAAATAAAAAACTAAAAAAAGTGAAACATCATATCAATAAAACACGTCCAGTGAGCTGCGAAACGGTGATAAAGATGAAACACAAGAAAAAAAAAAGAGTAAGACTTTGTCTCTATTCAACTACACGTTTTAGGATTGAAGTAGGAGTGATGAGCAAAACCAACAATCTTAGAGGCTATTTCGTAAAACATATATGAATGCATCGACAAACGAACAACAAAAAATGATCAAATTATTGAAGACCACCGACAATCTACAAATCAGAGCTGAGCGTCATGAAAAACATATCCACGAACGCATATCTACCACAACGGTAGAGATAATGTGTCACAAGGCAGAGGAAAATCGTACCACAAGATAGAGGAAAAGATAAAAAATTAAAAAATTGAAATAAAAAAAAAAACAAAAACTTAATATAAAAAGTAAGAAAAACAAAATGTCCATAAAATTTAGTTTTGATTTAATTTTCTTAAACGAATAATATCATTATTGACATGCTATTATTGTATGGTTACTTATTACATAAAAAACAATTTATTGTAAATATTCTCAATGAAATTAAAACTAAACTTTCAAATATATAATTAGAATAAAAACCAAAACGTCACCGAATTGTGCATATTAAATATATATATTTAGAGCATTATACAGAATATAATTAATAAATCCGTAAATGGAAAAAATTCAACGCTAGTATTTTATGTGTTAGGGAATGGTTTTTGGAATCTGGAAAGGGCATTTGGTATTTGCAGGTGTTGCCACCGAAAGAGCCCACAAATTGAACACGTGACGTGACAAGCCTGATTCCCAAGATTCTAACTTTCGGGCTCCATTCTCCGCCACTCGTACTTTCTCCACAAACCACAGTACCACACTGATTGAGACTATTCAGGGAGACCGTTCGATCAAATAGAATTAAAAATTTTTAAATTAATAAAGTGTACATATTTTATTTTATAATTTAAATTTTATTTAAATTTTTTATTCGATTTAAGGTTATATAATTTGAGTCAACTCAAATTTTTGAATTTTTGTACAAAATTAATTTTAATTATTTATAATGTTATAATACATTTTAATTTTAATTTAAACGATTTTCTACATTTATATACGATATATATATTTATATTTTCACATATGATATACATATATCAAATATAGTTGAGGGACATAACTCGAACTTAAAATCAATCTTTTGATTACTAAAAATTTTGAGTTATTTAAACTCATTTTATAATTTAAATTTTATTTAAAATATTTTTAAGTCGAATCAAATTATTTTATATTGAATCAAATAAAATATTTTATTTTTTAGTCAGTTCCACCCAAACCTTACAGCGTAGGGGCTGAGTTGACTCAGAATTACTTTAAAAAACAAGTCAATAACAGAGACCTAATTGGTCGGTTTTTATTGTTGATGGTGGCGGCCTTAGCCAAATCGCTCATTTCTTTCTGTTTCTTTGTTCATATGGATTCTTAATACGCAAACTAGCTTCTCATAAATATACTCGCTTTGGCATTGTTGAGTTCATAACGAGTTGAGGAGGAAAGAGACATTATCCTAAACACTTTGATTATTTCTTTATAAAATTAATTCCTAAGCTATATATATTTTTTTTACTTTAGTCGTTTATAGTTTTTTTGTCAAAGTATATTTGAATTTTTCTTCTACAATCGTTGAATCAACCCCCACCACTCACCTCCTATGTCATCAATCCTCACTACTGACTATTTCACTCATCGTCGTAAATCGACGAACGATGTGTCAATTGAACTTCGAACACTAAACACGAAAGGATGACACAAACGATGAACACGACATACGGACGAACAAACGACAAATTTAGCTTTGCAGCGAGCATAGGAGACTTCATCACTGAAGCAGGGACAACGTAGTGTTCGACGCTAACAGTGATTTTATGGATTTTAAAAAAAAAGAATTTTGGATTTTTTTGTGCTTATGTTTTTTTAGTTTTTTAAAAATAAAAATAAAATCAAGTAACATATCAAGCAATGATTGGATTATTAGTAATTCCGTAAAGAAAATGTCTCATCTTATTTTTTATTTTTATTTTTATTTTTAAAAAACTAAAAAACATAAGTTCACACTTTATTTGTTCAAAAAAAAAAACTTTAACCATCAAAAACAAGTCCAACTTAAAAATAAAAATAAAATCAAGTAACTATGAATGAAATAAAAAGTTCACACTTTATTTGTTCAAAAAAAACTTTAACCATCTAAAACAGAAAATTATAGTTTAAACGCTTATTTTATAATGGGTAAACATCATCATTGGTCACTGAACTATTCTCGTTTCTATATTTTGGTCACCAAATTATTATTTTTGGCAAAATAATCATCAATATTACATTTTTTTCCTATTTTGATCACTCATTTTTTAAAAAAACACAAAAATGAAAGCGGGAATACTTTAGTGACTATAATAGGAAAGAAGTAATAGATTGGTGACCAGAATCGGAAAAAGAAGTAAAATTAGTGACCAAAATAGGAAAAATGAAACGTTAGTGACAGATTTGCACAAAATAAGAGTTTGGTGACCAAAACAGAAAAGCTAGAATAGTTTAGTGACCAATAATGATGTTTACCCTTTTATAATAAAGCCTTTTATTATTAACAACCTAAACAACTAGATTTCATTAACTCTTTTTAAACAACTAGATTTAAACAACTAGATTTCATTAACTCTTTTTAAAGTTTTTTTAGTAGTACTGAAAATGTTCACCCCAAGCTAAGATTGATCCACATATAAATGTACAGGGCCATTTGCTAATCTCCCACCTCACAATCACAACCACCCAAACTTCACCCAGAAGCCCAATATCTAATAATTCTCCAGCCAGTTAAATAAATTTATATTAATAGTATCTGTTTATACATATTTTTAACGCTATTATAAAATATATACATTATAAACAAAATAATTAAATTCAGGTCCTTTAAAATATATATCATTTGTTTTTCTATTAAAAGATGAGTTTGACAAGATTTAACCTGATGTCGGCCATGATATGTTTGTAAAGTGTTCTATAATTTATTTCAGTAAATTTATCAAATTCAGATAACTTCAACTATATTGTATGTATGCAATTAAGCACCGTCAAAACCAACCGACTTACCCTCTTCAAAACGCTATAAAATCCCCCACCCCTCACTCCAAATTCTCCATCCTACACTCTTATCCTATCAATTACTTCAACTTGAAGCAAGAAGCTACCTGAGAGTTTCAGAGTCATGGCCTCAAAAAGAACAGCCTCACTTGCCCTATTCTTTGCCCTCAACATTCTCTTCTTTTCCCTGGTCACTGCTTGTGGTTCCTGCCCTTCCCCCAAGCCTAAACATAAACATAAACATAAACCTAAACCTAGGCCAAAGCCCACCCCCTCTCCCTCTCCTTCTGCAAGAGGCAAGTGCCCCAGAGATGCCCTTAAACTAGGTGTATGTGCTGATCTGCTCGGCGGGTTGCTCAACCTCACCATTGGTACCCCTCCCGTTGAGCCATGCTGCTCCCTCATCCAAGGCCTTGCTGATCTTGAGGCTGCCGTTTGCCTTTGCACAGCTATCAAAGCTAACATTTTGGGCATCAACCTTAATGTCCCACTATCCCTCAGCTTGCTTCTCAACGTCTGCTCGAAGAAAGTTCCCCCTGGTTTCCAATGTCCTTAAATCGGTTCTGTCTCTTCTTAGCATTGCGTAGGTTTTTGATGTTCTAATATCGTCCAGTATGCAGTGATCGATGTTTTATTGGTAACTGGTGGTTTAATTACCTTGTTGTACTTGTAGCCTGTAGGGTTGTTTCCTTTTGGATTGATTCTGAATAAATGTAATACTATAGAAAAAAAGTGTTTAATTTCTTTGGATCTATGTATCTTAATTTGTAGGAAATGAAATACTAGTGTAATTCAGCTTGTTTATTACAAGCCGACAATCTTTCTTTACTGCAGAGTAGAAGCATGTCCGATTTCTCAGTGTTCTCAATTCTCATGCTACAGTCTTTCATCCCGTGACCTTTCTCGTTATGCTCTAAAATCTACAGGATGAAACATCACCTGGTTTTGTGCTCCTCTTCATCGCTTCTCAATATCATGGCCATGAATTTTATACTATTCCATAAACAGCAGCAAAATCTATTGAACATGTCCAAAAAATAAAGGGTTTCAGGCTTTCAGCTAAACCATGAGCAAGGAATCATGTGCGTGGAACTTAACGGATTGTAATCATAAAGTACAAACACTACCAAAACCTAATTAATGAAGCAAAAATGGAGAGGTGAACGTGGTCACATATCCATGCAGATATTGATTTTTCGAACAGTTGACAAGTAACGGCTGGGACATGTTTACAAGCAGGGCACAACAAGTGTAAACGATGGTCGGATTACCACGAACTGTCTCTATCGTTCTTACGGTTTCCATGTCGTTTATTGCTCGGAGTGGTGGCCCATGACTCATGGTTTTGAGAGTCGATACAGAAACTGATGAAGCACAGTTAGGAGTCCGTGACTAAGGTGAATGCAATCCCAAACGGGGGAAAGAAAGAAAAAGAAGGTTCATTTCACTTCAAAATCCCTCACTGCACAAATAAAAAGCAAAAGATTCCTTGGCCATGCCATTGGATTTCCACTAACCGCAATATCTCAAAGAATTCAATATATTTAATGATGGTATTGGTGACCTTCTATACATGCAGAATACTTGTGATTTAGGTCGACTTCAATGCAATATGATTTTGATTAGTTAATGATAAAAGTCGAGCATCTTTCGCCTTATCTGCAAGGAAAACGACTTCCTTCAGCAGGTTCTATTTTGATAATGTTGATGAATTACCAGCTATTCTAACCACAATAATGGCATTTGGAGTTTGAGGAGGGAAAAGAAAAATGGGAAGGAGGAAACTGAAAGCATTCTCTCTTTACTTGCAATTATTAGAAGAGAATCAGATTCTTCCCTAAATAGTTTCCATGTCCATAAATAATTCAAAAATTTACGTGTACATATATCATATGTAGTTGGTTTCAGATTTTAATTAGGGTATACACATATGTTATCTACTATGATCGGGGTGAATTCAGAAATTTAAACTTGGTAGTTCATTGATCGGTGTAATAATGTATTGATGAGGAACAATTGTTGTGCAAGCAAATATGATTTATAGTTGGGTAAACTACAAATAATTTTTATTTAAGGACTTATTTTTTGTTTAAGAAAAATAATTGCTGACTAATATTTTTTGAAGATAAACTGCACTAAATACCACTAGACTTTAAGTTTAATACTGATTATACCACTAAACCAAAAATTGATGTTATTTTAGCACTGAACTTTAGTTTATTTATCGGGCCATTAAAATCATGATGTGAACAAATCTCAATGGTTCGTTTTCGACAATGTTGAGTTATTTTAATGACCCAATGAAATAATTGAAGCTTAAACTAAAGTTCAGTGGTAAAATTTTAATTAGTGATATAATCTATATTAAACTTAATGTTTAATGGTATCTAGTGTAGTTTATGCTAAATGGTAGGTCAAAGAACCTACCTGCTCTAAGGTGCATCCGCCCTGAACATGATGTGTAAATGTTAATTATTGCTATAATCCAGAATTTTTTTAATGTAATTAGCTTAATTAGGGTATACATATATGTTAGCTACCATGCATGTAATACACACTAGCATGATAATTAAATTATTCATTCATTTTAGTTAAGTTAAATCATTATACTTTCAAATGCAACGTGGATAAGCTCTAGCCTTGAAGATTAAAGAAAAAACAAACTCTAAATCATTTGAGAATACAACAATGGAGAAACTCTAGGACAAAACGACCTGATAAAACCTAATAATGGCTAATTAATGAAACAGTGAGCATGGGTGAACAAGGTGGCAACCCTGCTTCGAAACTGAGCTGACGATCTGACTATCTTGTTCCTTGTGCGTCCGGATCGCCTCGTTATTGATGAATGGTGGCCCTTAAAGAGGAGGACAAATGAAACCAGGAGGAGGATTTTTCCCACACGTTATTAAAGCTTGAAGAGCAAGGGGAATGAAGATGTTAAGGTTTAGGAGCTTAAGCCTTATAGCAGTGCAAAGACAAACTGCTGCTTCAAGCTCTAGTAAACCTCCCAGCACCGGGCAGCAAGCGTTCTCAACTGGGTTTCCTAACCCAATGTGCACCAATCCTCCGAGCACGTCCACGCAGAGTCCTAGCTTAAGTGCATTAACCGGGCATGTTGGTTGCGTAGTTGGTGGAGCAGGAGTGCTACTGCTACCCCCACCTCCACCTCCACCGCCACCACCCCCTCCTCCGCCTCCGCCTCCACCACCACCACCACCTCCTCCTCCTCCTCCTCCAGAAGGTGGACTGCCGGTGTAAGGTGGATAAGGAGAAGAAGGTGGTGGGATTGTAACGGGAGGGTTTGTTATTGGTGGAACAAAAACAGGTGGTCTTGGCGGCATTACCTTTGGGGCGCCTCCATGTCTCGGCGGATGCTTTATTTTAGGGTTACCGGGGTGTTTTGGACGGTGATATGGGGGAGGGTGTGGTTGTGTGCATGGCGCACAAGCATAAATGGGCGGCAACGACACAAACATGAGAACCAACAAGATGAAAAACATGGCAGTGATCTTCCAAGCCATGACTTAGAGTTCCGAGATTGTTCCCCCTTGAGTCTTGATATGCTCTGGATCAAAACAAACTATATATAGCTGAACTTTACGTATAAGTTTAACCCGTGACTGTTTACAGCCTTACAAATTTACCTGTTGAAGAAAATGGGGGATGCGTTTTCCAAGAGCTGCTGAAGTTGAAAAAGAAATTGAAGATTTTGGAACGGTGTAGGTGTTTTGCAAACTACAATGTCCTATCCGTGACTATTGAGCTCAGTTTTGAATCCGTGAATGAGTGTTTGATTTCTGAGCCGCTGCAGGTTCAGTTCAGTTTGCAGATTTCCATGACCTATTCTTTGTTTGTTTCTCTTTTCTATCTTCATTTTCTTTTCTTTTCATCGTTTTGAACGCCTTTGGGCATTAGGTTTTAGCTTTTTCCTGGGTTACTTCTGCAATTTCGTTTTGATATATATCTCCTAATTAACAAATGATTTTTCGAACTGAGTATTTTATTGCCAAGCATCCTCTATCATTCACGAGGTAGCTAGGGTTTTGCATTTTCCTGTTGCACTGTGTATATATTTTTCCCTCTCCGTTACTTTCACTAATCGAACATGTGAAATATCATTCTTTGTTGCATTCTATTTAATTATAATCGATAAATATTTTTTTACAATACCTAAATTACACATAATCTCTTTGTACCTTGAAATCGAAGACAATTATAGTTAAGTACATTTGAACCCAAATCTCCCAGAGGAAAAATTATTAGATGGACTTGGCTTACCACGTTATCCATGGTCTCATCCAATAATAAATTTCCATCTTATTTTTTTTTTCAAGGTGTATCTTCACCTCTTTCCTATTAAATGAATGAATCTTATTGGATGAGACCATGAATGACGTGGTGAGCCAGGACCATGTAATAATTTCTCCTCCGAGAGGTATCATCATAATTTAAGACTCACCCGGCTCAAATATATTTTTTTGTATTATTAAAAGAATATATAAATATATATAATTTTACAAATATTATAATACCCATATTGAATAATTTTACAAATATTATTTACTTTCAATATGACAAATAATTTTTCAACTCATGGAATTTGAATACTCTTAAAATTTTATTTACCCAAAATTAGTTACAAATGCTAATATATTAAAAAAATCTAAATATTTAAACATTTTTAAAATTTATTAATAAATGTTGGATGCAATGACTAGTCATATTACATTCCGAACAAGAGGATGAGAGTTCAAATATTAGAGGTGATGTTGGTAAGAGAATCCTCCACTAAAAAAAAAACTTTAAAATGAACATAAAAAGTGGTTATAGTAAAAAATGAAATAATGTTCTCTATAAGACTAAGATTTGAGAAACTTATCAGCAAAATGTACATAAATTTTATCTAATGGTAAAAACAAATTAGATGCTAAAATAACACTTTAGTGTGTACTTTCTTGCTACAACGCCATGATCCCCAAATTGGGTATACGATCTGTGAAACACCACTGGGTTTCAAGTTGGCTTGCTGGATTAACAGAAATGGCACAATAATAGAACTAGCGTGGACCTAACATCTGCATATATATATATATATATATATATATATATATATGATCCCCTTACACAATGTAAAATTTAAAAGTGTTACACTTTTTTTTGGGCCTTTGGATAAAGGTAAATGAATGGATGAGATTAACAATACAAAATGTAAAGATTATCTCTTAAAAAAATAAAAAAATAATATTAGCCATTTATTACCCTCATCCAACAGTCAAAAAAGAGTGTAAAAATAATTCAATTTTACATTGTATAAGTTAATCCTAACACTATATATATAGGATCCTAACCAATATATAGAAAAATACTTTAATTCACAAGTTTGTGTCAATTAAAATTTTGATACACATACTGTGTAAAATTATTTTTACACAAGCATGCATATTTACACTATAAAACTCAAATCCTAAATTTCTAACCCTAACCCTAAAAAACTAAACCCTAAACCTTAACCTTTATACCATAAATTTTAAACCCTACGACCTAAACCCCTAAACTCTAAACTACACCTCTAACCCCTAGAACTAAAAGGCACAGTTTATACGGCTTGTGTATCAATTTTTTTTTATATATTATATGTATATATTACTTTTGAGAGAAAACATAAACTACAATATAATGATTCCAAGAAAGGGGATTTGGTTAGAACAATCTTCCGAAATTATTTTCATTCTATATCATCAACTGTAAGCCACTGGCACCAGCATGAGACAGACCTGTAATTATTTTATATAAAGTCTGTAATATGTACATTTCAAACAATGATTAATATCTTTAATCATCCTTCTCATCAACTTTTGCCAATGATCAGGTCTGCAATAGAGGTGTTCATATTTAACTAACATACTACAACGGTTAACCTGTAAGTTTTGTTCATAGTGTAATTAAATGATAATGTCCGAAGATAATGCGTTCATCTCATTATGGTTAACCAAAATACTACAACAGTTAACATGAACAACCCTAGTCTGCAACATATTGAATCTCATCTCAATTAAAATTCTCACTTCTCTGTCCAAACGCTTCAAATTAATAACATATAATATTATGTAAAATGGTTCAGACTTGAGACGTAGAAATGAACAAATCATACTATATCTTTCTAATGTACATGGACACAAATCGATTTCAGAGGAAATAGACAGCAATTAACACTTCGATTGAATTTATTCTGAAACATAAAAATGGACAACCGTTCAACTACAAGGATGATCTTCATGAATATCATAATCTGTAACAAATAATCAAGCATCATATTCGTAAGTCTTCCGAGATTTTGTACGGCAAGGCGGCCATGCACATTTGTTCAAAATGTTTGTTTCAGCAACAAACCCACAAGTTACATTATTTAACTGTTGAGTTCCAAAAGTAAATGAAACACAGGAGAGACAAGTGACACAACAATACCATATGAATTGCTGGTTCAGATCAACCTATGGTTCTCCACCTAGCTCCACCCGGAGGTTGTCATACGGATACACTTTAGGTGCCTGATTAACAGTAGGAGAAAAAATCAATCATCATAAGTATTAAAATATGTTGCCAGCAAGCAACACAACTTTAAGAGTGTAACAAACCAATTAATTCTAGCCAGCAACAACAATTTTAAGCCAAATTTAAGAAATGTAAATCAAATATACTTCTGTCTACCAGACTTTTATGGTTACAAAGGACACACTATGCAAAATGAAGATTAATGTCTCAGTAACAAAAGAAATTAAAATCCATATATGAAATAAAATATATATAAGCAATCTTTCGAAACAGAGATCACTAAACCACATGCAGGTATTATTGATTAAACTTTTGTCTGCCATATCCCAAGAAGAACGCAATTTGAAATATTACGAAAACAAAATATCTAATTGCCAGTTGGACCATAGAGCTTATGTTCAACTGTTTTCTCCTCGGGTTCCTTAAAACCGTAGGCATATCCACATATTATAATTATCATTTATCAAACAATCCATTTGAGATGTCTGAGGAAGTGTCATCAAGGACGGAGCCCTGTACAATATGGTATTGTTTATGTATATGTATATATATTTTAAAAAATGGATTAATTATAGATCCCCCACTTTCAGATATTTATGTTCCCCCCCCCCAACCCCTATTCCTGGCTCCATCCCTGAGTGTCATGGTAGTGCTTCTGATCCCTCAAGTACAGGGATGAATGGAAACCATCCAGCAAGTGCCTTTTGCAAGCCCCAAAACAATTTTTCATCTTTGCTAACTAAACATTTAGAGAATATAAAAACACCAGCTGGTGGATCAATAAGGTAGACAGCCAAAGTAGTCTCCATTCCAAGACAAGGGTTCATCTAAAAAATTCAATGTTAAACTGGGTACTGGCAATTCTGGTTACGTTTCCAGGTTCATTAAAAAAGGAATCAAGAACAAAAGACATGGATCATATATCATGAAATTGAGCAAAGTTCTTTCTCAAGTTATAAAAGATTGTTGACAACAGGCTAGAGTCCTCAGTCCTCTACAAAGAAATATCTTCCATTCTGAGTTCTGATGTGTGAAGTTAAAATAATTCAGATAACAAATCCCCAATTCTATGATCACCACCAACTTCAGCACGATATTCATTTTTTCTTAGCAGACAAGTGACACTAAGGTGACATGGCATGTGATTCAATCAGTATCCTAGCACACCCATAAACACCACCAAAGCTACAAACTAATATCACATGAAGAAATTCATGAGCTACAAAGAAAACTAAACTGAAACAAGGCAAAATCAGATATCCAGTCAGATTTTTCTTCTTTTTTTACTTACAAATGGAATTTTAGAGGCTTTATCATTCCACCAAGCTAACATCCCCAAAGATGCAAAGAAGCTCAAACCTCCACACATCCAAGCCAATGCCTCATACTATTCTCAGCAAATGAAATGAATAAAATGGATCAGAACGCATAAATTAGGGCAATAAACAGAATCTCAATTTCTGCAAATAGTCCGAAATTCCACAAGGATAATCATAAGCTGGGTCTTAAAAAACTTATACCTTTCCGACAGTATCAGCGATTCGATCTATGCAAGGTTCTGGAAATGCAGTTCCATTGTCCCAAGTTAGCTCGTCATTTACAGGAAGCTGAAGCGTCAAAAACAGGCATAAATATGCTAGGGTTTTGGGTTAATTGTTTTAATACACTCGATGAATAAATCAGGAAACCTATAGATTGATGGGAGACCCATGCCGGAACGGAGACGAAGAGAGGAAGCAGCGGAGCGTGAAACGATGCTGTTCCCGCCCATGATCTTTGATGCCACGTTGCTCAATCTTACTGCCATTTTTCCTTTTCTTTCTTCCCCTTCGCTTTCTCTAGAACCAAACAGTAGTTTGCTACCGGAATTTTTCGTTTTTTGAACTCTATTGAGTAAATTAATGTGTAGTAATGTGGAGTCTTGATAACACCAAAACCAATTGGCCCATCAGTGGGATAGAGAAATGAATACCATAAACCAAATGGAACGGGCTCTTAGCCCATCAACCCATTTTGATAATAACATTAAGAATATTTTTTGATAAATTTTAAATCTAATCCTAATCCTAATTATATTTAGAGGGGAGAGAAAGAGATACTTTAGAAGAAGAAAATGGAATATTTTTAGTGAGTCTAGAACCTATGACATAAAGAAATGCGAGAGAACAAAAATGAGCAGTTTGACCAACCGGCTAAATGTGCTTACTCATTAAGAATGTATATCCACTATAGGAGATAAATTTGTTTGACTATTGTCTATGAAATATATATAATATTATTTTTGAAATTTTATATTTATAGACATAATAAACATCAAATAATAAATTTTATATTTATAGAGATACCATGGCGTCTCATTCTTAGTGAACAAAAAAATAGTGCACATATCTTAAATACACACAATTGATGCTTATAGTAGAAAAATATTAAAAAAATCTTAGTTAAGGGAAAAAATGCTTTTTATTTCGTATAACATGTCATCGCATAAAATCTTATCAACGTAACAATAAATAAAAATATTAAATATCGAGATGGGTCAAATAATTAAACTTTAAATTACAAAGACATATTAAGTATTTAAACTCAAATTTTGGAATAAATTTTAATTTATCTAATATTTGAATTTATAAGAACTTAAAGTGTCATTAGACTAAAAAATTGAAAGACCAAATTAAAATTTCAAAAAATTTAATTAAAAATATTAAGAAAAATTAATGTTTAACACAAATTTATAAAAAAAAATCAAGTTTTTTTTATTTAACTACTAATATAAGATTCATTTAGGACGAATTCAAGTCAAATTTTATATTTTTAATATAAGACTACCTTTACAGTTCAATTTTCTACGGTGGTGCCTGCTCCGATGTCGAAGCTCGCCTTTCCGATATTCTAAGGTCCAATGGCGTCAACGACTTCATTTTCAAGAGAGTCGCCTCCGATTATTATGACTGGCCTCTCGAGTCCCACCGCGACGCCCTCGGCGCCGCCTCTGTCCATCATCTTTGCAAAAGCATCGTTTTGGTAATTTTACTATTTTACTTCAAATTGATAATTGATCAATTACTTGCAATTTGTGTTTTTCTTTCTTTCTTAATTATCTACGAGTTTCTAATTTGATTACGAGCATGAGATGCTGATTACTGAATCTATGTGAATTTCTTTAATTTCCTGCTATTTCCTTGTCATTAGTTTGTTTTTTATCATTAGATTCAAATAATTAGCGATAATTGTGAGATTGAGAAGCAACTAAGTAGTGCACCTAGATTTTTCTTTTAAAATATAATGATGGATTTATTTCATTACAATGCCTAACCACATATTGAAGATAGATCATTTGAAGTAGTGTAGAAGGCGAAAAAGTTGGCTTGCTTTAGTTAAGGAGGAGAAATGCAAATATCTTTTAATCTTGTAAAAAACGGTTGATATTGTGCACTTGCAGAGCTAGTGACTTGACCTGTCCTATGGCTTCTTGTGGCTGACTGGCTGTAATGTCAAATGGAGCTTGCCTAACCAACTTGTGATGGTCACTTTTGAGTTGATATGACTTGTTGTCTTACACCTTCTACGAGTGGAAATTAATGATTCTGTAATGAATATGTTGTTAGGATGACCAAATGTTTGAATTTCTGGTATGAACATTGAAATATAACCTTTTCCCCCCCTTTTGCTGTAGTACATTTTAGCATTCAACATCATATTTGTATGAAATATAAATAATACATCAGTACCTGTCTTGGGTTTTGCTTAGTTGGTCCATGTTCGAAGATAAACATTTTCTGTTGTAACGGGTTTCATGTGGATTGCCGAAGATGGTTTTATGGGTGATTGGGTATTAGAAGAGAGTTAAAACATTAAACTGCAAATCATTCAGAGCATATTCATGAATCAGAGGGGAGTGGAGACAAAGATGGAAATAAATATAGGCAGTGATACCTTGAAAACGTGCTGTTCAATCTGGAAAGCTGATTTACCAATTGCAGACTGTTCTCAGTATTCAACATATTTGACACCCACCTACTTTCACTCCTTCCATTTTTATGTTGGCTTTTCATTTTCTAGTGTAAAAGACCATAAGTTGATTTGCTCATTTTAATCTACCAAACTCTTTACTAGGGCTGCTTTATGTGCTCAGGTGAATACTCAAGCCTCGTCGAACGTAATTGATTGTAGTGATCGAAACAATTCAAAGTATTATGTTGTGGTAGTTCAGGTAACTTCCTTTTCCCTATCCCCCATAAGAAGGATCTGACATTTGAACCGTATTATATGTAGTATACTGCTAGATTCAATGCGGAAACTGTCAAAAGTTTTCTCTACGCACTCAACAATGGCAAGATATCAAAGAAGAAATTTAACTGTAAGTTTATTTGTTTGTGATCCTCTTTATGATAAAAAGGGCACGTTTAAAATTCAGGGATATTTCTTTGAAATTATTATTGGAGAATTCTAGCTTTTCTGAAATGAGGTATTTATGCCTAAATAACCAACAGAAACATCAAACATGTGACTCTAATGAGGATTCAAAGCACACATATGTAGCAGCCAAGAGACACACTTGGTCGGTGTAAAGGTCCTGTCATATTGAGTATAGTTGGTTTCAATAGTATATTCTGGCAGGTTGGTGCCAGTATACATCATTCATGCATTAATGCTTGATGCCTTAAGTCTTGATTAAGCTCTTTTTGTGGAAAGAGTGAGGGATTCCTAATTTCCCTTATTTCTTATCAACCTAATTATTTGATACTTTTCTCAAGACGAATCATATTATAAATTGATTGTTAGTCTTCCAAACCTTCCCTTTGTGTTTTTTTTTGTCATATCCTCTTTCCTATTCATTATTTCAGTTTCGGAAAGCTAATGAATTTTTATTAGTAATATCATTCCAATGAGTAACAAGAACTTTGATTGCCTATATTTGGTATCCTGCACTTTATGTCAGTCTAGACACGGCGTAGCTAGTTGGAAATCTGAAGCAGTTTGCATCCCACACAGAGAAGAGTTACTTGTTTAAACATGGGTAGAAATTAGTTCATTTATTGTCAGTTAACTAGTTTCAGCATGACCTGAATGGTTAATTAAGGAAAGCTAGGAGTAATAAATTGCAAGTTATCACCAACTTACCATTTCAATTTTGGTCTAAATGTTAGTTCACTTATAGTCATTTGCTGAGGATTTAGTCTAAGCGTCAGCTGAATCATTAATTGAGAGAGAACTAGAGAGTAATAAACTGCAAACCGTTACCAACTCACCATTGCTTTTTTGCTTATATGCAAAAGGTGTTGACTAATAGGTGTAATGGTGCTTATGATTGCCGATGCAATAAAGCTATCTGGTGTTCATTATTTCTGATTCAACAGCAATACCCATTTGTTTGAATTTTATTAAATCATCTATGAAGATATGAGACGTATTCATAACCCAGCTTATAAAGTTTGCGATTATTTTGTTGTATGGCCAAGTTGATGATTAATGTTTTGATCTTAATGCTGCCATTTTTTAATATAATTTATGGGCTGAAGATACCATCAAGTTTTGGTGCAATATTGGCTCCTATCATTCTCTTTATGATTGGAAGATTTATTTAAGGTGGAGATCACCAAAATATTTAGTTAATTATTATACTTGTTTTAAAATAATTCAGTGAGACTTGCCCCTGAGGAGACATCAATAAAGTTGACTGGCTATGAGCACAATGCAGTTACTTGCATTGGTATGCAAACTGACATTCCAGTAAGTACTCTTTATTGAAACCTTTATATTCTTGCTTTACATGACAAATAATAGTTTCTTCATTTCTTTCTTCTTTTTCTTCCCTCAAGTGCATTAAGCTTTGACCTTTGAGAATTATTCAATATGGTATTTATCTTCAGTTTGTAATTAGTATAATGAACAATGGAAAGGGAACATGGAAGAGAGTTTAAAAAAATGTTAGTTCATTTTTCTTTTAGACATCTCATTGCTTTGACGAGGTTTTTGCCGAGTAAAAATGGTCCCGGTACCTGTCTATTAGACAATTCCCCCCTTTCAATTCCTGTCCTGTTGTAGGATGAACACATGGGGACCGGAGGTGTTAATTGCCTGGGTAGATGTCCATCATTATCATGCTAAGAACCAGTTTGGCTGGTTTATATGCTCAGTGGAACAGTAAAAACCATGTTGTTTTCAACTCTGTTTCATGTATTTGAGTATGGCAAGACATTGAATCATTGTTCATGAATTCCAGTTTTCCAATCTATCTGCCAGCTTTCATGTTGGTCCACTGTTCCTAATGTCAGCTTACATCATTTGCTTGCCAGTCTGTCACGTTGAGAATGCACTTGTAGAGTTTATTGTTTTGTTGTCTGTATGTCTGCAAATTCCTTTAGCATAATATGACTAGCCTGTGTAAGATCCTAAAATTGAGTTGATAGGGTGACGTTTCTTTTGGGGCACACCTCATTTAAGGGATGATTACTAATTAGTGATCAGAACTGAGAAACCCTATTACGAATTTCATCAAGAAACAGGAAAATCAATTTTAATGTTTCTCATTGAAGGTATATGATCTATCTTGAGTAGACAAAAATGCATGACATTGCACACATGTATGCACCATGAAAGGCAGATAGAGAGAGGGATTTCATGTTTTTCATCATGCTTCTAGCAACTGGGAAATTAAACTGATTTCAGGTAATTTTAGATGAAGCCATTGTAAACCTTAATCCCGATTTCTTCCGGTTGGGTGGAGGCGAGGTTGATTTGAAGCTTGGAATCCGAACCTCTGAGTTCATCAACTTTGTCAAACCTTTCATTGTCAGCTGCAGTGGTACCTAATTATACCAATTGATTCCACAATAAGAAGAAATTACAAGTCGAGTCAAGTTAGTAAAGACTTAAAGAAAATCCATTCACAGGGGAAATCTATGTGGTGGGGAATGATGCTTCTTTGGGATATCAAAATTTGACAGTCAATTGCGCTATTGGAAATTTTAAGTCCTGCGTAAGCAGCTATGTACTTAATTATGTGGTTAGGTCATAGGTGAAATTGTTTGTTTGGATTAAAGATTTGATTTCTTAGGGATCGGAGTCTAAAAGTTCAGGAACATTGCTCTCGTGATTAATTTAAATTGAATATTGCATAGATCAATTTTTCAAACTCAATTTATTTCATTCGTAACTATTAGAATAGTAGTAGGGCATATGAATTATGAACCACCATTTTCTAATTTTGACCATAAAATAACATACGAATTGCCCATGAAACCGATCTTCGCAGCCAAAAGGATAGCGGTTTTAAGGGAGAAAACATAACATTTTTCTTCGATTCTGTTTTAAATGGAACTAGGTGGTTCGAAACAATAACATGTTGGATTGTCTAGTTTTTTTCATTGTGAATGGGAGGTTTCCGGTGGGGTTGTGAATAATCCATAACGCCGTCGATGTCCCCATCCACGTTATCGTTTTCGTCGGAATCCATATCTTCCTCAGTGTCACCACCTGAATTCCCTAACATGGACCTTGACCTTGTTACTTTCTCCAATCCCTACCCAACACCACACAAACAGTAAATAATCCTGGGAATATTAATCATACCAACTCAAATATATAACCTATGACTTTATGTAAAAACTGTTGTAATTACCTCTACTTTTTCCATGCCGTGCAAACCAACCCCCGAGGAAATGATTATTTCATATCCTGCATGAACATAAATATCGGCAACATTGCCAATGCCATCACTATCAAAGAAAGCTAGACCCAAGAAACTAAAGAATAATGAACATGGTGCAAAAAGCTAGTAGCAGTTCAAGTTTAGCATGAAAAAATGGTAGCCTTATCCCAGTGTTTTATTTCATGTGCTTTTGTTCTCATATTTCTTGTTAAAATGGTTCCAAACAGAAGCAGATAAACAATGAGAACCTGATGAGATTGCTTTTGAAACATCTTGTATGCGTATTCCGTGAACCCCATGAACCCCATTTTCTTGTAATTCTTGTGTTTCTACTTGCTTTGAGGTTGAAGGCTGATCATCATGGAGTTTCAACCTACTGTCATCCTGAATCAAATTTGTTCATAGCTTAGGAGTTGAACAAGACGATGGTTTTAAAAGCAAGATATATATTAATTGAATCTATATAAATATATATTATGCGCTAACCTTGGCAAGAAAATGGGCATGATTATGGTCAATGTCTTCAGCAACAAAACCTAGACGAGAAGCATTGCGTGCATGCATAGGAAGACAAAGGAGAAAGAAGATAAGACCAAATGGATACATGATATTGAAAGAGCTCGTGGTCATATGTGATCTGGGATGTTAGGTTTTCCAAATATTTGTAGTGACACAGAAGCCATCAAAGGTGGCCTTAAATGCATGTTTTGTACTGAAATGAAATCTGTTCTTAAAGAGAACGTGCAGGTGTTCGGATGCTGAATCATGAAAGACGAAATAGAAGATATTAGGGGGCCTCCCATTGTCCCTTATTTGTTCACTTTTTAATCACATCTCAAAGATAATTAACATGAAATATCTAATTAACTGCATGAACTAATTAAATTAGATATCAAATTCATACAAAATAACGTAGTGAAATAATAATAGTAACAGTACATCTAGGTCCTACCATGTGTCTGTGCAGAGGAAGTCCACTCTTTGCCCCCATTAAAATGTAAGGCAGTTTCCTTGGTTGAAGGTGTGGAAGCAGTGTCGTTGCTGAAGAATTCGGTGTTTCTGACCAAGAACAGATTAATATGTTTTCCTGTGTAGAGTGATGGTGAAACGCGAAAAAGAAATAGTATTAATTACAAAACTGCATGGAACACATGGGAATGGAGGAGGGGATAGCCTAGGGGCCAATGGTTTGAAGACAAAACTGCATGGCCAAACCGCTCCCTGCGGTTCCTGTGGAGGGACAAGGAGGGTCAAGTTTCCCCACCGAGAGCGCCCCATGCCACATGGCATTCACTCTTCTATTTACATAGTGATGCTGCTACGTCACTCACTGGTCCCTTCATTATGGAGTATGGACCTCAGACCTGCAAGTGTCCTTGTCTATGCTATGGTTTTTGTCTCTTCATGTCCACGGGATTACATCTTGGCTCGGCACACAGTGCGAGAAACATGAACCTCCCCAACTTACACCAGTGCCGTCCCTGGCCAGGGAATAGGAGGGCCCGCCCAGAGCCCACGACCTACAAAATTAAAATATAATTTTTATGGGTGGATAAAAGAAAATAAGTGATGGACATATATATATATATATATATAAATTGGATAAATTTCGAGTTCCAATGACAAGTATTAAAAAATTAAATCGTAGAAGTATGCTCATATTAATAAATATTAGAGAAAATTTGTACCCTAATAATAAGTATTAAAAATAATTTAATTTTTAAGAGTATGATCATAATAACAAATATTAAAATTAAATTTTTAATATTTGTTAGTATGAGACTTATTTTTTCTCACTGTTTATTATCATGAACATACTCTTAAAATTTATTTTTTTAATATTTGTTTATAGATGTACTCTTATTTTTTTTTCAATATTTTATATTATAGACATGTATTTAAATAGGGGTATGTAACCGCAACAGAAATCGTTATATAGCGGTAAAAATACTATTCAAAATCACAATACCTACAACTGTTATGTCCACAATAGCATATGATTAAAAAATTTACAACTGCAATACTCGCAGTGATAAAAATAACATTCCTTATATCTGCAACCGTAATAAATACAATATAACTAAATATATGATTATAATCGCAATTTAAATTTTTAATTTAGGGCTCAATTTTAAATTCACCCTAAAATCACTAAAATCTCTATGCTTACACCCATGTCCGATTGGAACCATAAGTTAAAAACTCAGACGAAACACAGACTACTGACCTGTTTACTCAGTTATCGAGGCAGATGGTAAAGAAACTGTTGCATGCAAATGTTCCGGTGGGAACTCAAATTTAGATATTCTAAACGCTTAATATCTTTTTTATTTAGGAGTAGGGTAAGATCCTAATAGATATAAACGTTTTAAAAACTCAGGGACCATGTTATATGTATAATTTATTAAAATGAGGTATTTAATTTTTTAAAAAATAAATGTTAAATGATTTATTGTGCGCGAGATAAACTGACTTTTAAATAAAAATAGTATAATAAGACTCAAAATTTATGAAGTACAATAACATTCTGTTTTTCTTGTGTGTTTTACACAAATAAAAACTATATAGCTTTTTTGGCACCTCTATCCATGCTTCACATTAGAAAATAAGGTTTAGGTTTTAGTGTTGAGAGGGTAGGGTTTAGGGTATAAAATAAGGGTGCAAGATTTATTTTTATTTTTTAAGATTTAAAAATCAAGGTTCAAGTGTAAAATTTAATTTTTTAGTGTTATAACATAAAATAGCGATAAATAATTTTTGCTCAGTTTTACATTAATCTATAACAACTTTTTTAATTTTTTTATTGTAAACATTTAACTTAAAATCTATTTTTGAGATCATATGTTGTCGTACTTATTGTACATGTTTAAAATTATCGCCGCGGATAAATATTGTTTGCCGCATTTTAGCAAGGTATGCAATGTGTCACAGGCAAATTTAGATGAAACCGAGAAGCAAAACATCACAGCCGAAAGCAAAACATGTCTCCTCCTTTAGTTACCACTTTTAATTCAAGAGTTCATTAACCTCATCGTTATAATCTAATGAACTTTCGTTGCTTTTTTTGGCCATCCCCCGACAGACACCCAACTCATTATGCCCTAATATCCACTGAATCCATCGGATACTTTCAGCAATAATTGGCTGCTTAAACAAATTTTTGGGCCCAATTTTGCTAATTAATTAATTAATCAGTGGATGAAGGTATGGTTTATTCAGGCTTTAAAGCCAGTCCAGAGATATCATTATCAAAATGGTTAAAAGCTGACATGAATTAATATTACTATAAAACAAAAAGCCTACAGCTTTACAGTTTGAAAGGTGATTAAAGATGGGTAACACAGATTTTAAGCATTCAAAGGAAAAATAAATGCATTATAATTTATAATTATAATATTGAAAAGATGTTGAAAGCTTGCTGATATCTGATGTGAAAACTCCACACACCAAATCTGCTTAATTAAGCAAAAGCTGCTTTCTCATGGTCCTACATCATCCTATTTGTTGCCGGGGAGTTAATTCTTTTGATAAACTAGATTCAACTTTAGTCCTTTGGTAGATTCATAGGTTCAATTTTGAATTTCATTGTAAACTCATCATGTCTGCAAGTTGAGTATATAAATAAAATTGACACCCCAAGTCCCTAATTGTTTTCCCTTTTCTTACTTGAATCCTAATTGAAAGAAAGAAAGAAAGAAAGAAAGAAAGTTAGAATCTTGACTGGGGACCGGTATGCAACTTTAAAGATCTTATATTATAAATGCAAATTGGAAATGGGGGCAAGGTGTGGGACTGGATCCTGCAATTGCTGGCCTTAATGAGAGGGAAAGAGATTGGTGAGGTCTTGTCTTCGTAACAATCCTAAAAACGTGAAGAAGCCCCGAAATAATATTGTCAAGCAAAAACCCAGGATAAAAAATAAATACATAACCAATCACCCGTTGGTCTAATGAGATGAGACATTAAATTGTTTAAGCAAGGTAAAAGATTTGAATTTTGGTGCTGTAAATGGAACAAATTGGGCTGTGAGGGTTGTCCCATAATAGACCTCTACAGTACTTGGTCCAAATTAGTCAGCCAATAGGTTGGATACCGATGATAAACAAAAAATAAAATAAGGGCATAATGTTTAAAAAATGTTTATAACGTTTGATTTATTAGTTATTTTGATTCTTTTTTTAAGGATTTTAACACTCAATGTTTCATTTTAAGTCAAAATGGTCCATCCATAATGAAAACTGTTAGTAAACTAACAATAAATGACTTGAGGTATCGTTACAAACTTACATTACAGTACACACTAATATAGCAACGTCATATAAAAAAGTGACGATTTGATAGAATGAGACATCGGTCAAAAAATAAAAACGTTACAGACCAAAATATTTTAAAAAATAATAAAAACTAAAACAACTATTAAGTGAATTATTAAGAACATTTTTTATATTATACCTTTTATTTTCTATTTTAGGGTTTCTTCACGTTGTTTTTATGATTGTTATGAAGACAAAATAAAACATCACTCAAAGTTATTTTTGAGGCTAAAATGACCTAAAATAAAGCGATAATAATTAAAGAAAAAAACTTTGATACATAGGTTGTGTAAATTTTATTTTACACGTGCCTTTTAGTTTTAGGGGTTGGGGTTTTAGTTAGGGTTTAGGGATTTAGATTGTAAGGTTTAGAATTTAAGGTTAGTGTTTAGAATTCAGTGTATAAGGTTTAAGGTTTAGGGTTTAGTTCGTTAGGGTTAGAGTTAGAAATTTAGGATTTGAATTTTTATAATTTAAATACATATGTTTGTGTAAAATTAATTTTATACAACTTGTGTATCAAAATTTTACCTATAATTAAAATGCTTAAACAAATAAGAATCAAAATGACTGTCGAGTTCAATGTTAAGAAATTTGTTGATATTATGTCAAAAATAAAATAAAAAACAGTAGAGTGGGGGCAAATAGGAGGAGTAGAGCAGTGACACTTTCCAGTTCATGAGATGAAACGAGAGGCTTTGGTTAGACATCACATGGTGCTGGACATAAAATAAAAACCTTCTCACCCTGACAACATGTCCATGTCATGTTTTTCCTACACAATTCAAAGATGTCTGTCCCCTCCTCTCCACACAAATTAGCCTAAATCTTCTTTTATTTAATGCATGTAATTGGAGTATAGACGAGGAAACTTCAGTTTTAGAGCAATGTTTCCCTCTGCACAATGATACAAAGGCACTCTCGGATTTTAATCTAATCTAATTTAATTGATTTATGCAACCATCTTACATTCAAGCAACTCCTTGTAAAAGATACCTCGACCAACCTATCACCAGTTTTATTTTTTTATAGAAGCTTCTGGCGGTATTAATCTGGATTAATAAGTTAGATATGAATGATTATAAAAAAGATTTAAATGTCAAATAAGTGACTAAGTTATACCTTTCGTTAAAGATAGGCACTTAAAGTATTTTTCGGATCAAGTAGGTGCCTAACGTTTTTACCGTTATCATTTTAAGTGTCTGGCGATTAATAAATGTTTAAAAAATTTCGTTAGCCAATAAAAACATAACATGATACTTTGATTTTAATTTTTTTTATTTCTTTTAACTTAATTTAAAAAAAAATCCTTAAATTTCCCCGAATGCACAAAACAAACTTAAAATCCCTAGATCCCAAATTCGGTCACTGTCGTTGCCATTCATCACGCTGCCGACGACGAAATAAAGTCTCCTTTGGTCATCGCAAGATCTGCATGCTGTTCATCCTTTGATCGGACACCATTTACTTTCTCTCGCTGTTTCGGCTTTGTTTTGACGTTAGGCACGTCGGCCGCAGAATTTCAACGATGAGAGAATGGGAAAATTATCTTGGAGATCTGGTGACGAAAGTGGTGGGCACGTCGTTGGCAATTGATGATGGTACCGGCTGCAATATGGATTTGGGACTTAGAGTTTGGGGATTTAAAGACTATTTTAGAAATTTTTGCGAATTTTAGTATATTTTAAAAATTTTAATTTTTGTAAAATTTTAAAAAAATAAAGCATGTAACGTATTATATTTTGATTGACTACGAAAATTTTTAAACGTTCATTAATGACCAAACACCTAAAATAATAATGATAAAATTTTAGTTACCTATTTAACTCAAAAAATATTTTAAAATTTTATTAGAACAAAAAAAAAATAGCTTGAACGCTTATTTAACTATCAAGCCTATAAAAAAAGCTTTTAATAATTAAAAAAGAGACGTGGGCAAGAATGTAAAATCCGTTTTGTTTTTGGTTTACTTTTTTACCTCTGCTACATGTTACAGCAGAGGTTAGTCTGTATGTGCAGGTGAAAAAACGAGTGTAAAAATCTTTCGTTGATAAGGACGCCCTGCCTTTAGCTCCACGTTAGCAATCTGCAAAGTCCATTACAGAGTCACTGCCACAAGATTTTCATTTTCTTTTCATTTCACTCCCATTTTCACTGGTCTATCATGTATGGATTAGCGGTAAATTTTAGGTTGAATTTTGCAATTAGCCCCTATATTATGTATAACTCAAGGATTTAGTTTCTATACTTTAAAATTGGTTAAATTTAGTCTTTTTACTCTTCCAATTTTAAAAATTAGAAATTTTCAAAAATAAAAAGTCACAAAATACATAGTTTTGGTGCTAAAGTTAGGCACTTAGCATTTGAGTGAGCAAAAATCAAAAGTTTAGAGGTCAAAATGAAAACTTTTAAAATTAAATGACCAAAATAGAAATACAGATAAAATTGAGTGACAAGCAAGTAGTAGGTTTTTTTCTCGAGGACGATATACATAAAAATGTTATCACTCTAGTCTTTTTTCTTTTTTTTGACAAATTTATCACTCTAGTCTTCGCCCTTAAACTTGGGGTAATAAAATGTAATTTATAAAATCATTAAAATTATGCTAAAAAAGAAATTCAAAGGACTTGAATCGATATTTGAATTGAATTTGGAGCAGCCAAATATAGAGAAAAGAGAAATGGAAAGATGGGTACATAAAAAGGAACATATATTGAAAAGGAAGGACAGATAGGGACTACAGAGAGAGAAATGGGGAGGAGGAAGCCCACTTGATTCCCTTTTTTATGATACACGCTTTCTTGCCCAGAACAGAGCACCCAAGGCTTCACAGTCCTGCTACGGCACAACGGTAGGAGACCGACAACAACAAGCAAAAAAAAAAAAGGGAACAAGTGAAACAACAGTCGATGGTTAGCCGCCGCGAGCAGCAGCAGCACCAAAGTTTCTTCGATGGAACTCAAACAATGGAGTTTTTGCAAGACTGAACAGTGGGAAACAGCAAGGTGCTATTTTGGTTAAATGGGTCCTTTTTCTTTTCTTCTCTCTGTCGGTGTTGGGAGATTATTTGTTTTTTGGACATGCAAAGAAAGGTTTTTTGTACCGCCGTTGGTAAAAATATAGTCTTTCTCTTGTCTCCGATTCTCCAAAAACACAGCGGCTTTGTCTTTTAGTTTGTATTACGACACAAATGCACTTTCAGTTAGGAGCTAAAGGGGCTGTGGAACTCCCGGGTTTTGCTTCGATTTGTCAACAAGATAAGTGGATAAAGCAGCAAGAAGCAGATAACAGCTTTGGTTTTGAAAACAGCTTCCTTTACTACAACAACGAGCAAGGACCGACTTCTGTTCTTCATATGAGAAGAAGCCAAAGCCCACTTAGATCTGCATCCACTCTCTCTTCTTCTTTCAACGGCGGAGCTGCCGGTGCTGGCGGAGAAGTTAATTCCACCGGAAACACAAACACCACGGCGGGCACTATAGCCCCACTCCAGACTACAGTTCCGAGCAACAGCAAAGAAGAATGGGCGACGGAGCTTCAACCCATCCCGATTGAACTAGACCTTGTTCCAGGGTCTGGAAGCGCTCAAAGATGCAATATTGGATTGGAAGATTTGGGGGCTATGCTGTCGGATTCAGCCATGCCTCTGAATCAAGACCACTCGCTTCTGCGGTGGATCGCCGGTGACGTAGATGACTCTTCTTTCGGTCTCAAACAGCTGCTTCAGAGTGGAAGTAATGGTCTCGATTTCGAAGGCAATGCAGGGCTGGGGGTTGTTGATCAGGGTCCAGGGTCTGACCCAGATGGTAACGCGATTTCAAGTGCTGCTCTTAATTTGGGTGGTTTTCCTGGTTCTGGGTTTGTGCCAAAAGCCAACAATAATGAGAATGGGAAGATGGGTTCGGTCATTCAAAGCTCTTCAGTTGAGCTGGTTAACAATCGCAAAGTTCCCGGTGCTACTGTAGGGCCTAATGCAATTTTTCAAAATCAAACCTTTACTTCTCAGGCTAGCAGTTTTGGTCTTCCTGATTCTTTGCCTATGCTTTACCAACAGCAGCAACAAATTCAATATCTTGAAAACCAAGAAGGGAAACCTCAGTTTTTGATTGGTCAGCAACAGCACCCTCAAAATCCAAACTTTTTCTTGCCATTGCCTCAAGAACAGCAGCTACTTCAGCCTTTACCGAAGCGGCTTAATCCCGGTAACATAGAACTTTCTTCTCAGATCCCAAAACTCTCATTTTCCGATGCCGGGCATGAGTTGTTCATGAGAAAACAGCAGCAACAGCACATGGGGTTTTCTCAGGGAGTCCAGTATGTTCCACGGCAGCAGCAGCTGATTGTCGAGAAACAGAAAGTGCTGGGTCCTAGAGAAGAAACAGCACAACACCAGCATCAACAAGCCACATTATTCGACCAGCTTTACAAGGCTGCCGAGTTGGTAGGGACTGGGAATTTTTCACAGGCGCAATTGATATTGGCGCGGCTCAATCATCAGGTCTCCCCAATAGGTATGCCCCTACAAAGGGCTGCTTTCTACTTCAAGGAGGCTTTGCAATTACTTCTCCTCATGCATAACCCAGTCTCTCCCCCACCTCCAAGGAACCCTACCCCTTTTGATGTTATCTTCAAAATGGGGGCTTACAAGGTCTTCTCTGAAGTCTCTCCGCTTATCCAATTCGTCAATTTCACTTGCAATCAGGCTATCCTTGAAGCTCTTGATGATACTGATCGGATTCACATTGTGGACTTTGATATTGGATTTGGTGCTCAGTGGGCTTCCTTCATGCAGGAGCTTCCCATGAGGAGTAGAGGAGCTCCGTCGTTGAGAATTACAGCCTTTGCCTCACCTTCAACACACCATCCTATTGAGCTTGGGCTTATGCGTGAAAATCTTGTGCAGTTTGCTCATGAAATTGGTATAAGTTTTGAGCTTGAGGTGCTTAATTTTGATTCTTTAGATCGGGCCCCTTATTCTTTGCCAATGTTTCGATCAAATGAAAATGAGGCAGTTGCTGTGAATCTCCCTGTTTGGTCTTCTTCGAACCAGCCCTCTGCTTTGCCCAATCTTATGCACTTTGTGAAGCAGCTTTCACCAAAAATTGTTGTGTCTTTAGATCAAGGGTGTGATAGAAATGATCTGCCATTCCCACAACATGTAATCCATGCCTTTCAGTCATATGTTAACTTGTTAGAATCACTTGATGCCAGTAATGTGACATCCGATGCTGTGAACAAGATTGAGAGGTTCCTTCTTGTGCCAAGAATTGAAAGCAGTGTGTTGGGGCGTCTTCAAGCACCTGAGAAGATACCTCTTTGGAGGACACTATTTTCCTCGGCTGGTTTAACCCCTGTGACATTCAGTAACTTCACTGAAACTCAAGCAGATTGTGTGGTAAAGAGGGCACTAGTGAGAGGATTTCATGTCGAGAAGCGTCATGCATCACTTGTTCTTTGCTGGCAGCAGAGGGATCTTATCTCAGCTTCAGCTTGGAGGTGCTGAGTAGCAGCCTCGGAGACGGGCAGTGGAGGTTGGTTTTTTAAGTAACTCACAATCTATCAACTCTATCCGGAAGAATTAATTAAGTCAATAATTGGTAATATCTACAACTTTTATGACTTAGTACTTGTTCGTCTTATTTGTGAGTCTCCTCTGCTTGTTTGTCTAGTATAGTTGCAATTCAGTAGAAGAGAACTTATGACTGCAAAACTCTAGTATGGGCTTTTCGTTTCGGACTATTGACATTGCTTCTATGGTATTCTGGTTTGTTTTGGCTTTTGGTGAGAAGTTGTTTCGTTTTCTGGTTAAGGTGGTGACAGTTTGTTGTATATTTGACAACAAATCAGATTCTATAATTGCAAATACAACTTGCCAGAATTTAGTTTTATGTTTCTGTATTCCTTTTGATAAGTTATCTAATTATGTGCGACGCTCGAGTCATTTTAAGCAACCAGGTTTTATGCCGTTTTGTTTGGTTGGAGCTATTGCCTGGCTTATAATATGTTCATCGGATGACAAATGATTAAAACGGATGTTTTTCTTGTGCAAAGTTAGAGTCATTTTTTCTTGATGATGTTGAGATTTAGTTGAAAAGTTGATATGGAACTGCTAAATCAAGCAAAGAATCAGGAAAATATGTCCATGGTGGGGTGCCCTTGCCCTTTAATTGCCATGTGAATATACCATACACCATATAGTTCAAACATCTGTGAATTGTAAGATTTCTTGTGGGGGCATAATGTTTCCTTGATTAAGCAAATGTCTAGGAGAAAATCTTTATGTTTCACCATCAACAAGCCACCTCTTCGAACTTCTTTGCCGGTTAATAATGTTCGAGCTCAGATAAGTGCCAGAGAATCAGGAAGATCGACTAGACTTTTCAACGGTCATCTTAGGCTTCGATGGAGCTGCCAATTAGGTACAATCTTGCTTTGGATATGCCTATATAATGCTTTAGATCTCATTTCCATTAGTTAATCTCAACTCTTAAGTCAACCACAACTTCATTAATGTCCTTTAGCTCGAACCCTCGGTTCCTTGGTTGCTTCACCTACCTTTATTCCCCTTTAAATAAGAAACCACATTTGATTTGTTGCAACCTTGGACAGAAGACAAAAACAAAACAAAGACACCTAAGATTAACCATTGTGCTGTATCAGAAATGTTTATTTGCTTGCCTGCTATATGTTTTATAATTTGTTTAATGTTAATTATTTTAGGTTTGGAGCTTTAGAATAATGTTTGTATTAATATAATATATACAGAGATACCTGTCCTTTAGCACATTGAATTCGGTATACCATAGCCCCTTCCCCTTCTTTTGATTAGTTATTGGACACCTACTAATCTTGGTCACATGGGTCATGTTCTATTGTTTGGTTACGCTTTTTCTTTTTGAGTTCTCTCGGTTTCGCAAGATTTTACCTTAACTAATTTGGATCGACCCATGTTGTACATCTGACTTTTGGTTTATGAGTCTCCCATAGGGAATTTTCTGCATACATAAAGTCTCGAACTTGAGACCTGTTTAAGCAATATCAAGCTAGTTACCAACCACTTTGACCAATCCCCGTTTGTCCTTTTTTTTTCCTTTTTGGTGCATCGTTGAGTGGAGTTAATATCATATTCATGTTTTTATTTTTACAAATCCAAATTTTAATTTTAATCCTATTTTGGGAGGAGAAAAAACAATTTAGAGTTAAAATTGAATAAATAAATTTATGATAAAATATGAAATTAATTGAAACATAATAAAAGTACATGAGAGCCTATGAACTGAACCTGAATGAAATTCATCAAAATTTGTATAAAACGAGCCTATAACTTGTACTAATTATATGAATTTATAATACTTTGAATGTGCAAAATAATTATGAATTTATTTTTTCAGCAGCTGTTATTAATTGAATCACTACGAAAACAAATTTAAAATGTTATGATTTGACACAGAACATTAATAAATCTTCACTACGGCTATGTAATGAATTGAGATTTGACACGAACACTACAGAAAATAATTAAAAAATATGAAGACAATACAAATACACTAAACAAAAATATACAAATTACAGAGGATTAATATTAAAAGTTGAAACGAAATATTAATATAAGAGGACTACCCGGGCCATTGAGTTGTAATATTTCTATAAAAAGAAAATAAAATATTTTCTTCATTAATGAATAAAATATACCCGGACATATTACATAAAAGAGGGAATAATTGATTCGTCGATTCATTTGGGGTATATCGGCCAAAAATTTTGGTGTTCATGGGGTGAGGTGTACTGATGTCTGTTGTCCGGCGGATAAAGGAGGCCTTAGGTTATGGCATTTCGTACACCAAAATGAAGCTTTCCTAATGAAGCTGGTATTTGATTTACTTACTAAGAAGGATGCCCTTTGGGTTCGTTTCCTCCGTGCGAAATATAAATGCAAGGAAGATGTACCAAGTACTTTGACTCGCAGTAATGGATCGAGGCTTTGGAATGGATTATGCGTGATTTGGGAGGATATACAGAGCAATATCACTCATCAACTTGGGAATGGTACCAAAGTGCGGTTTTGGAAGGATGTTTGGCTTCGTGAGATAGGCTCTTTGGAGAACCATCTTTTACCGGGTTTATCTCTACAATCTCCAAATATGTCGGTAGTTGACATGGTGTCGGGGGAAGGAGATTGGCGATAGGAGCTTTTTGATCAACTGTTGTCGGCATCGGTTTTGCTGCGTATAGCGGCAATTAAATGTCCGTTACCGATTTTCTCAATGTCATCGGTAGCTTGGGCTGGTTCCAGTACTAGAAAATTTACGGTTAAGTCAGCTTACAGAATACGTAAAAGAATTGAGGAGGGGCCTGATGAAGATGTGTAGCGCATCATTTATCGTTTCAAAAAAGAGCAACAGATGAAAATTTTCCTCTGGTTAGTATGCTGCGGCAAAGTTATGATCAATTATGAAAGATTCAAACGATATTTTACTAATGATGCATGTTGTAGTCTTTGTAGTTATGTGGTTGAAGATATTGATCATGCCTTCGTAAGTGCTCACACACGTTTTGTTTGAAAAAAGCTCATACGACCGGATAGGCTGGAGGAATTCATGGAATGTGATATCAAATGTTGGATAAAACCCAACTTGACGGCACATAATAGTTTTGCAAAAGATGCTGTTGGCTGGGAGATTATGTTTGGGGGAACGGTTTGGTTCCTATGGTTGCACCGGAATAGCCTGGTGTTTCAGGATGGTGAGGTAGCTGCCCGACAACCGGTATTGGAATGTGCACGTGAATGGGCAGCAAAGGCGCGGCTCGCGTTAGCCGAATGTTCGAGTACCCCGGCTGCCTCGACAAGGTCTCAGACTAGAATGCAACGATGGAGCCCCCACCTACGGAGTGGGTTAAACTTAATACTGATGGTGCTAGTAGCATGGGTAATGGTTGCATGGCATGCGGTGGACTAATTCAGGACCATACAGGCATGTGGCTATCAGGTTTTGGTAAGTTTGTAGGCATTTGCTCAGTACTCAAAGCGGAACTTTGGGGAGCTTATGTGGGACTATGTGGTGCCTGGGCAGCTGGTTATCGTCAGGTAATTCTTGAAATGGATTGTCTAGAGGCAATTGAGGTGCTCCGGATTGATTCATCTATGTTGCACACTTGCATGTTGGGGAACTACTTCTTGGATTTACGCCGTCGCCTGTGGGTTGTTAAAGTACAACATGTATCCCGAGATGGTAATCGTGTGGCGGATGGTTGGCAAAAGTAGTGGATAATATTGATCTGGGGGTTGTTTCCTGGATAGATCCTCCACTGACAATTGTTCCTTTACTGCAAAATGATGTGCTTGCTCCTCTGTAATTTGTCTGTTTGATTGTTAGTATATGTACTCTTTTCCTCCATTTAGACTAGAGATGTTTTTAATGAGGCATATAGTAACATGTTAGGATTTTATCAATGAAATCACACCCTTTTTACCCAAAAAGAAAAAGGGGATCAAATATTACGTACATAAATGAATGAATTATTTCCAATAAAATAGAAATAATATTTCCATAACAAAACCACAAGAGTAGATTATGGAAACATAAATTTTAGATTCTTACGACTATTTTAAGGAAACATTATTAATAAAATGAAAATTACTTAGGTTACTAAATTAATTATTAAGTCCACGATATCAAATTTTAAAAAAATTAATGCATGATTACATAGTATTTCAGAAGGTTCCCTTCTCCGGGATTCTAGTTGAAATTTTGTCTATATAAATACAGTGTACATCACTGTGTTTCTTTCTTACCATTACCCATATTTTGTACTTCAACCTAAAAATGGCTATTAAAGGGAGTTTTGCTTTCATTTTTGTTATTTTGTTTTCGTTACTCGTATTTTCTGAAGCACGAAGGCTTGATGGTTATGATTCTTCCGGCATTAAAAATATCATCAGGCAGAGACAAGCATTGAAAGAGTTAAATTCTATTCATGACACTCGTTTTCTGCAATCGGCTGGTGATTTTAATAATATTGTGAAGAGAGATGTACCAGGAGGGCCAAATTCTCTTAATAACGGTAGAACTCCACCTGCTCCTGGACTTGACTAATCCGTTTAATTTCATTAGCAATTTACAATCATTTAAATAAAATAAAATAAAATGTTGTTTCATATATTACTTATGAAATAATATATATTTTCTTCCTATAGTGATTTTATTGTTCTTTTTATGTATTATTATGCTTTTTATGTGATTGTGTTTGACACACTAACTATATAAAAGTTTATATATTGTCCGTAAAATAAAATTATAACACATCATTAAAAAAAGATAAATCATATTAATTCTAAAATTTTATGATGTTGCGTTATCATCTAGTTCATTGATGAGCTTAAAATTTATACACTTTTATACGCTTTATATATATATATATTCTTATTGTTAATTTGATAAGCAATTGTAACAACTTGGTTTTAGCCCCATTATTAAAAACCTTAATTAAAAAAACTACTATTTTTTGAAGTTCTAGTTTTTGGGGATTTTTAAAACGATTTGTTAAAACTGAATTTTAAATTTGAGACCATCTAGTAAACATGGGGTAGTTTTGGGCATTAATTTATAGATTTTGAAAGTATTGTGACTATTTTGTCATTTGTCAAAAACTTCATTTGGAAATTTGTAAAATTTGAAAGTTTAAATGGTGAATCATTTGCCTACAAAGTGTATGTACATTGTCAAAGGACTAAAAATATGTATGAACAGATAATACATTGTAATCACCTTTAGACTATTAAAAAAAATTAATACACGAGTCACAGAATTTATCCGTCGCTTCAATTCTTTCATCCTCCATTTTTATTTACCTGAGGGGGAAAAACCATTAACAATCCCAAATCAATTGCACATTAATCCTTCAATTTCTTAATTGAATACTATTTTAAAAGCAAGAAAAGGCAATACAAATTCAAAATAAAATTAAAAATTGAAGAAATAACAGAGATTCGGGTTAAAAATTAATTAAGCAAAGCAGGGGGTGATATTCTGGGCTTTCCCCATAGGCAAAAGGTAATTCCTTAAATACCCAGCTTCCACGTCCAAAAGCTGCCCTTTCCCCGATATTCTTTATCCTCCATTTCACTCATTCAATGATCATAATTTTAGTGTAAAACTAATTGAGTTTTACATAGTGTAAGTAGATTTTATCTCTTGTTTTAATATATATATATATATATATATATATATGATAGGATTCAGTTACACAGTGTAAGAGTTTTTAACTTTTACATGTTTTTTGAATCGTTAGATGAGTGAAATAGATAACTGAGATTAACAGTTGGTTATGTGAAGATTATCACTTGAAAAAAAAAGTAAGGAGTTAATCGCAGCCATCCATTTCATCCATCCAAGGATCCACAAAAGGTGTAAAACTATGAGTTTTACATTCAGTGTTAGTGGATCATATCCATATATATATATGTATGTATTAATGGGATAAGATCAAATTAGTGTAAGAGTTTTTAACTTTTACGCTTTTTTTAGATCATTTGATGGCTGAGATTAATAGTGGGTTATGTGAAGATTATCACTTAAAAAAAGTAAGAAGTTAATCTCACTAATCCATTTCACTCACCCAACGATAAAAAACATATAAAACTATGAGTTTTATCTTTTGTGTAAGTGGATTCTATCCCTATATTAATATATGTATTACGTTGACAATCGTTCGTATTACTACATACAAATATCAAACATATATATGAGATAGGATCCAGTTACACAGTGTAAGAGTTTTTAGCTTTTGCATGTTTTTGGATCGTTGGATGGATGAAATAAATGGTTGAGATAAACTCCTTATTTTTTCCATGTGATAATCTTGACATACTTGTTGTTAATTTCAGTCATCTATTTTACCCATTTAACAATCCAAAAACCATGTAAAAAATTCTTATACTGTGTAACTGGATCTTATCTTATATATATATATATATGAACATTATGATTACTACTAGTTGTAAATTGTATTTGTTATTAATATTTTACCCATTTTACCCAAGCTGATCTAACCACATCACGATTTGACTTTGTTGATCCGAGTTAACTTGTTCCATTCAATTTATATCTGATTTTCAACGTACCTTAATCGTTCTAATCGGATCGAACCACTTATTCGATTCGACTTGACCTGTCGATCCTAGTTTTGACCTGTCCGACCCACTTTCACACCTGACTCGTTTGATACCTTTGAATGAGCTGACGATCCGTATAAGGAAGTAGATACGTATGCATTAAGATGATAGACTGAGCTTTATAGATCTTCCCCTTTTTCTTGTTTTTCCCTCTCAGGTTTGTGAGGTCGATCTTGTGCTTCCGCTAACTATTTTATGGTTATTCTTTAATTCGTTTTTTAAGGTGACATGAGAAATTCTTTATAATATTTTGATTATTTTCTGCAAAATTTACATTACTTAAATTAACTGCAAGCTTTAATTAATTCTTTTGCTCGTTTATAACATTCAAAAAATGCTTTCATGTTTTCTGGAGTCACTTCGGAGACATTGTTAAATTTACACTTTTTACATGTTTTTGAATTTGTTCATATATTTGTATGGATGATATTTTGAATAAAATGGTTACTTCTTCAACAAGTTAGATGTAATAATCTAATGTGACCCTCGAGATTCGATCATACTGTGTAGTTTAGGTTTAGGGGATTACAACAACTGTAAGACTCTATTTGTGAAGTTGTAGAATTTCAATTGTACTTTTCATATGACAATAGAAATTTTATTATCTTGATCGACAAGAAAAATGTCGGAAAAATATTTGAAGGACCAAAATTCATTGTTTTAGTTTATATTGTTATAATTTTAAAGGGTGGCTAAACTATTTTTTTATCATTTTTGAAGGGCGAAAAGTAGAATTTTACCATGCCTTAACGTCAAAACATTTTATTTTAAATGGACTATAGTTGATATTTAACCATTTAAGTTGGGCATGCCCCTGCAGTAAGCGGTAAATCTTATTAATCCTCGGAAATGGTACCAAAAAAATAAAAGAACAACAGTAAGGTCAAAAAAATCGAACTTAAGAGGTCCATTCCGACACAATCAATCAAGAAAATCCCGCTTTAAAACAGTGATAATGACGCACTTCAAAACAACATACTTCTTCCTTCTCAATAAAAGTGTTACTTTATGTTTTAAAATTATTTTGTTTAAATTGTTATTTAAAAAAATTTAATCAACTTTTTTAACATAAATTTATTTTTTATTATCTTTTTTTTTTAATTTTTCAACAAAAATAAAAATAAAATTTTAAAGATAAACTTATCATTTAAATTATTTTACATTACATAATTTTTTTTCTAAAACTTATTGAAAAGTCAATATGTAACACAATAACTAGGACAGAGAGAGTAATAAACTAAATTCAATAGATAAAAATTACATATAATAGCAAAAAGGAAGAAGACAACCCTAATCAAGAATTTCACCTAAGCATAGCAAAGATCCGGTTGAAAATCATGTGCCAACATAAGAAACATAATGTAACAACAAGTGCAACTAGAGATGTTCATGGTAGGTTAACTGCATCGTTTAGTCTAAATAGTTAATCAATTATTATAACGGTTATTAAACTGTAACCTTCATGTTAAGAAATGATTAATCGTTATAGCAGTTAGCCGATTCTTAATGGTTAGGTTAACTTTTTAAAAAGTAAAAGAATAATAATAAAAATGTGGCTAAAATGTTAAAATTTTAACAACATTGATACGACATTCCATGTGTATTTCAAGCAAATTGTTTTAATTTTATTTTTCTATTTTCTTTGAATATTTTAATTTTTAAATTATTTATTTAAGTGAAATAGAATACAAATAATGTCATTTTAGAATGAAGTACATGTAGATTGTCATAGAGGGTGACATATGGACATCATTAAAAATTTAAGATTTTAATCAACTTTTTCATAAAATAATATACGACTTTATAAAAGTTTGGAACTGAATTTAACTTAAGAATTAAATAAGAGTGTATTTGATAAAAGATGTAAATGATGAACCGAAAGGATGCCTTTGGATGAGGAATTTTGAGGAGGTGATTTACTTTTCTCAAGGTTTTCAAAATCATAAAAATAAAATTCATTGTTTGAGTAACAATGTTTGAGATTTTGATAACCCGAATTCCTTATTCAAATCCAACCTAAATAAGAAATTTCTTTAAAATTTTTCATAAATTTATTTTATTAATGCATTTGGTCATTCTATACAATAAACAAATTAAACTTTTAATTATTGTGTATTCAAGCTGTAATAACCCGTTTTGACCTAAACCAAATTACAACCCAGCAACCCAAACCCAAATCCAAACCACATACTCAGACCCATTAACCCTAAAGTTACCAGAATGCCATTTAATCTAAAAATAAACCTTAACCCTAAAATATCAACCTTGGCTGCCATCGCTGCCACTCTTCTCCACTGCTGCCGCCGCCGTCCAATGAATCGCCGCCACATCTTCAGTGATCACCAAATCCTGAACACACAACCATCGAAACCCCAAATTGCACAAATCCTAAATCTAATATCGAAACCCTAAAAATAAACCAAAAAATAAAATAACCAAAAATCAAACCAACCCTTAACCTACCCTAAACTGACCCATACCCTATTTCCTAACCACCATCTGCTGAAATCTCACCTATACCCCAAAAATCCGCCCCCAAATCTGTCATTTTCAGATATGCAACAAAATAAAATATAAGAAGGTTGTTAGTATTTTAAGAGAAAAAGTTGCATATAAAATCCACATGTAACCGCTGTAAAAGGGGATGAAAAAAAATTCAGAGAAAAATTAGGGAAATCGGAAAAGAGAAGAAAAATAGAGAGAAAATGGTTGTTTTTAGATTAAAAAAAACTTGTAAAAGGGAAGTTTTTGTAAAAAAAATGAAATCAAAAAAGGTAAACGTTTCTTATTTTCTTTGAAATCAAAACTGTTTTGATTTTTTTCTCTTTCATTTCGAAATAAAAAAAAGAGAAAGTTCGAAATCTCACTGATCGCCATCGTAGTGCTCCGACGTGAGGCCTTATAGCCGGTGAACGACACCAAAAGCGGCACCGTCGAGCTGAATTGAGAGAAAGAGATGATAGGAAGCTCTTTAGGGTTTCTTTAATTTTGTTCGAAATGAAAAAATTAACCCATTTTAATGTTTTAAACCCAGCTATCAAAACGGTGTCGTTTTGACACTTGACCCGTGTGGTGACCCGTAAACCTGGGGAGGATCCGCGCACCTTTAATGGTCAAATTACCATATCAGTCCCCAAATTCTACTTCGTTTATGTTCTGTCCATGGGTTAATTACGCATTTAGTCCTTCTATTTTAATTATGTTTTATTTTGTGTTAGTGGTCAAATTACGCCATTGGTCCCTCCATTTCTTTCCCATTTTCACCTTTATCTATGGTTTTATTCTATTTTCAGTCCTTATACTTTTTGTGTGTGTTTATTTTTGCTTTCAGTTTATGTTGCATTTTGGAGGCTTGAGACAAGAAAAGTGGTGGCAAGAGCTTGAGAAGAGCTTCATTTTGGGGTTTGCATATTTAAGGTCAGTACATTCTGACTCCTACAATTCATGAACATCATAAAATGAATGTCTTGCTTGGTTTTATGATTTATGGTGTTAAGTTTGGTTTTTAAGGAGCTTGAATCCCTTTAATTGTGAATCTTGAATTTATGGTTAATAAGGTGTAATAAGGGTAGAAAATCACTCTAATCAACTCCCATAAGATATATGATTAAGTTAAAGGGTTAAAGGATGTGTTTTAAGGGGCTTGGGAAGTGATTTCTCTAGCCTTGAAAGCCGTTTATGGGCTTCAGTATCGATACTCGGGATTGAGTATCGATACCCTATGTTCTGAGGATGAAATCAGGATTTTTCTTGAAGGGTGTATCTGTACGCGTCTTCCAGCATTGGTAAACCATGTCTTCCAGTATCGGTACGTGTCTTCCAGTATCGGTACGCGTCTTCCAGCATTGGTAAATCATGTCTTCCAGTATCGGTACACGTCTTCCAGCATTGGTAAACCATGTCTTCCAGTATCAGTACGTGTCTTCCAGTATCGATACGCATCTTTCAGTATCAGTAAACCATGTTTCCCAGTATCGGTACGCAATGACCAGTATCGGTACCCACTGGGCAATCTGTCTATAAATGTTGAAAATAAGTTTGAAGGGTTATTAATTTATGGTAAATGGTCTGGTGGGTCCCTAAAGGTATAAAACAAACTTTAAAACTGAGAAATCGAGGTTAGTAACCCGTATGTGGATTAATGGCTTGGCTTAGTAATAGTTGGATAAGTTGCTTGGTTTGCTAATCCATATGAATTTGTGGTGGATCAGTTATTGCTATGTGGTAGCTTGGGGTCCTTGTTGTGTGCTGAAGGGATGCCCATGTAGGCTGGTTGCCGCGAGTAATGAGATAACCTAACGAGAAATGCGTAAATGAATCTTAAAGGTATATATTAAATAGTGTAACAAACGAGTCATGCCTTGGGGCATTGGTAATGGTTGGATGGTTTCCTTTATCTCTCGATGAGATATATTGATGTTCGAGAGAGCATGTGGTATTGTATGAGTCTTAGTTAGGAATCTGAATGTCCTAAAGTCATTGCAAGGGCACTTAAATAAGGGGATGGGTACTCCAGGCTGTGTGATCGAGTATATCTGACATATCTACGAGCTATGTGATCTGGATGCGGTCTGAAACCTATCCTTGGGCTATGTGATCAGGATATGGAAATACAACTTGAATGGCTATATGATCTCGAGTAATCATGTTTGGCTATGTGATCGTAGGATAAGATTGCTTGTGGCTATTGTGATCCAAGTATGTCTAGGACGTATCTATGGCTATAGTGATCCGAATATGATCCTTACCCGATGGCTATGTGATCAAGGGTTACCTGACGACTGTATGAGCAGAGGGCAAATAGTAGGGCTTCGCTAGCCATTAGGGAATGTATGTTATTTACGTTGTTGTTTGGATAATAGATGTTGGCTATTCTACGCTTGGGCTATGTGATCAGGGTATGATAATATAACTCGAATGGCTATGTGATCTTGAGTAACTTGATGGGTTGCGTGATCTCGAGTATGGGTTTTTTTTACCCTTGGGCTATGTGATCAGGGTAGGGGATGTAACTCATTAGTCGGTGGGACCTCGCGTATGGTAAGCCTATGATGGCTTAGTAGACTTCTTACATATAGTGGTATCTTGAGACAGTTGTAAGCTCTAGCTAGGATAGGCTAGAAGATGATCCTTAGATATTGAGAAGCCTTTCTGTGCACTCTTGATTATATTATCATGCATGCTTGTTTTATGATATTCATGAATTATGGTAGAGTAGAAATGTACCACTGAGCTTTGTTAGCTCAGCGTGCGGAATTGTGGTTTTTCCGTGCGTAGGTTGATAAGTTACTTCTAGAGTAGCACATCGAGGAGGATTTCCCAGCACCGAGCCAATCTCAGAGTACAGTACTTGATGTTTAGTTTGGACTGGTTGTATTCATAGGACCTTACCACAATCGAGTGTGTATTTTTATTTTTATTTTCTATTATTTGGTCAAACGGTGTACTTTATGTGGAACTTGTATTTTGTAAACCTTTCTAATCTCTTTATCTACGTAGATTTTATGGAAATAGACCGTTTCAAGAAGTTTCAACTTGTGGTTTTAAATAAGAAATTTTGATTGGTCGATTTTGGGTGACCTGTAGGTGACACTTTGGATATAGGACGAGTTCGGGGTGTTATATTTGGTATCAGAGCCTAGGTTTAGTCGGTTCTAGGAAACTCCAAGGTATCATAGAGGTTGTGGTAAGGTGTCTAGTGAATACAAGTCCCTAAATTTAAGGATTGATGGAAAGTGAAACCGGTAGTGGAGAGGCGGGTCACTTTCGTGACCTTACCTCTGCCCTCTTGCGTGTGGTGCAAGCTATTTCGAGGCAATCTAAGACGCATCGCAAAAGCCCTGTAGAGAGGTTTCATCGTTTTAGGCCTAAGAGTTTCGAAGGCTTGGGTGAGAATGACCCGATCAAGGCTAACTAGTGGTTGCGCGACACACAGAGAATCTTGAGACAGACGAAGGGAAGCTCGGAAGATGATCTCAATTGCATTGTTTCTCTTTTTAAGGGCAATGCACACGAGTGGTGGGAGACCGTAGAGTTGGGTCTAAAGCCTACGCTCCCGATATGAGACATCTTTATGAATGAGTTTCGGAAGAAGTACATCAGTGAAGTACATATAGATGAGATGAGGGACCAGTTTCTGCATATGGTTCAGAGAGATCGAATGTTATTTGCTTATGAGCAAGAGTTTCTGCGTTTGAGCCGTTATGCCCAGAGTTTATTGCAACAGAATAGTTAAGGTACAAGAGGTTCAAACAAGGACCGAATGTTGACCTTCAGTTGCATGTGACAGCGAGTCCGCTTGGGACATTCTCCGAGTTAGCCAATAGTGCGAAAGCACTTGAGCGGCTTCAAAGTTTGACATCTAATCAGTTTGAGGATTCTATAGGTCGTGATGTGGATACTCAAGATATAATGGGTCATTCTCCTTATCTGCATGAGAGGTTTTACTCTTCGAGAAGTTCGAAAAAAGTTACATTGGACCAGCTACCGAGAGTCAGCACATGTTCTAGATTAAGGGTTCGTAGAGGCTCTTTGATTTCTAAACCAGAAGTGAGTGCTGATGGTTCAGTTGGAGCGTTGCTTCCACCAGCATACGAGCTTTGTGGCGGACATCACCCCGGGGTGTGCTTCTTACTTTGGAGGGTTTGTTATATGTGCTGGGAACCAGGGCATATGGCAAAGGACTAGCCGATCATGGATGAGAACTCATCAGTTCAGTCTCAGAGGTTGGCTGTTTTCCGTCACGATCAGAGTCTTGCTTGAGGTAAAGTTAGGGCACCATCAGGTTATCGTGGTGGAGGTTCTGTGAGGTCCACCTTCAAGGCTGGCACGCGAGGTGTTGCTAGACAGCATGTTGCTCAGGTTGGGGGATGACAGTGTTGCAACCGAGGATATGTCAGGTAATTAAGTTTTTGTTGGTTTTAGCTGTTGCGTTAGCCATTTAGCTCTTCGGTTGTGTAATAGACTAATTCTTGTAATGTGCATCTTGGTAAACCTTGGGTTTGTTTTTGCTTTAGATGGCAATTAGAATTGCATCTTTTGCTATATAAGGTTTTTATCGCAGATGGCTGTTGAGAGTGCATGCGTACCGTAAGATGTGAGCGAGAAGTTATGAAGTTTTAGATTGCTTGAATCTAGTTGTTAGTGTTGGTTGTATAGGGTCTTAACCTCTCTAAGGTGGACGTTGTGCTCCGTAGTGCTAGCTCAAATAAGGTTCTATAGGTTACACGGTGTTTTTAGCTTGCGTTGTAGACATAAGGGTTAAGAGTTTCTAGTCTTAGTGTTGTGGGTGTTTTGAGGGTATGGAGGTGCCCATGGTGAATGAGAAATCTTACTGGTTGATTGTGGTTTAGAACCGCGATAAAAGTAAGGTTGAGTTCGTTGTTAGTGTCCATCGCTTCTTGGCATGACACTTAACGAACCTTTTGTTAGGGCACACTTGTGCAAGCGACCATTTGTGTATCGTTGCCAAGTGCTTTGTCGATATCGTGTTTGCGTGAAGTAGCTTGTATGGTGGTTTTAAATGTGTTGAGCTATAGTGCAATAGTAGAAGACCGCTGTCGGTTTTGTGAGATCGACGACCTTGTTTGGCCATAGAATGTGAGAGCTTCGCGTATTGTTTGTCAGAGTAAGGAACTGTAGAAATGGGTAAATAAAGGATGTGATGAGCATGGCAGGGGTTCTAAGGGCGAGTCGTGATAATAGTATCTTGGCTTGTGCACCTGTTGAGCTAGATCTCGTGGAGTTGAAGGATTGCCCAATCGAGTTCAACCAAGTTGATATCGGTTAAGGTTAAACATTGTGGAAGTTGTTAGAGTAGCGCAGGGAAAATGTAGAGCAATAGTTGTGTTGAGGGTAACTGGATGGTTACTTTGCAAAGAAATGTTTGTAGACGGACCAGTTGGCGATCCTTGAGAACAGTTCGATGGCTTTCCACGTCTGATGGTTGGGACCGAGGCAAGGGTGAGGAAGAAGGTGTTTAGACGTTGCAAGTAGAATGGCTAAGTTTTGGGTTGCTTGTGTAAGTTCCTAAGTGACGGTGGTCTTTGCTCGGAACCAAGTAGTTGAAATCGAAAGTAGTTTTCGATCGTGTGAAAACAAGTTTGGATAAAAAGAAGTTTTAAGTTCCGACTTGGTGGGTCAAGTTTAGGGAAAAGAGTTGTTAGTTCAAGGTAGATTGGTGATAATTATCGGTTGTGAGGGTTTTTCTTGTCCTTTAAGGATTTAATCGGATATGGTTGTTGGACGTGGTGCATTCCTGACAATGGTTTGTGGATGTGGTATAACATTTTAGACGTAGATGAAGCCCAAGTTTAGTTTGGTTGATGGATGCTAGTAGAAAGGATTGGTTATCCGAGATAGAATTCCTTAGAAGTGAGCCCTTTAAGTTGATGTTTGAGTAGCACGGCTTGAGGTTGGTTATGTTACCATGCTTAGCGGTTCGTCATAAGTGTCGTTGGTTGTTAAAAAAAAGGGTCGTTGAAAATCTTGAGAGAAGCGCTAAGAGCGTGTGGTTTAGTGCTAGGGTTCTGTTTAAGGTGGGTTGAGGGAGAACTCTCCCTAATCAAGGTGATCCTTCTTGAACGGTGAAGTGGTTAGATTTGTTTTGGTTATATCTCTCTTTCTTTCATCTAAATTTCGAGGACGAAATTTCTTAAAGGAGGGGAGAATTGTAACGACCCGGATTTCTAGAGTCAACAATAGACATTGACCCGGGTCTTGGACCAGTACGTCGGGCCAAGATGTTAGTCCATAATGGGCCTCCATGCGTTGTTGGGCTTAAGTGTTGTGTCTTGAATTGTGGGAAGGATTTTAGTGTAAGGGCATTTGGGTAATTCACCCTTAAATGGGAAAAAGGCTGATGCATCAATTAAGGGGCTACCATTTTGGAAGAGATTAAAGTCACCCTTATTCTCATCTCTATATCTTCTTCTTCTTTCAATTTTCTTCTCAAAACCAAAATGTTAAAGATGGAAACTTGTTGTTGAGGAGTGAGAATCTCGAATTAAGTCTCAAGGGAAGTTTTATCAGTATTAAAAGATCTTCATTTCAAGATAAACATCACTAGAATCGGTGAAAGTAAAGTTTGGAGGCTTGAGTCAAGAAAAGTGGTGGCAAGAGCTTGAGAAGAGCTTCATTCCGGGGTTTGCATGTTTAAGGTCAGTACATTCTGACTCCTACATTTCATGAACATCATAAAATGAATGCCTTGCTTGGTTTTATGATTTATGTTGTTAATTTTGGTTTTTAAGGAGCTTGAATCCCTTTAATGGTGAATCTTGAATTTATGGTTAATAAAGTGTAATAAGGGTAGCAAATCACTCTAATAAACTCTCATAAGATGTAGGATTAAGTTAAAGGGTTAAAGGATGTGTTTTTGGGGCTTGGGAAGTGATTTCATCGTGAAGAGGCAAACACTTGGAGGACCAAATCTTATTCACAATCCTGGTGCTCCTGCTGTTAATGATTTTATCATGAAGAGGCAAATACCTCCTGGAAGACCAAATCCTATTTACAATCTCGGTGCTCTTGATGTTAATGATTTCATCCTGAAGAGGCAAATACTTCTTGGAGGACCCAATTATATTCACAATCCTGGTGCTCCTCCTATTAATGGTTTTATCATGAAGAGGCAAACACATGGTGGATCAAATCCTATTCACAATCCTGATACTTCTACTGTTAATGATTTTATCGTGAAGAGATAAACACCGAAATGACCAAATCCTCTCCACAATGATCCTCTTAATTCTCACGCCTTTAATGATTTTATCGTGAAGAGACAAAAATCAGGATGACCAAATCCTCTCTACAATGATCCTCTTAGTCTTTCTGCCATTAATGATTTTATCGTAAAAAGATAAACACTGGAAGAACCAAATCCTCTTCATAATGATCCTCTTAGTCCTCATGCCATTAATGATTTCATCGTGAAGGGACAAACACCGGGAGAACCAGATATTCTTCACAATGATCTTCTTAGTCATTTTGTCATTAATGATTTTACCATGAAGAGAGAAACATCGGAAGGACCAAATCCTTTTCACTATGATCCTTAGTCCTCATGCCATTAATAATTTCATCATGAAAAGAGAAACACCGGGAGGGCCAGATCCACTTGGTAACATACCACTCCCTTTGATTATAAACCAAAATTCTTCCATTGAAGAGGAACTTACAGGACCAAACTAGCAGAACTATAATTTTCCCTCAACCCTGTTAAAACATCCCCCATTTTCCACCCTACCAAACCCTATCTTTATTAGACATATTACCCATTATACCTATGAATGTATCTTGTAACTCAAAAACGGGACAGGGTTGGAGAATCAAGAAATTCTATATTTTTAATGTCTTGTCATACTTATTACACTAGTTGTGGGACAGCTTCAATTCCTAGATATAATTCTGGGTCGTATCCTTAAGCGAAACCCCATCTTATAACATACATCTTTGGGACTTTGTGCATCTTCGACCTTCCCCTATATATAAAGCTACGTTTGCTTGTCAAATTTTCTTTTTTTAGTTTAATTCTTTTTTCCCTGTCGACTGCTCCGGTCATAAGTGTGTAATTATTCAATTGTATTTTAACAAATTATTTATTTATTTTTCTTTTATTTATAATAATTGTTTAAAATTGATGAATTTTAATAATTATAATTTAAACATCATTTTTTTTTTAAATAAATATACACATCAATTAAAAGCTTTTTTTAAATTAATATACACAATTAACAATTAAATTTTAATAAATAATTCAACCTAACGAAATTGGTCCTTTCAAGTATAATTGTTTAAAAGAATCATATAATGTTTATTTTAAAAGACCCGAGTTCAATCAGAGATAGAGTCAGGAATTTATTTAAAGGGTGTCATTTTTTAACGCTATTTGAGAGGCTAATTATTTATAAAGAGGTGTCATTTTATTTATAAATGAGTGTCATTTTATTTATAAAAGGTGTGTCATTTATATATGTTTTTTATTTTTTATATACGAATTACATAGCAAAAAATGTTTTCCAAAAAAATTTGGGCGTCATAAGACACCCCATACATGCATGTGGCTCCACCCATGAGTTAAATTCGTTTTATCTACAAGGTGTGTGTGCATTGTCAAAGGCTTTGGGTTAACTAATTCGGACAAACTCACGTCGCACACCTGGCTTTGGTGGTGAGTGTCCCAATAGAAATTTTTTGCATACACAAAGCCTCGAACTCAAAACATGCTTAAGTAATACCAAACTGCTTATCACTTAGACCAATCATCGTTGATAAAATAGTTTATTCATTAATATGTACATATTTTTAAATATTTTGGATAAACGATTTTCAAGATCACTAAACTATTGATTTAATTCTATTTTAACCACTGAAATATGAATTTTTTCAATTAGATTATTAAACTTTTAAAAAGGTTCCACCAAATCACTTGCAGTTAATTTTTGACAAAAATGATGATGTAATATAATTAAATAAATTCATATAATTGCATATTTAGTCCTCGTCAATGTTGCGTTTGAATTCAGATATATACTCCACCGCAGTATTCAATCTTTAACTTTACGATAACTAATCTTGTCACCACTACTATTTTTAACCCCATGAAAGCAAATCTCATTGTAGATCCAAATGGTATCTCAGAAAAAGAACTTTACCCACTGTTTTCGTTTCTTATACCCAAAGAACATACTATGTAGTATTGTTTTAGGGTTGATCGATGTACGAGTCCACGTGGATTCTTGAGATTGCAGAATCTTTTACGTTGTTGAAGCGATTCAATTTTTAGATATTGTCGGTAGAATCCAAACCATGTTGGTGAATTGGCGGAATTCACGTTTAGAGCAAAGTTTAGATAAATTCCTACCACTGTTTTGCCTTTGTTTTCAGGGAAAGTATGCGTCAAATGTATGCATGTCCACGTAAGATATATATATTACAGCTCATTATTTTAGTTCCTTCCTAAACTTTTTCAACGCATGTCGCAAAATCCATGCACATGCACGTGTTGTCCTTATGCATGGATTTTACAAGTGTATGTCACAGATTAGAGCCAATAATGATATCAAATCGGTTTGGGTTGTATTTTAAGTTTATAATCAGATTCTAATCTATATTTGTGTATGTCCAGAGTTGAGTACATACTGAGGAAAAGGGTCCACCTTCACCTAAACTGAGAGATACAAGTCAATCCACTCTTCTTATTATATTATGTTATACTATTATATAGCATATGTGTCATAAGACATGGGGATTACGTAGACAGGACACGTGTAACATTGGTAAGAAAATAGAAATCTGGATCATCTCAAATACTAATCTCTGATCTAGGTTTTCAAAACCGCAATCCACGGTTAAAAACCAAAGTTTTAAACTAAATACGTAATGGTACGTGTAGCTGTTAACAACATTGTTATCATATTCATTACGTTCTCCGTGTCAAAGAATTCGAGCTAATATGAATATTAGGATTGAGTTGTAGAAATTATGAAAATTTCATCTTTAGCCCTTTACTTTTTCTAAAAATTTAAATTTGACCCTCAAATTTTTAGAAATTCATATTAAACATTAATTATTTTGAATATTTTTAACGGAATTCTCTAAAATTGTAATTCGGCCCTTCAATTTTTCAGTCTAATGACAATTTAAGTCCCTATAAAATTTAAATATTACATAAATTAGGCATTGCCATTCAATTTTAAGTTTAAATATTTAATAAACCCTTATATTTTTAAAATTTAATAATTTGACCCCTTCAAATATTCGATCCTGGCTCCGCCCCTAAATGTGATTAAAGGATTTGTAAACTTGACATAACATGCAACGGTGTGACGAGGGCAAGCAAACAATCGAGAGTATTGACGAATTGTTCAACACGAGTGTTTCTTCTTAACTGTAACTTAGTATTGTTAAAGAAACACGAAAGAAAACACACAACGTGTCTTAATTTAATGGAGAATGAGTTTAAGAGAATGGTGAAAAACGGAAAGAGAATGTCAAAATGATAATGGTTTTCTTGAAGTGATCACGAGGTATTTGTTTTCCTCCATTCTACTTAGTTAACTGTTTTACGAACCGTTCGACGGGAAGTTTATTTATGTTCATTTATTTATTGAATAAACGAACGTAAATAAATAAACGAACATGAACCAGATTTTTTATTTGTTTAATTAAATGAACGAACACGAACAACGAGCTTGTTCGTTCATTTATGTTCGTGAACGTTCGATATTCGTTCGTTTATGTTCGTTTAAATTTATTCACATATGTCCATTTATATTTATTAATTTTCATAACAAAAGTATTATAGTTAAAAAATTTAAAAACATATATTAAAAATATAAAATAAAAAGAAAAATAATTAAACAATAGTCAATTACGAGACTTCAGACTTCTTAAGAAAATAATAAGCGATATTCAATGTTCGTTTGCGTTCATTTGTTTTCGTTTATTATTTTAACGAACGAGAAATTATGTCCATTTAGTTGCTCGTGTTCGTTCATTTGTTCGGTTAAAATTAAACGAAGAACATGAACATACCCTTGTTCGTGTTCGTTCAGTTCGTCTACTTCAAGAATAAGAAGATATTATTTTTGTTTTTGGTAAATTAAATATTTTATTAAAATTTCAGAAAGGAAGTAATAAGAAAACTACTATTAACTAATTTGATTACTAGATATTATTTCTAAAAATGTAAAAATATTGACGATATAAATGAACACAAATAAATAGTTTTATTATAAGAGAAAAACTTCAATACACAGTCTGTGTAAACTTGGTTTACACAGATCTTTTAGTTTTAGGGGTTTAGTTTAGGGTTTAGAGTTTAGGGGTTTGGGTTATAGGGTTTAGAATTTAAAGTTAGTATTTAAAATTTAGGGTTTAGGGTTTGAGGTTTAGTTTTTAGGGTTTAAGTTTAATTTTGATTTATAGTAGAAATAAGCAGGCTTGTGTAAAATTTATTTTACACTGCATGTATATCAAATTTAAACCCTTATTATAAACACATTAAAAAAAAACCCATTATTGTATATTATGTTAACCCCGAAAATGTTTTTAAAAAACAAGGTAGAGTAAGACCTTAATGTTATTTTTTTTAATGCTTGTTGTTACTTTGCTCTTGCTATGGAGTATCAATTTTACCTGCTTGCAACGCTTTACTGTTTTGAATACGAAACTTACTGTAATATTTCCCTTTTCCTTGAAAAAAGAGAGTTAAGAATAGCGGGCACATGAGAACGTGATGATGACGAAGTGGATGATGGAATGATTGAGTGAAAGTGCTATTGGCAGAGTGAGTTTTGTAGGGAAATTGGAAGACTTTTTTTTTTTTTTTGGAAATGCCATTGTCTTTGGGTTACCCATATCAGGCTCTTTTGTATATCTATTCGCACCCGAACACCCCGTTTTAGTTCCGACGTCGCTTTCGTAGACCAATGGTGGTCCCTGAGATCTCCTCCCCTCTCTGTAAATTCTGAATTATCTTCAGATTTACGTATATCAACTTGGTTAAGTCACATAATCTCCATTTTCTTAAACAAATTTATATATATCAGACTCTGGAAGTTGCTCCAGGACTTTATATAAAGGGGTGTGTGGGGCTTTTGAGTATTTACGGGTAGGTGTGCTTAATTACATTTTTTAGTGATAGTTTGTGTTTAGTGCGACCAAATTATGGGCAGGCAACCTTGCTGTGATAAACTGGGAGTGAAAAAGGGGCCGTGGACAGCTGAGGAAGACAAGAAACTCATCGACTTTATTCTCACCAATGGCCAGTGTTGCTGGCGTGCTGTTCCTAAGCTCGCCGGCCTCCGCCGCTGCGGCAAGAGCTGCCGGCTTCGATGGACTAATTATCTCCGGCCTGACTTGAAGAGGGGCCTTATTTCTGATGATGAAGAACAGTTGGTTATTGACCTTCATGCCCGTCTTGGCAATAGGTTTAATCATCTCGTTTTCTAGTTAAAGCATCTGGAAACGAGACGCTTGAAATCAAACATAATAATGGTTTTGTTCTTTTTTTTTATCAGGTGGTCGAAGATTGCAGCCAGGTTGCCGGGCAGAACCGATAACGAGATCAAGAACCACTGGAACACCCACATCAAGAAAAAGCTTATTAAAATGGGAATCGACCCAGTTACTCATGAACCTTTAAACAAAGAATCCAAGCCTGCTAATATCACAGAAAAGAATGGCATCACCAACTCATCGGAGGATAATTCTTCCAGTACTACACCAACTGAGAATTGCTCCACCACTTTGTTAGACAGCATTTGCAACGACGAATCTTTACTAACAAGCTTATGGCTCAATGAACCTCCCCTGGTCGATTCTTCATGGAACGGTGCCAAACCAGCAACAGAAACTTGTAGTAATAATGAGACAACCTTGGTATCCTGGGAGGACAACATCGCGTGGTTGCTGGATTGTCAGGATTTTGGGATCCAGGACTTCGGGTTCGATTGCCTAAACGACAGTGAATCAAATACGAGCAAAACAGTAGCCTGATCATGCCCCCGTAGTTGAATTTGTGAGTAAAAAACAATCAAAATTGCCAAAAGTTTTATGTATGTAGTTTGCTTATTTTTAGGTCGTCACTGTTAATATTTTAATTTCAGAATATTGTTGGAAGGTCCAATGTAAACCTCGTTGCTTCAAAGGTTTCTTACCTACTAGTTCAAAAGTGATACCAACCCTCATATCCTCAAGATAAGATTTCTCGGTGCCTTGCAAATATTGTAATAATTTCCTCTGTTTTAGAGCCTACGCAAGGACACAATTACTAATAGAAATCTTCTACCTTTTTGGTGCCCTATTTAGGGGTAAATAAACCGAACTTGAACGAATAAGATTATGTTCGTGTTCGTTTGTTTATTTTTACAGGTGTTCATGTTCGGTTCGTATTCGTTTAAATCTTTAATATTGAATTTGTGTTCGTTTATTTATTTTTAAATTTTTTTGTGTTCGTTTGTTTAGTGTTCACGAACGTGTTCGTTTAAGTGTTCGCGAACGTGTTCGTCTAAGTATTCACGAACATGTTAGTTTGAGTGTTCGCATGTGTTTAAAGTGTTCACGAACGTGTTTGTTTATTCGTTCGCGAACACATTCGTTTTTATGTTCATAAATGTTAACTAAACTAACAATAAATAAATAAAATAAAAGCAATAAAATAAAACTTACATTTCAACATGAACTTATATAACATCCTCGGCAATAACAAAAAGTAGTATTTAGATACATCCACAAGCATTTTCATCTTATAAACGAGCCTATAAACGAACTTATAAACGGGCTTATAAATGAGCTTATAAATGGGCTTATAAACGAGCTTGTTCGTGAACATAAACGAACGAACACACCTTTGTTCGTGTTCGTTCGTATATTAAATGAACATAAAAATTTTGTTCGTACTAGTTTATTTAGCTTAATAAATGAACATAAACGAATGGTTCATCGAACGCTATGTTCATTTACACCCCTACCCCTATTTATGCTCTGACACTAAAAATTAAGTTTACTGTTTAGGGTTTAACGTTAGGGTTTAGGGAATTTGGGGTAGGGTGTATTTTTAGGGTGTAGGTTTTAGGATTTAGAATTTAGGATTAGGGCCTAGAATTTAATTTTTAGTGTTTTTTAGTGTTGGGTATAGAAAGGGGCACTAAAAGGGGTTGAGGATTTTTATCCCACAATTACTAGTATTCACTAGATGAAAATCGTTTGCGCCAAACCATTCCCCTTTTGGTGCCCCACTTTTAAAAAGTGGGTTTAGGGTTTAGAGTTTATGATTAGGGTTTAGGAAATTAGAGATAAGGTGTATTTTTTAGGGTTTAGGGTGTGAAATTTAGGGTTGGGGTTTAGAATTTAATTTTTTTAGTATTTTTTAGTGTGTGGCATAGAAAGGGGCATGATTAGAGGCAGTGGATTTTTGTTCGTATTCACCCATGTAATAAAACATGATTGGTTGTTGAAATAACATATTAGCACCAAGTATCAATTTGAGAAAATTTCAAGTTTAGGTACCAATTTTTTAAAAAAGTCAATTTTAGATACCAATTTGAGATTAAAAAAAACGGTCCATGTATTGATTTGAAAAAAGTTACGAAGTTCATGTGTAAATTTCTATAATAACCCTTATTATTTTCTATAACATGCTAAGTTCATAAATTAAAGGATATATACCCTAAATCCTACGTCTTCTTATATGTTATAACAATAACGATATCACTAAAAAATGTATTCTATTTCTTAATTAGTCTTCATGGATGATCATCTTCTCAAGATTGATTAAGATTTGAGGTCAAATTAAATAGTATATATCCCATCTTTAGTCCTGTAATTGTGATGGCCAAAGCGGCAGGCTTGAGAAAGAATAAATTACGAGTAATAATGCAGGAAAAGGAAGAATAAATTCTAGTTTATACCAGAAGTATAGCCTCTTAATATATAGTTAACTCTTATGTGCATTCAAATAATTACAAAGTGCTTGGTATCACTTAAGTAGGTCTCGATTTTTAGGTCTTGTGTATACAAAAAATCCTCGCTGGGAGATTCACTCACCAAAATTAAGTTTACAACGCGGGTCAATTTAAACTAATCGGGACAAAATCTTTAAAAACCGGGAGGAACCAAAAAAAAAATAACCGCAGAGTGCTAAGATCACTCTAAAAGTTAGGTTTTCTTTGGGAGACCCATAGGACCACCATTCCATCTACCTGCAGAATAATAATCCAATTAGTATTATTGCTATTCAAAATTCAAAAAACGTTATGAGTTCTAGTGGATTTAATGGTCTAATGTGTTCCTTAAATGAGTGTTATTAATTAAGATTTTGAAGATTAAAGATATAACAAGAAATGTATTAAAAAAATCATAATCACTTGAAAGCTAAATTTTTCGAAGTCTGAACCTAAAAGGCGTCTTAGTGGAAAAAAGGATGATTAACATTTACAATTCAACAGGTGGCTAAAGATCCATAGTTTCATGTTTTAAAGCAGATGGCATAATTTGGTTTGAGCACTCTCCATTATTATTTCCTCTAATTTTTTCATTTAATGTACTTTACAGTATAGACCCTGTCATCATTCATGGGGAGCTTCACGAAATTAATTAAACAAATCCATCACCCTAAATTATACAATTACTTTAATCCCACTTGTAATTAACAATCAATAACTTTATCGTGCTGCTTCTCTCAACTATTGATTTACAGCCTTTAGGTTTTTTTTTTTTGCTAATTAGTGCTTTTGATCAAACCCTTTCTAAATGTTATTAGTATTATTTTAATAACCTAAATGCTAAAATTTAAGATCTTAAACACTGAACTTTTTTTTCGGCAAATAAGATTTATTAATAAAATTCTTACAAGTCTGCTTCTAAGTTGCGTGCATCGTTAAAAACTTCTATAATCCTAAATAAAAGAAAAGAGTACAACACAAAATAGAAAATACAAAAAAATATAAATTATAATCTCTAAACCCTAAATTCCATAAGACATAAACTTCTTAACCCTAAATAAAACAATAAAATTGTCAAACTTGTATAATCTATACTATCCTTTATTCAATTTATTTGATAACCTAATACCCCCAATATTTTTCTTGAGCTAAAAACTTTTAAGTTTTTTATATATATATAATCCAAACCAAATACTTTAGTCCAGTCCTTTTACCATTGCTTTAGCAGAGATGATATCATTTTTCAGATTCTTCAAGTTATTGAAATGTTTATCATTATCTTCTATGAATTAATTAATAATTCTTTTGTTGTACATAGGGCCAAGCTTGTGTCACATTGTAAAACAAAAAAACAATTCCCACCATAATTGTCCTGATTGCAGACAAAATCAAAGAAACATTCTTTTTATATCGTTGATAATGAGTGAATGCCTTAACCTTTTGGAAAAAGAAAACAATAAACTAGGAATAAAACATTGTTTATATATATACACAAAAATTTTTTATATACACAAAGTACACAATATTTTTTTATTGAACGAAGAACTTTAACTAAATGTTATTAATCAAAAAAAGAATTAAAAAAATATAATCTTTTCTAAGAAAATTTGTTTCGTCTTCTAAATGAAATTTCAGCAAAGATAAACTTTAACCAGAAAATTTCATATATCAAATATTTTTTTGTTGCGAGTTCTTGGCACATAGGCAAACTACCACAAGGGAATTCGAAAAATACAGACCATTGATTATCTTGTGACTTGAAATGCTCGATAATACTTGTTATCTGAACGCTAAATTGTCATAACATGAGACAATACTGTCACAACGACAGACAAATCTTGCAAAAAAGCAGACAAACAAACTGTCATATAAGCAGACGAAAATTAATCAGAAAAGCATATGTAAAATGACTTATGGCAAAGCAAAACAAAGAAAAAACGAAATTAAAGAGAAACAAATGATACCTTATCAAAAGAGAATAATTTTATTTATATACAACTAGTGTAAACACTAGAAACCAATCGCCGGTATAAAAGCCGTCGTCGGAGAAAGTTTTGATTAAAAAGAAAATTTTAAGGAGGTTTTTAAAAAGTAACCACCTGAGAGAGAAAAATGGAAGTAGTGGGTGTAATAACTTACCAACTTTTATTCACCATGAACTTGATATTGAAGATTTTAATTAAGCGATTAGCAAGATAATTATTGTATCAAATTGAAAATATTGACTCATTCGAGACTAAAAGGTTGATAATCAGTTTGTTTAGGTCACACATTCTTTCGCTGATGGTCTATAGTTTAAATCCTCAAGAAACCATTAGAACATTATTAATTTTATACATTTATACTATAAAATGAATGTGTGGTTTGCAAGCATTTGTCATCCCTGTTAATATTCACATTATCATGATATAAAAGCTCTGTAATCATGGTTTTTACTTAGGACACAAGTTAATGATGATGTTTCATTAATAAAATTATTCATCAAGAAAGGAAAGGAAAAGAAAAGGAAACTTTGCACCAAAAATTCTTGACCCACATTACTCCAATGCTGACCTTTCCTGACCTGATCAGATTTGACCTCACAAAGATATAGAAAAAAAGGCTGTGAACCACAAAGTGGAATGTTCAATCATTTGGGGTATTTTTTGTGTGGTTAATGTTGAAAACCAGACTGATCGGTCTTGTTCTTTAAACATGACACCATTTTTTTGTTAGAATGAAGCAGCTTTCAAGTGTTTGTTTGAAACAATAAAAAGGAGTGTTCATTTTATAAAGATGTGCAAGGAAATGTGTCTCAATATTAACCTAAGCCATCTATCGTGTACTCCTCTTCGAGGTCTAATTTTATGAATAAAAATCTATTTTACTGAGAGAGAAAATATGGAACTCCAATGATATGCAACTCCCATCTAACCTAACACAAAATTAGATATTGGGTACCGCAGTCTTGATTTGGTCTAATTATGCAAACCTTTGTTTTTGTTGAAAAATAAAACAAAAAAATACTGCCCGAATCCAATCTAACATGTCTAGAAAGTAAAAGTCTTAAAACATCACATTAAAGATTTAGACTTTGTTTGATATGAAAAATGGAAATAAAAAAGGATGAAAAATTTGTTAATCAAACGGTGAAGATTCATAACCATTTGATTAATTAATTTTTCGTTCTTCCACATTTTCATCCTTTATACCAAACAAAGTAGAATGTTGTCGAACACGGCATCGAGACATTTGTGTAAATGTTGATGTTGGTTAAGAAAATAGTTGATGGGCTGCAATGATGACTTTGTTGTTAGGTGTTCACTTGGTTAAAAGTTGAATAAGAGGATTGCTAAAGCGTGAGCCCTGAGGTACTCTACTCATATCACATAGATTATTCTCGTTCTCAATTCTTATATTTTATTAGAGTTTGTAATTAAATTTTGTCTTGGTCAGGTCTAAAAAATTTACGGTGTAACTTAATTGGTGAAGAAGTAAAACTTCGTATAAGGCTATGCTTCTACAATTATACTTTCGTTGAAAGTAGGAACCTCAGTTTGAATAAATTTCTTGTTATTCAAATCTCTTTGTAATCAAGTATATATTCTATAAATAAATACTAGGAATTAGGGTTAGAATGATTAACTCACAAATAGTGCTTAGTTATAGTTCTCTTGTATCATTGTTATTTTCGACATTAATAAAACTTCTTCTCTTTTTCCTGTAATTTTTTTTCAGTTAAGGCATTCCAAGTTTAATTTTAGTCTCTTTTTCTTTTGTAAGATCATATACTTGTCGTTGTTCTATGATATTTTTATTGTGAGAAAATGGAATAAGATAGTGGAAGACGATTCATCTTGGTTGGATTAAGCGGAGAGTTATTGTGCATGGTGGTTGGGTGATTAGGTTGAAAAAGGTCCCAATTGCATGTATGTCCCGTTCTCAATCCTTATTTTTCTTGTCATAGTATAACCTAAGTATAATATTTTATCAAAAACATAACAAAGTATCATGTTTCGCCCAGAGCTTATTATGTTTAAAAATGAAATTCAGAGGTTTAATTGAGAAATTTTGAAAATTGAGGATTAAATTGTAAAATTTTGAAGTTCAAGGGTACTTTTCTGAACTGAAAGTGTAAGAATTAAATTGTGAACTCTAGCAAAATCAAGACCAAATTGCAAAGGTTCGATAATTTTAGGTCAAAAGTGAAAAATATGAAAAATTTGATGTCACTTCTAAAAAACTTAAAAAGTTATGTGACTTAATATGTAATTTACCCAATTTTAAATTCTACCACGTTGACATTTTAACGTGTCACTGTCGTTAGCTTTTTTAACGATCCGATGACTAAAATGAAAGTTTTTATTAACGATGGTGACTTAAAAGAAAAATTTTCATTTTGGTGATCAAATTGAAAACAATTAAAAGTTCAGTGACCACTACTTGTAGTTTACCCTTTACTTTTTTGTTTTACATTGTTTTCTAATGAATCCAATAAGCCGAAACAACTGTAGGCCCATTATTACTTATTCTAATCAAATGGACCGTCTGCCAGCCACAATGCAAAACAAACTTCTGTCTCTCTTCTTTCAGATCTCCGGCAATAAAACTCCACCGTTTCATTCCATCCTAGGGTGCGGGGCACCCTTACTTTGTTGGGTTTTTCCTCGGATCCAGTCCCGGGTAAGAACTCATGCCTTAGTTTCAAAATAGGGTAGTTGAATTTTATTTTAAAAAATAAAACGGTAACTAAATTTTTAAATGTTATAAAATAATAATTAAGCTTTATTTATAATAAAATTATATTTCGGCCGTTAATTACGCTATTAAAAAGCTTTATCCTTCAAAATAATCAACCCTTCCTTGTTTTTTTCCTTCTCGTCGAGATTCTTCCATTTTGAATCTTATCCCTTACTGTATTTACTTCCTATGGTTTTACACTTCATTTCTTTTGGAATTTCGGGAGGGCCGTCGATTGGTTGAATGAACCGATTTCAGAATTGGATTTTGTTTTGTCTTCTCAGCAATTGAATGATCAATCCATAATATGTTTGGATTTCTTTGTGTTGGTTTTTCAGAAAGTGCTGTGTTTCTAATTTATGCGTTTCGTTAGCATAGGTTGCTTATCGAGCAGGAAACTGTTTTGCACTCGTAGTCGACTTGACGTGATGATATTCGTTAAGTTTGATAAAATTTTATTCGACTTGTGTTAGGTAAAACAATTCGTTGCTCGACTCGTTGTTAGTTAAACTCGCCAGAATTTTTATTTTTTTCTAATATATTTAAAATCTAATTACACTATATAAAGCTTACTGTAACCATAAATTAACAAAAAAATCTAAATAGTTGTGAAACAATTCTAAAATAACAATCCATAAATACGACAAACCATCGTATTATAAAAATTTATGCGTTGCTCGCGAATTCGACTCGTTAAAGTCTCAAATCGAACCAACTGGAGTCGAATATTGACCTAGCTTGAGTTCGAGTCGAGTCGAACTTTGACCGAGTTTTGACTTAATCGAACTCGAACTACTCAACTCAATTAGCACCTCTAATAGGATAGTACTCCAACTTTCACTAGAACAGGCCAATGGGAATTCTTCTCTCTAGTTTCCAAGCTGTGATTTGTAGTTTGTCATTTCCCGTGTTTTGTCCTTGCCATTATGCTATGTTGACAGACGAGGTCATAGATTCCATATACCAATTTTAATATGTTAATAGGATGGATGATCTATTTTCAGTCGATCTCTCGGGAAACACGTTCGAGTTTTTATGTTGTCCTTTGTAAATTATGTGGTCTCTGGCAGAGTCATATACTAATGTTTACCTGGAGTGCAATGTTTCTAATCCATGGTATGTTTCTTTGTTGTTATTATTAGGTATTTGTATTTCATCGTGGGTCGGTTGCAACATGGCTGATTTTTCAATCCAGATGAGCTCCAGCCTTATCAACCGACTAGCTGAAGATGATGTGAAGTTGAAGAAACGAACACAGGAAACTAAAACCAGGGTGCCAGTAGAGCCTCTACAGCTGGAAAAAAAAAAGGTAGATCAGAAGCAAATATCTGATGATTCTGAACGACAGAAAGGGACTACAGGCACCGGATGGCCAGTCCCGCCTCCCTTGTTGATGCACATAAACCAACCTCGATACTCTGCCAGTGCAGAGTTAGATCCGTTGTTAAGGAGAGCAAGAACGTTGTTGAAAAGCAGGAGGAGAACATGGTGCGGGAAGGAACACAAAAGGCTAAGGATCTTCATGAGGAGGAGTTCAAGATTCCAGAACCAAAGCCAATGCCTGAGCAACGCTTGGATGGCATGCTACAAGGAGAATGCTAATGACCTTACTAAATGTGCTTCTCTAGCTCAAAATTTTGCAGATTGTGCCCGCAAAGTTAGGCAGCTAGCAAAATGAGCAGATAAAATTAAATAGACATTGATAGGAACAAGTTTTCAAGTCATAGAAAGAGTGCAATCCACTTTGCCAGATTGAGTTGAATGTTGGCATCGCAAATAAACCAGCAGATGGAGAAAACCAAGTAATCTGTTTAACACCCTTGTGTGGTTACATTGTGTGCCATTTTGGCCTGTATTGTCTGATATTTTTTGTTACTATCATCTACTCCACTCGAAACTTGGTGTCCTCATTTTTTTGGCCCTTTAAGCTTAAAGTCGATCCATTTATTTGCTTTCTCGATTTTAATGTTTGTGATTGTCTCTTCCAACAAAAACAATGTATTTATTTTTTCAAATGAGAAAAAAAAATATTACATTTTAATGTTTGAATCAGTGATAGGGAGAGCTCGTTGGATACATTGCACAAACAGCAAAAGATCCCTTTTTGCATATTCCACCAAGCACCAACTTATCAGTTTTTGTCTGCACTTGAACCGATTTAACCATCATCGACCCGTCCATTTAAATTAAATTTAGTTAATCACGTCATCTTAATATTTAATTTCAAAGGATGGCAACAATATTACATTCTAGGTTTGAGCAGACAACATTTCTTTGGTATAATCCGTTTGAGTGAAAAATATAAGAGCTTGTCGAGTTTTGAATACAATTTAAATTTTATTTTAAAATAATTCAAGTCCGATCGAAAATATCTATTCGGGTTTTTGTTCAAACTTAATGTCATTATTTATAACTTGTGTTATTGAATGGTTCCAATTTAAACACTCTCTAACCATGTATGATATATATATTTCTTCATATTCTTTTTCACTCGTGTAAGTAAGTTTTGTAATGTCATTTAATAAATCAAATATCATATAATATATTTATAATGTTATTTTTAATAAGGGATTTTGAGGATAAAGTATTGATCGGAGTATAAAATAGTCAAAGAATTGATGAGAAGAAAGAATTTACAAAGAGTTGCGGTCGTGAGATCAAATTGAATAAAATGCAAAGTTAAAGGATCAAATTAAAAAATAATTAAAGTTGCATAGGTGTTCTATCGTGGTAAAGAAGCATGTGGTTCAAATTTACTCAAAATAGACTTAAAAAGGAGTAGTAATTGAAGAAATAATAAAATCATGCAAAGTCAAAGAACTAAATTAAAAAAATAAGAAATTTATTGTCAAAATAGGAATTGAGGACTTACAATAAGTGAGAAATCGAAGAAACAAGAAAATGATAGACTAAATCACAAAACAATCAAATTACTTAAATAAAGACCAAAACAATGTAGTTTTATTTTTCGATTATTCAAACGTTACACATTTAAACTCAAACTTGAAATTCGAACTAAAAATTTAAATAGACTCAAATAACTTTAATTTTAAAAAAAATAATTTTATTAAATCGAATCGAATTTTATCCGCCAGTGTAATCCAACCTATGAAACCAAGGAAGCCAGTTGGATTTGGATATCGCCTTATCATTGCACCAAGATCTGATGATTAGCCGTTCCATCCATATGGAAAGATCCCTTTTGCCATATTCCACCAAACACCTACAGATCAGTTTTTGTCTCCATTAGAATTTAGAACTGAGTCGATCATCCTTGATTTATAACACGAATACGGAATATGCCACCCCATTTACATTGCTAACTCCTGCTCCGGTTCTCCCTCTTCCATGGCTCTCCTTTTCACCATTGTTGCTGCTTTCGCCATCTTTTGGTTTACATGGAAGTACCTCAAATCCAAGGGGAAACCGCCCTCCCCACCAGGCCCTCGAGGCCTCCCCTTAGTCGGAAACCTTCCCTTCCTCCGCCCCGACCTCCACTCCTACTTTGCCGAACTAGCTCGCACCTACGGCCCGGTTGTCAAACTCCAGCTTGGGAGCAAGCTTGGGATCCTGGTCACCTCCCCATCGTCGGCCCGACAAGTGCTTAAAGACCAAGACACTGTGTTCGCCAACCGTGATGTGCCTATGACTGCCAAAGTTTTAACCGGCGGCCGTGATATAGCTTGGAATCCCTATGGTCCCGAATGGAGGATGTTAAGAAAAGTATGCGTCATCAAGATGCTTAGCAATGCTACTTTGGACAGAGCATACGCGCTTCGCCGTAGAGAAGTACGAGAAACCGTGGGTTATTTATATAACAAGGCCGGTTCGCCTGTAAACGTGGGAGAGCAAATGTTTTTAACGATATTGAATGTGGTGACCAACATGTTATGGGGCGGCACCGTCGAGGGGGAGGCGAGGGCGAGCCTCGGCGCAGAGTTCAGGCAGGTCATCTCAGAGACAACAGAGCTTTTGGGTATGCCCAATATTTCGGACTTTTTCCCAGCGCTGGCCCCGTTCGATCTGCAAGGTGCAGTCAAACGTATGAAAAAGCCAATGGATAAGCTGAACGCAATCATTGAAAGCATAATCGAACAGAGGTTGAAGAAGGAGAAGGAAAGTGGGAGCAGTTCAGCAGTAGAATTCAAGGACTTCGTGCAGTTCCTATTACAGTTGAAGGACGAGGAAGATTCCAAGACTCCATTGACTATGGATCATATCAAAGCCTTGCTCCTGGTCAGTTTTTTTTTTCTTACTAATTTCCTTCCTTTTTCTGTAATTTTTTTTTTACAGAACTGCTTTCGGTATTAATATTAGAAATTAGAATGTTAGATTTATTATTGAAAAGTTCTTAAATAGCTATGAATGAACAGAGGTGTTAGTGCTCCAATCTATCAATAAACAAAATAGTAGAACATTTTGTTAATGAATACACCTATAGAATTAAGGCATACACCTTACAGATAAAACTGCTCTAACGCAGATCTCTTAAGATGTAAGATTGTGTAAAAAATCCGACAAATTGAAATTCGATCCGAAAATTTGGTTATCCCAACCGAAAAATGTGGTTTCAATAGTTTTTTTTTTTAATTATTACGATTTAGTTATGGTTAACCGATTTGATCAGTTATATAATATATAGTAATATGTTATTCTTAAAAATTAAAATATATAATATTTTAATATTTGCTTATTTATATTGGCCTAAGAGTGAGAAGTGAAATTGTTGGTTTGGTTATGATTTTTTATTGGATGTTGTTGATGTATAATATCTAATGGTTGTTTTTATTAAATGTATGGTTGTTAGATTTTTATGAACTTTAATTTATAATATTGAGAAAGATACTAATATCATGTGTGAGTTTTTAAAAGTTATATATTTTCTCTATCATTATTATTAAATTCAATACGTATAGTAAGCGAAGTAAAAAACTATTATCCAAGCCAAATAAAACCGAATATTTCAGAAAACCGGTTATCGGATTTAATTTGTATGGTCTAAGATCGAGAATTGAGTAATCCGAATTTATCGTTAACCGAAATAATTTATTAACGGTTGACCGAACCTAGATTTACACACTGCTACTAGGATGAACATCATCCTCTTTTTTATTGGACTTAGCTACAATTGTAGTTCATTGGCACTTGTTCTTATGGAAATGGAATCTAATAGTATTTTGTTTTGGAAATATATTTGAAAATTGTCTTACATGGATCATTTAACATACATTTGATACTGCACAGGATATGGTGGTGGGAGGAACAGACACGTCATCCAACTCAATTGAGTTCATAATGGCTGAAATCATCAACAAACCAGAGGTGATGAGAAAAGCACAGCAAGAACTAGATGAAGTAGTCGGCAAAGATAATTTGGTGGAAGAATCCCACGTTCACAAATTACCATATCTACTCGCAATAATGAAAGAAACATTACGTTTACACCCAGCTCTACCTCTCCTAATCCCTCATTGTCCTAGTGAACTCTGTATCGTTAATGGCTACGTTATCCCGAAGGGTTCGAGGGTGTTCGTCAATGTCTGGGCAATTCACAGGGACCCTTCCATCTGGGAAAAGCCATTGGATTTCAACCCCGACAGGTTTTTGAATAGCCAGTGGGATTTCAATGGGAACGAATTCAGTTATTTTCCTTTCGGGTCTGGTAAAAGAATCTGTGCTGGAATTGCAATGGCTGAGAGGATGGTGTTGTATTCAGTTGCCACACTGCTTCATTCTTTTGACTGGAAAATACCTCAGGGTAACAAGTTGGATCTTTCTGAGAAGTTTGGGATTGTCTTGAAGTTAAAGAATCCACTTGTGGCAATTCCAACACCAAGATTATCAGATCAAACTCTTTATATATAGTAATTTTAGATTGTTTAAACTCTTTTGTACACGGTTGTTTGTACTAATAACACTTTTTTTTTTGGGGGGGGGGGACCTTGATTTGTATATTTGGGATTTTCAAAATCCTATAATCAATGTCCAGTTCAATTTCAATGGAATCCTCTCTAAACCCTGAATTCTGAAGTAGAGTTGAATTTGAAGAATTGGAACTTCAACTGGGAAAAGTAATATTTTATATATTTACACCAAAATAACTGAACATTGTGTTATGGTCTTGCTATGGAAATAGGGTTACAGAATGAGGAAGGAGAAAAGAAGTTTAGATTAGAGAAGTTTGGAAAATATCCAGAGTTTTTTCATACCTTACCATTACAGCGTTTCGATTATTTATACTCCTTTACTTAGAACCGGACAAAATCAGTTAACCTCTTGGGCGCCTTTTTCTCTCTGCAGCTTCTGCGTGATACCTGCTGCTCCTGCTCTCTTGTTGCTGCAGTGTCGGTTCCTGTATCATTCCCTGCAGCAGTGGTAGTTGGGCCATGCATGACACATTGAACCAACGGAGGAAGGCAACCTAGGGAGATGGGTCCTGCATCTGAGTGAGGAATTCCACTCACAATTGGAGATATGAAATCTCAAACATCATTTTTTGAATAGTTCATATATATTTTTTGATTAGGAAATCTCAAACATCAACTTATTAAAAAAAGTATAATACCAAAAAATACCTCTAACGTATTAAGGGACAAAATAGCTCTTATGCAAATGAAAATTGTTAGTCAACTAACCCTAAAAAAAGCTAAACTATCTTTTAGGTCATTTAATTATAATATATACGTCATTTTTTCTAAAAACTATAAAAGTGTCATTTAATTAAAATATTACTATAAATAGGTCCTTCACAGTTAAATATTAGATGACAATAGTCAATAGTGACATGGTCATAGGCAGAACATAAGTGAGACTGATGGAGGCCATGACATTGATAAAAATTTTGAAATTTTGAAATTTTTTAGATAAAAATCATTTTTTTAACCCAAAAAATTGAACAAATAGTATCTTGTAATCACATCAGCATATTAAGAAAAAAAAATTTAACCCCTCAAAAAATATATAATTTATTATCGGCCTCCTAAATTTAATTTTTTTAAATAACTCACAATAAATAATGTTGAGTTTCGTGCATCATAGACGACCATGCTATCGGTTTACCCACATTGAGGTAGTGTACATGTTTTTGTTTTAGCTATTATGGTATATTATTATGAGGGTTTTCTTATCAAAGAATAGTAAAATGTTGTTACCGGTGTACCAAGAACTTGCTTCATTATGTGCTTTGCATATTATAGTTTATAGCTTAAGCTCGGTGTAAATGTCTTGATTTGTATAAGCCTAAAATTCTACTCATTTAGACAGATTTGTCATCTTATGCAATGAAATGTACTGCAGAATATGCTGTTCATTATTTATATTTTTCAGAAAGATACCTTCTACATTTATGCCATTTTTAATTTAAGACTGGGATGGTCGACCAAACCTTTATGTTTCAAAAGATCCCTTTTTGCAATATTCCACCAAGCAGCAACAGATAAGTTTTTGTCTGCAGTCCAACTCATTCATTGCTATATTCAATAATCCTTCTAACTTTTCCTTGATATATAACACGAATATGCCACCCCGTTTACATTTCTTATGAGGGTTATAAATTACGATTGTGTATATAACGAATACTATTATAATTATTGTAGATATTTTTTTCGTAATAACGGTTTCAGTAGGTACCGCTTATTGTAGTAGTATACCGTTGTTTGAATCTCATTGTCCCCCTTTCATGACTCTCTTTTTCACTATTGTCGGTGCTTTCGCCGTCTTTTGGTTGACATGGAAGTACGTCAAATCCAAGGGGAAACCGCCATCTCCACCAGGCCCCCGAGGCCTCCCCTTAGTGGGAATCCTTCCCTTCCTCCGCCCCGACCTCCACTCCTACTTTGCTGAACTAGCTCGCACCTACGGCCCGGTTGTCAAACTCCAGCTTGGGAGCAAGCTTGGGTTCCTAGTGACCTCCCCATCGGCGGCCCGACAAGTGCTTAAAGACCAAGACATCGTCTTCGCCAATCGTGATGTGCCTACGACTGTCAAGGCTATATCCGGCGGCCGCGATATAGTTTGGAACCCCTATGGTCCAGAATGGAGGATGTTAAGAAAAGTATGCGTCATCAAAATGCTTAGCAATGCTACTTTGGACAAAACATATGAGCTCCGCCGTAGAGAAGTACGACAAACCGTGGGTTATTTATATAGTAAGGCCGGTTCGCCTGTAAACGTGGGAGAGCAAATTTTTCAACGGTATTGAATGTGGTGACCAGTATGTTGTGGGGCGGCTCCGTCGAGGGGGAGGCGAGGGCCAGGTGTCACGGCCATGCCGTCTAGGCCCGATCGGCAAACCGTGCGGCACTTGAAAAGGGACCCAACCTAGACAAGTCAGCCTTCAACAAGCCCTTTATCCAAGGACTCAACTCGGAAGCGTCGTCTCATGATCCATCAGGCAACATGTGCGTCGAATATCGTATCCCGCGGGGCCTAGCGAATGCTAGCGACCAACCCCTGACTCTCGCGACGAGCGCGATATGGGGCCCTGTGGCCCCAAACCGTCCCTAAGAGATCCTCCTAGAGAGACATCGTGCCATCCGCTTGGCTCCAATGCCCGCACACCTAAGCCCTACGTGGGCCTAGGAGAAGGTCACTTACACCAAGGCAGCTCGGCTGCTAACGCTTGGCGAGGAGGATGGTGGAGACCCAACACCAAACCACTTCCCCCTAAAGAGCTAAATAAACTTACCAAGTATGACGCGAGTAGACGTTGCTTCGTCCCAAACGAGGACACTTTCTGAACAGGGCCTTCATCGCCTTCCCAAAGCATCATAACTTACATCCTTGACTTGGTCGCTCTTTAGGCATTGCTCATATCATCGCTCGGTCCGCCTTTGCTCGGTCCCGAACAGGCTTGTCAAGGCAGGATCGTAATATAATAAGAGACAGCCTTGACACTCTCCCACACTTCCTATTATCGATGTCCTCATCGATACTGACACTCATTCTTCATCACCTGATGAGTTGATATGGACATCGAAGGCAGTTCCTCTTTGATCTATGCTTGACTTAATACACTTCTCTAGTCACATCATCTGAACATTCAAGCAAATAACTCAAGCCTCGATCCTGGGTTCTTTTGATTCCCTTATGATCCAGTTTTGCTCCTTCAATGTCAAGTGCTAGATTCATGCTCCCACACTTTTTCTCTGATTGTGGTTCGAGCGAAACACTTGTGGCAAATCATTGACTCAACTAACGCATGTCTTGTAGTGTCTTTGAGTCTCACAACTAGCCATAGACCTACAAAACAAAAATAGCATACCTGCCGCCCATATGCAAGAGAACTAAGACCCGCCACACAATTGGTTTGCTCTTTGGCACTAAGCCCATTCGCTAATTGTGTCCCACCGAATAGTGAGATCTTCAAGCAATGAATGCGTCACCATCTGGTTAATATCCAAGCGGGCAGGTACAGGTTCACCTTGCACTTAATTGCTTAATGATGTAAAATGATCTCTGGTTACCAACACGATACAAGCGAGTACTTGTCTCTTTGTCTTTCTTTATATGGCATGTACTATAAGACATACAAGCACATACATTAGTGATAACCTATTTACACAAGTCTCGAACGATACCGGTTGGTAAATATTGCCTTACGATTCACAATTTGCCAAATGAATGTACATCTATTCCCACTCGAGCAACCTTGCTCTCATGAACTCATGCATCTAGGCTTTCCAAATGCTAATAACACTTTTCCCACACGCCAACCGCCTTTAAGGTTATCCAACGTAACGTATAACTTGTCTCGCTTCTCTCTGCATCATCTTGTCGACGCCCCCTCGCCGATCGAACAAAAGAATTCCTTCGCTAGTTAGAGGTACCATTGTAACCGCAAATACTAACTTTCCATTGACCAAGTGATGCACTATTGTGCCACAAGCCCAACCACATTATTCTTTTCAACACAACAAGCGCCTCAAGCTAAACATAAACGAGCCCCATAAAGGGTTACTTTCCACATGACATCATGTAAGGATAATCATTTTTGGTTAACGATGTGCACCTCTCGCACTCGCTTGCAATATGATTTCCAGGCATGCATCAACGATTCACAAGTAGTCGACTTCTCAATACCGAGGTAACCATAGTGATTAACGCCGACACCTCTTGTGTACCGATTTCACTATGACGACCCAAATAAGACTTTAAGACATATTGAGTGCCTCAAAGACAAAACAACCATAGTGCGTAACGCCACCACCTCCGTAAACCGATGACACTATGTTTGAACTCGTTTGCACCTCTCGCGCGATAAACGATAAGTGCCTCTTGCACTCAAACAACCATAGTGGTTACCGTCCAATCACCTCACCTCGTACCGATCCCACCAGTCCAACTCATTAGCACCTCATGCGGCAAGAAGAAATAAGTGCCTCTTGCACCAAACAACCATGGTGGTTAGCGTCACCACCTCCGTGTACCGATCCCACCAGTCCAACTCATTAGCACCTCTCAGCAAGAAGAAATAAGTGCCTCTTGCAATGAAACAACCATGGTGGTTAGCGTCCACCACCTCCGCATCGATCCCACCAGGTCCAACTCATTAGCACCTCCGTGCAAAGAAGAAATAAGTGCCTCTTGATCAAACAACCATGGTGGTTAGCGTCCACCACCTTCGTACCGATCCCACCAGTCCAACTCATTAGCACCTCTCAGCAATATAAAGATCGAGCACCACATATGCTTCGATCGCTATAGTGGTTACCGACAGCACCTTTGTGCTACCGGCTCCACTATAAAACTCACATGCACCTCTCGTGCCACAAATTCACAACTAAGCACCACTGTGTGCCAAAGGAATGAGCGCCATCACATGCGAGATAATAACCAAGCACCTCTATGCCCGAAACAATAGTCAGCACCTCCGCACTAACCAACCTCAATTTATTTCACATTACTCACCAAAGCCTTGCTCGATACCAACTGTCCACGGCCATGTCGTCTAGGCCCGATCGGCAAACCGCGCGGCACTTGAAAAGGGACCCAACCTAGACAAGTCAGCCTTCAACAAGCCCTTTATCCAAGGACTCAACTCGGAAGCGTGCGCTCATGATCCATCGTGCAACATGTGCGTCGAATATCGTATCCGCGGGCCTAGCGAATGCTAGCGACCAACCCTCGACTCTCGCGACGAAGCGCGATGGGGGCCCTGTGGGCCCCAAACCGTCCCCTAAGAGATCCTCCTAGAGAGACATCGTGCCATCCGCTTGGCTCCAATGCCCGCACACCTAAGCCCTACGTGGGCCTAGGAGAAGGTCACTTACACCAAGGCAGCTCGGCCGCTAACGCTTGCGCGGGAGGATGGTGGAGACCCAACACCAAACCACTTCCCCCCAAAGAGCTAAATAAACTTACCAAGTATGACGCGAGTAGACGTTGCTTCGTCCCAAACGAGGACACTTTCAACAGGGGCCTTCATCGCCTTCCCAAAGCATCATAACTTACATCCTTGACTTGGTCGCTCTTTAGGCATTGCTCATATCATCGCTCGGTCCGCCTTTGCTCGGTCCCGAACAGGCTTGTCAAGGCAGGATCGTAATATAATAAGAGACAGCCTTGACACCAGGCATGGTGCAGAGTTCAGGCAGGGCATATCTGAAATAACAGAGCTTTTGGGTACGCCCAATATTTCGGACTTTTTCCCAGCGCTGGCCCCGTTCGATCTGCAAGGTGCAGTCAAACGTATGAAAAAGCCAATGGATAAGCTGAACGCAATCATTGAAAACATAATCAAACAGAGGTTGAAGAAGAAGGACAGTGGGAGCGGCTCAGCAATGGAATTCAATGACTTTGTACAGTTCCTATTACAGTTGAAGGATGAGGAAGATTCCAAGACCCCAATGACTATGGATCATATCATGGACTTGCTCCTGGTCAGTTTTTTTCCCTCTCTTTTGCAGTAATATTATTGTTAGTGTTGACATAAGAGGGGGATGAAAATAGTTTGATATTTAGTTTATTCAAGCCTTTTAATTTTAGGGTTAAAAAATTTATATAAGTAGGATTTAAGGTTTAGAGGTTTAGTGTACAGGGTAGAATTTATGGTTTATGGTTAGAATTTAGAGTTTAAGGTTTAGGTTTTAGGGTGCTATGGTTAGTGATTTAAGTTTTAGATTTTATAGCTTAGATATGAAGGGTTGTGTAAATTTTCTTTACATAGCTTGCGTATCAAAATATAACTAAGAAAAATGGTATCTAAATTTTAGATTTAAGGGTTTATGTTGTAAGGCTTAGAATTAAGGAATTAAGGTTATAATTTAAAGTTCAGAGTTTACCAACACCTAGTTGGTTTAGTAGTATGAGACACTAAATTTATTAAGTAAGATCAAGGGCTTGAATATTAGTGTAGTGAAGAGAAAAAACTGTGTTAGAAGGGGTTTTTGTTTACACATAGTATATCATAATATAATTTTTTTACGAAAGTACTTTTAGTAGCATTAATTGAGGTGAACAAAATTCGATTCGAAAGATCAATAGAGCATTTGAATATACTAAAAATAAATGAATATAATATTTTATCATTTAATATTGTGATTGGATTTAACTTTATATTTGTGTTTAGCTAGTTTATAAATCAATTCATTCAATATTTCAAATTATTGTCAAAAATGGTACCATTATAAAGAAATTTATTATATTTGGCCATCGATTTCTTTTAGTGGTAAGGAGTTCAACGATAAAAATGAATAATATTTCAAATATAATAATCGTAAAAGAGGTTATAAAAAATTGTTATGCTTGTCCAACTAAATAAAATTTTCAGTTCAATTTTTATATATATTTTGAAAGGCATACATACATACATACATACATGGTCTGCATAATGCTATTGAAAGAAAAGTAGAAAATTCATCTTCTTGACTTTTTATATATACATGGTCTCCACAATGCTATTGTAAAGGTCTAAGCTCATCTTACAATAAAACAGAGGGTAAATTACTCCAAAGTCACTAAACTATTGGCTTGATTCTACTTTGATTATTGAACTAATTATTTTGTCAATTAAGTCACTAAAGTGTTAATTTAATTTCTGATGTAATAGTTAAACCAATTTGTATATTAACACATTTGATCCTCATTATTTTCATATTTTATCAATTTACTCCTGATTTTAATTAGAATAATTCAATAAATTTAATTATCTAATCAGACACATTATACAGATTGATAGAATATGTAAATAATGAAAATCAAATGATCCTTAAACATAGATTTAATGTTGGACAGGATATGGTGGTGGGAGGATCAGACGCATCCTCTAACTCAATTGAGTTCACAATGGCTGAAATCATCAACAATCCATAAGTGATGATTAAAGCGCAGCAAGAGCTGGATGAAGTAGTCGGGAAAGATAACTTAGTTGAAGAATCTCATATTCACAAACTGTCATACCCACTCGCAATATTTAAGGAGTCTTTGCGTTTGCACCCAGTTCTACCTCTCCTAGTCCCTCATTCCCCTATTGAACCCCGCACCATCGACGGCTACTATATTCCAAAGGGTTCAAGGGTGTTTGTCAATGCATGGGCAATTCACAGGGACCCTTCAGTCTGGAAAAACCCATTAGAATTCCATCCTAGTAGGTTTTTGAATAGCCAATGGGATTTTAGTGGGAGTTATTTTAGTTATTTTCCTTTCGGGTCTGGTAGAAGAATCTGTGCTGGAATTGCAATGGCTGAGCGGATGGTGTAATATTCGATTGCCACACTGCTTCATTCTTTTTACTGGAAAGTACCTCAGGGTAACAAGTTAGATCTTTCTGAGAAGTTTGGGATCGTCTTGAAGTTGAAGAATCCGCTTATCGCAATTCCAACACCAAGATTATCAGGCCAAACTCTTTATGAATAGTGATTTATAAATCACAATTGTATACGTTCTTCAATGCCTAAGCATGTGCAGACAATGTTCAAGCTTTCATTTCCAGAAAAATCAAGGGGCGCAGTTTGTGTTTGCTGTCAGTGTCAGCACCCACAAGGTAAACAGCTGCTACTGAATATAAATCAAACGGGGAACCAGCAGGGCCGCGGCTGGACAACTAAACGCCCTGCATCTACTTCTGCACATTAAAAGCATCTATGACACTCCATTAAAATAATGGATCATGCATCACAGTTCCATAGCAATGCATCCTTTTCAAGAATTGACACCAAAGAAAATTGACTCACCTGGCAACAACATGGTTATGAATTATACATCTACAGCTAATTTATCTTTGGTTCTCCACTCAACTATACCTTTCTGCAACTATCAAAAGCTAAACTTGGATCCCAAACTTTAATGAAGAAAACCTCATAGCAAACTCAACTTAGACTGCGGCATGTAAAATCAAAGTACCATCAGTCTATTACTAAAGATCAGTAATTGGTTAGCATTTAGCCCAGAAATCATACCACGATCAAGATAAAGGTCAACCCAGGATGGTCGAAAGTGACCACCTATATCAATATGCCATGCTTCAAATCACTTTTAAACTTCTTTGGATCTCAATGCTGTGCAATGATAATAATTATAATGATCAAAGAGAAAAAAAAAAAACAAAAATGGGAGTGTGGTTAAATGAAAGATTGGGTTTGGAGGAAGGACTTTCATACACACATCAAGAATAACCATGTGAAACTCGCCCAATTCAAGGTTTCAAAGCAGACATCAATCCTCCTTTCCATAAGGAGAGAAAACTAAAGATAGCAGTCAACCATAATTCAATCTTTGAAGCATTGGCAGCCGCCACAAGCATGTCCTAGTCTCAGTCTGGTTTCATCTTAGCCATCAAATAATACTATCCTAATAACATAAACAACTCTCCTCTCATTTCACCAACCCTATAAGATTAATAAATCAAAAATTATACGGGTGACAATGAGAATTCAACGAACTCTCAGAATACAACTTCGACATAAATAATTGAAAGGGCAAATGATAAATTTGTTGGAACAAATTGATTAAAAGCATGGTGGGAAATATAGAAATTTATAGATACAAAATTAAACCAAACACAAGAATATTAATATAAGAATACATAAGCAGTTATGCACTACACACAACAAACAGATTCTCTAAGAAACAGTGTTAACATTACTTCCAAAGTTTGCATAGAAACAAACAGAGAAAAATATTGAAAAAAGCAATATCCTCCGCCGCATCAAACCCTAGCTTCCACCAAAATAAAAGAAAAACACATCCATCGAAAAACAAACAAAACAAAACAAGCAATTAATAACGAGGCTTCTCACTTGGCAACCATCCTGGCAATAAAATCCTCGTAACGGATCTTCCCATCCGACCCGACATCGACTTCCCGGATCCACTCATCGAACTCGGAGGGCTCCAGCTTTTCTCCGATGCTAGTCAAAATGTGTCTCAGATCTGCTACGGCAACAAAGCCGGTGGAGTCCTTATCGAGAACCTTGAAGGCATCGCGTAGCTGCTTATCGAAGGGCTCAAGTTTCATGTGCTTGGACATGAGATCTAAAAAGCGAGGGAAGTCAAAGGGTGCCGTAAGCTTCTCTTCAGCAATTATAGATTTGAGCTGGGCTTGGGTTGGGTTGCCGCTGAGAGACCTCATAAGGATCCCTAGTTCCGATGGGGCGATCTTGCCGTCGCCGTCGTTGTCGAAGAGAGTGAAAGCCTCCTTCATTGAAGAGACTTGCTCGTCGCTCAGATCCTTGCCCATTTTTTATTTTGTGTGGGCTTTGAGTTTGACGGAGGAAAGAAAAATCGAAGAACTGAACGGAAAGGGTTATGGTTCCTTTTTTGAGTTGAAATGAGAGGACCGAATATCTGATGGTTAAATGGCGTGACCTGAGAGGAAAACGATGTCGTTTTGTTTCTGACCGAGAAAGAGAGTTATGTTTTTTTTTAATATGAGTTGTGTTTTTTTTTTTGACATAAATGTTATGGTGTGATTTTTTACAACTGGAAATATATTCTTTTCTATTGTCTCCCCGCCAAGTCCAAACAATAACTCGTGAATTGTAATATCTACTTGGTAGATGCGGCTCTTAATTTGAGCTTAAAAACAATATAATCGAAATATTAGAAAATACATAATTAATATTAAAAATATATAATTTAAAATATTATTACATAATCGAAATGTTATAAAAAAGTATAGCATATTAGGTTGATAATTTTTAGATAAATTTCGAAATTTATGTGAACGCATAACCTAAAATACTATCAAAAAGTATAACATTTTAGTTGTGTGGTAACATTTTAGCTTCTGTATTTTTTAACATTTTCGGTTGTGTCATTTTTTAGTCTGATAGACTCGCCTCAACATGTTCCTTCCCTACAGATACATTCTATCAAATGCTTTGCATATCACTAATCCTGCTTAATACGCGCAGTTGCTTTTGCAGCGACCGGACAACAAAACGCCCTGCATCTACATTTTTGCACATTAAAAGAACCAATGACACCACATTAAAATAATGGATCGTGCATCACAGCCCCACATCTTTATTTAAAGCTATCAATCAAAAGACTAACATAAGCTGGCAATGCATCCTTTTCGAGCATCGACACCAAAGGAAATTGACTCACCTGGCAACATGATTGTTTAAACAAGGTTATGAATTATCCATCTACAACAAATTTATGGACGAGGATGATGGCCTTTGGTTCTCCACTCGACTACCAGCTTTCTGCAACTATCAAAAGTTAAAGTTGGATCCCAGACTTTAAAGAGGAAAAACCTCATAGCAAACCCAACTTAGACTGTGGCACATAAAAATCAAAGTACCATCAGTCTATTACCAAAGATCAATAATCAGTTAGGATTGAGCCCAGAAGTCATACGATGATCAAGCCAGGATGGTCACCTATACCAATATGCACTGCTCAAATCCCTTTTAGAGTTCTTTGGAACTCAATGCTATTCTTGGCATATTTAACATAAACACCCATCCTCTCATTTCACCAACTCTATAAGATCAATACATCGAAAATTATACAAACACAACTGACAATGAGAATTCAATGACTCTCAGAATACAACTTCCGCATAAATAATTGAAAGGGCCAAAGATAAATTTTGTTGGGGCAAATTGATCAAAAGCATGGTGGGAAATATAGAAATTTATAAATACAAAATTAAACCAAACACAAGTACTACACACACCGAACAAATTCTCTAAGAAAGAGTGTTACCATTACTTCCAAAGCTTCCAACGAAACAAACGCAAAACAAATTGAAAAACGCAATATCCCACACCGCATCAAACCCTAGCTTCCTGCTTCCCCCAAAATAAGAGAAAAAAACGTCCATCGAAAAACAGACAAAACAAAACAAGCAATTAATAACGAGGCTTCTCACTTGGCAACCATCCTGGCAATAAAATCCTCGTAACGGATCCTCCCATCCGACCCGACATCGACTTCCCGGATCCACTCATCGAACTCGGAGGGCTCCAGCTTTTCTCCGATGCTAGTCAAAATGTGTCTCAGATCTGCTACGGCGACAAAGCCGGTGGAGTCCTTATCGAGAACTTTGAAGGCATCGCGTAGCTGCTTATCGAAGGGCTCAGGTTTCATGTGCTTGGACATGAGATCTAAAAAGCGAGGGAAGTCAAAGGGTGTCATAAGCTTCTCTTCAGCGACGATAGATTTGAGCTGGGCTTGGGTAGGGTTGCCGCCGAGAGACCTCATAAGGATCCCTAGCTCCGATGGGGCGATCTTGCCGTCGCCGTCGGTGTCGAAGAGAGTGAAAGCCTCCTTCATTGAAGAGACTTGCTCGTCGCTCAGATCCTTGCCCATTTCTTGAATTTGTGTAGGCTTTGAGTTTGACGGAGGACAGAAAATCGAAGAAATTGGAAGGAAATGGTTATGTTTCCTTTTTTGAGCTGAAATTAGAAGACTGAGGATCTGATGGTTAAATGGTGTGCGGTGTTAGAAAAGCGATGTCGTTTCTGAAGTTCGGACGAATAGAGAGTTAAAAGGGCGTGATTTGTCCCATCCAGTATTCTGTGTGTGTGGTGTGGTATCATTGGGAATTTGAAATGGGTCCACCAAATACCTATCCACACAGGAGCATGATTCGGTAAAATGACCCAATATTTTGATTTTTTTATTGTAAATATATTATTTTTAAATGAAGCACAATACTAAAAAAATACTTAACTGAATTATTATTTTGATCTTTATTTTTAACGTAATTTATCCATCAACATTTTATTTTGGGTCAAAATAATCGCTTTGTAGATAAAAATTGGTAGTTAACCAACAGTAAATGACTTGAAATGATATGAAAAACCTACATGGCAGTATTTGTCACAATAGCAGTGTCATATAGCAAATATATTAACTTTACAGAATGATACACCAATCAAATATAATTTTATAAAATATAAAATATTTTTTTCTTTTAACGTGTCATTATGCCAAGTCATTTCAAGTTGTTTATTGTCAGTTGACTAACAGTTTTCATCCACAGAGAGGCAATTTTGACCCAAAATAAAACGTTGAAGGCTAAATTGCTTTAAAAAAAGAATATGAGCCAAAGTAACAATTCAGTCAAATATTATGGGCATTTTTTAACATTATACCTTTAAATAATTATAAATATCTTTAAAAGTTATAGCATATTTTATCAATTTTGTAAGAATTTAAAACAATTTAATATATTTAATTTTTTAAAATTTAATATTGTATCTTCCTAACACAATCTTTGACTATTTCTCGTACTTTATGTTATAAATATTATTCATTAGCTTGATAAACGATAAATGAGATAATTTAATAGACATTCACTTTACTATTAAACAATCTACAAACTAATGAAATAAACTCATTATAACTATAGCATCGTCTGCTAATAGACTCAGTCATTCTAATAATAAAATTTTTAAATATGAATGATTGAATTTATTTATTTTTTTAAATTATGAAAAAAATTAATAAAACGTATAAATTTTAGGATTTAAAATTATTATTATATCAAATTACATTAAATATTAGAATTCTGATATTTGTCCTAACAATGTAATATCTCGTATTCAATCAAAAATAATTTATATTTTACCACCCAACATGATTCATTTTTCCTTCATTAATAAACCTAAAAGGCGATAGCAAAGAGGCGATCAAGCTCATGAATCAGCTGAACCCAAGCTGCAACTTAAATTCTCTTGTAAGAGCCATTGCTAAAATCCGAGATTTAAATTTGGTGACTAAAACTCAATAAATACCACGTGAAGGAAATAAACCGACAGATAGGTTTGCAAAGCTCAACAATCTCCCTAATTACAGCATGATTATTTTCGATGCTCCCCCGACGCCTCTTTTGTCTCTTTTAGAGCATGATGTATCTCACTTGATGTAAAGATCTAGTTTAGTTCCTCTTTTGTCTGTTATTTTTTGGAGTTTTTATTTATGTCATATTATTAAAAAATTAAAATTTAAAATAAGATTTAAGGTTAAAAACTTAAGTTTATGGTTTAAACTTTAGAGTATTAAATATAACACACTAAAAAGAGACAAAAAAATTTGTTCGTAAAATAAATCTAAAAATCTCATAACAATAAAAAAACTAAGAAAACACCAAAAAAAAAAATTGCTCGTAAAAAAGACATAAAAAAAACATCAAATAAAAACCGAAGCCAACAAAATAAAGAAAAACATCCTACGAGAAAACAGAAAAACAAATGTAAACGAGCAGTGAAAACATAGAGACCGCCGGTGAAGATGTTCGCCATATTAGAGCCACCCCATCCCACGTATCAACACCACCATAAGAGTTCCATGGCAGTAGAAAGCTTCGTGTTCTTTAGGGACTGCGAGTTCAATGGATTGTAGACATTGTAAGTGGAGAAACCAAGCCGAGGAAACACTAAATGAACTCGAACGTGTCGAATACCCAGGGACATTGCAACCACACTTAATTAGATTGAGCGAGTTGATCGCGAGTTGAATAGTATTCCATTCGTGTTCGTTAAAAAATATTGTTGCTTGACTCGACTCGTTGCTCGTTAAGTTTGATAAAATTTTGCTCGACTTGTGCTCGCTAAAATATCTCGTTGTTCTACTCAACTCGTTGCTCGTTAAACTCGTCAAAATTTTTACCTTATTTTTTAACTATAGATAAAATCTAGTAATACTATTAGAGCTTAATATAATCATAAAAATTTAGAAAAAAATGTGAGATATGAAGAGATAAATAAACGAAAATGTCATTACCGAATTAGATATGAAGTTGATATTCGAGTATGAGAATCTTTTTTATTTTTTCAACAACCTTCAATGAACAAAAAAGAAGAGCATGTCTTAAAAATTTCGAGGTTCTAACTTTCAATCGTGTTTTTTTATTTAGGAAGTAAAAATTGAAAATTTTCCCCTTTTCTACTTTATACATAAAATAATAATAAAAAAAAAAAAACTTTAATAAAAAGGGAAAGACCCATTATTATAAGAAATTTTTTTGATACACAGCCGTGTAAATTTTAGTTTTCATGTGCCTTTTAGTTTTAGGGGTTAGGATTTTAGTTTAAGGTTTAAAGTTTAGAGGTTTAAGGTTTAGAATTTAAGGTTAGTATTTAGAATTTAGTATATAGGGTTTAAGGTTTATGTTTGTATATCAAAATTTTACCCTTATTATAATTTATTTTTTTATTAATACAAATTAACTTTTTTTAGTTCTCAAAAAATACAAATCGTTTTGGAAATTTAAAACCAGTTTTCTTAAAGTAACCACAAAAAAATTATAAAAAAACTTTATAAAAAATGAGCTGTTCACGAACTTATCGAGTCGAGTTGGGCCTTGCTCGACTTTACTCGCTAAGATCTCAAGTCGAACTCGAATTCGGGTCGAATCAACTTGAGTCAAGCGTTAACTAAATTATGACCGAGTCAAGCTCGAATTTGTTTACGAGCTGCTCAACTCAATAAGCACCCCTATCCACACTCATTGCTCACATCCACCGAGATTCCAAGAAATACCTGTTATTTCAGGGGTTACTTCCATTGTTATGGTTCTTGGATTTCTCGCATTTGTTCACTACCGTAGGCGGAAACAGAAGTTGATGGATGTAAAGTGATTGGAGTTTCCCAAGAAAATTTGAAGTTCAGGTTCAACCTAGAAGAAGTTGAGTCTGCAACTCTACGCTTTTTCGAGTAGAATTTACTGAGAAAGACCAACTTCTCATCTGTTGTTCTCTTGTAGCCATTATAAGCATAAATGTAACCGGCTGCAAGTCCGAGGAAGCCGAGTTCGTTAACGGGCTTGGCTTGTAATCACTAACCTAGTTAAGATATGAAAAACTTTGTCAGGCAGAGAGGTTTTTGCTCCTCAAGGGGAAGAGGCGAATGCTTCCTCATTTACGACTTTGCCTCCAAAGGAAACCTATCCAGATACCTTGATCGAGAAGATGGAGTTGAACCAATTCTACAACTGGTCAACAAGGATTTCCATCACCAAATGGCATTGAAAAATGTCAGTTTCAGATCAGGTTTATGCTACATAAAATATCAAGCAACCATCAGATGTTTCTGAGACTCAATATTCACGTATTTTTCTTTCCCTAACAAGTATGGAATATTTGCACAGAAGACTAGCACCCATGAAGTGCCTGATGGCAAGGTGAAGTTGCAAATAGCTTGAATGCTTAGGGAGATATGGGGAGAAATAAATTTCTAATCATACAATTTTATTGACTAGTGATCACCTCTCGTCACAACTTCAGCCAAGCTAGTCTGACATTAAGGTTTATAACATGTCTCTCGGACCTTTCATTTTCTTTAGTAAGGGAAAAAGAAGTAAACAAGTTAGCTGTTGCAAAATAAGTTCTAACAAGTTGTACCATTGGTTATAACCGTGTGAGGTGGCAAGGCCGACCAATGGCCTGAACAACTATCGGATTCATGTAAGGCAGTTTATGCAGTGGCAGTATGTTGTTGATCTTGAAACCATTCTTCTGGCCACCAATCTGGTCTAATTGCCATAACCTTTATATCCTCCTGCCCCTGTATCGCCAATGTATCTTTGAAGGCGTCGTCAAGCCGCAAGACACCCATCCCATGGAAGTCAAGTGCAGTGGTCACACTCCCTAGCTTCTTACTAGAGACTGTGTTGATCACTTCTGAACCAGGGCCAACTTTTGCCTCAACCTCTGAAATAATAGAAGGTATCAAGATGTGTTGCTGCAAAAATAATTAAAATTATCAAAGCCCAGCGGACAGAGATTACCTTTTCCATTATTATCAAGAAACAGTAAAGGAAGCAATCGCTTGCGAATAACACCCCTGTGGTGTGTACGAGCTATAAGTTCTTGCCCTACATAGCACCCTTTATCAAAGCTGATTGCATTTAGATCAGCGAAATTGTACTCGAGTGGAATTGCTTCCCCTAAACAACATAATAACAATATCACAACCGAGACCGGACACAATAGGTTAAAAATTTGAAAACGAAAATGAGACATCCTACAACATAATTCAAGAACTTAAGTACACCATTGGCAATGGCAACAAAGCAAAAAAAGGACCTTTTGGAATTTCAGTTGAGCCCTCAGCAACTCCCTTCTCCAATCTCCACATAAGGTAATTCTCTTCATCTGTTTCTTTATCAGACTCAACTAAAGGTGCTGCAACAAGGAAAAGAATAACATTTCTAAGCAATAGGTGAGTTGCATGATTTCTTAAGAAACAATGAGACCCTAAATCGATTATTATCTTGAAGCCATGACTTGTGTTAAAAATACAGACAAGAATAAAGTTCAGCTGCAACAAAAGATTGTGAACTCACGTGTTGTACCAGACGGAAAAATCCCCCTGAAACCTAGACAATCTAATCTGGGATCCCTAAACCATTGACACCCAACATCACTGCCATGTGAAGCTGACTTGCTAGAATCATCAACACCACTGCCCCAACCAACTGAAGCCGCCTCTGGTTCTTCAACAGCAGGGGTCTTTCCAGGAAGGTTACCACCGTATCTCTGCCAGCAAAGGAAGTCTTCTGCCACATTCTCGATGTCTACTTTAGACCTCAATCGATACCTGAAACAGCAAATACAGCAGATACCAGGACAACCACTAAGAGGAATTCTAAATTTAGCATCACTATAAAAGACGAGCACACGTCAATTTACTATAGTCAAATGTGGTAAGAAACAAGAACATTATCAGATATATCTCTTCAGCAAATCATTTGAAAGAAACAGCAACACCGTAGAATTCATACAGATTATGGATTTAACAAATAACAAAACTCTGAAGAATGCAAAGATCTAGAGACTAATAAGTTATCTGATATAAAACTGACCACCACTGTTTCATGCATATTCTCAAACAGAATTTCTAATGTCGCTAGCAAATTTATACATGGCATTAAAGGTCCATCCAGAATTGGGAAACACAAAGGAAAGCTTTTTTATATAAAGCCAACAATAGAAGAAAACCTTGACCATGAAATTTAACCTGAGAATGAGAGACCCTAAGTAAATCAAATGCAGAAGATAAATAAACTAAAAATACCCACTTCTTAAGAGTTGCCAACAACTCATCCAAGATCGACCTATCAACATCAGCCAAAATCTCCACCGGCTCACCAGACCCGCTACCTGGACCCGACCCAGTTCTGTCCAGCTTCTCTTCAGGCTGGGGCGGCCTATACAAGAACAAGTCATACAAAAACCGCCCTTGAGGCGTCAAAAGAGCTGCATACATAGGAGGAACTACGACAGAGGCAACGTTCGGTGTTGGAATGGGGGAGTTCCCTTCACGCGGGGGTTCACCAAACCTCCGTACATCGTTTGATAAAAGACCCTGAAGGAATTTGATGGTGTCGGGTCCCGAGAACCGGATTACGGACCGGGATTTTAAGTGAGAGCACAGCGGGCCGGCGTTTTGGAGGTTGTGAAGGCAACGATGGTGGAAGAGAAGCGAGGGTCTGAAACGGTGCATTTTAGAGTCGTTTTGGACTGTTTCTGTGAGGGTTTAAAGTTGGAAGAAATGCAGGGGTTTAGAGTTATTAGTCATGGCCTATGGGAGAGTATGATGATCAACACGCGGGCAACGTTCGAGCTTTCGGTTCCTTTACACTGACACGTTGACGTTGTTGTTCAGGAGGACACCACAGATGTTCGACGAAATTCTTGAATGAGATCGGGATATGTTCGAAATCAGGAGAGAAACTTGACCCTTGAGTGTGCGCAAGTATATGTATATTGAGCCGATGACATGTTGATACTTAGGCCTTTGAGCCTCGGTCTATGTTCATCTCATTTATTTATTTTTCTTTTAAACAAATATAGTTCTTATTTTTAAGGCTTAATCAAAATAGCTTAACTACAAAATAAGTGCCCAAACTATGTTTTTTTGCAATAGATGCGTAAAGTATTTTTTGGCTGAAATAAGTGCCTAAAGTATTTTTTGGCTGAAATAGGTGCCTAAATTTTTATTTTTGGTTGAAATAGGTGCCCAATTAGGTGCCAAAATTAACTTTAAAACAAGCCAAAAATGAAAGTTTAGGCACCTATTTCAGCCAAAAAATACTTTAGGCACCTATTTTAGCTACAATAAAAGTTTAGGCACCTATTACAAAAAAGAGACATATTTTAGGCACTTATTTTATAGTTTAGCCATCAAAATAAATGTCCAAATTATCTTATTTTTTCCTTTAAGTGTCTAAATTATTTTTTGTCACTTTTAGGTGTTTAAACTATTTTTTTAGGTGTCTAAACTATTTTTTTGTCTCTTTTAAGTGTCCAAACTATTTTTTTGTCAAAATAGGTGCTTAAACTATCATTTTTTGGCACCTAAAAAGGGTAAAAAATATTTTAAGCACTTAAAATGAAGAAACATAATAGTTTGAGCACTTATTTTGACATTAAGCTTATTCTTAAGCATCCAATTACATCTTAGATTATAGGTTAATTAACTCTTATCCTGAATCCAACAAGTGATCTTATTAAAAAATTAATGATGTTTATAGTAGAAAATTTGAACACTTTTACTTACAAAAGTTTGTGTAGCTGTAGGCTATCATCGTCATTATCATACGAATGAAGAAAGCAATTTCTATTCCTTTTTCGAGTTTTGACTTTTGTTTGCGCTTCCCTCTTCTTACGTATTCAAAATCATCATTGATGACCGATGGAACCAACCAAAGGAAATTGACAATTCGGAGGCAGACACTAAACAATAATCATTGTTGAAAGAAAGTTAAACCCCAAGAATTTAGTTGGTGGTTAATTCTTGTAATTTTGAATTTGCAGATAATTCTTGTAATCCCTTGTCCAAACACTTTCTTTAGAATTGCATATAATTCTACTATGTTATTGTCTAGAGTTTGAATCATGTCCCACGCCCAATTAGTGATGCTACTGATGAATCCTTCTGCACATTTTACGTGATTGTCCTACTACTATGCAGTCTATTTGGTTGTCTTTTGGCTCCTCTTTTATTGAGCCTGATTTCTTCACATTACCCCTTTTCGATTGGATCCTCTACGGTGTCTTGGTTGCTAGTTAGTAGTTACTGTGCTATTACTATAACGGAGGGGCCTTAGAATCCCCTATTCTTTGTACTTATGTGGCAATGCTGGCTTCGGCTCCATTTGGGGAGTGCTCCGTGATTCCAATGGTAACTTTCTTGCCTCTTACAACAAGTCTATATTGCAAGACATGCGTTCTTCAGGCAGAATTTTGGGGTGTGCTTGAAGGCCATCGCCTCGCCAGGAATTAAGGCCTTGATCGCTAAGTGTGCAACTTGACAATGTTGACGCTTGTAGACTCCTTGTTAATCCATCGGACACTAGCCAGTATACCCTGGTTCGAAGCACAGCAACTCTGCTCAACAGAGCCTGGTTTGTTGAGTTCAACCTTGTTCGTCGTGAAGCTAATATACCAGCTGATTTTATGGCCAAACTCGATCTTCCTTCGGATGGTTCTCTTGCGGTATCTTTGGTTCCTCCTGCTGCGCTCCTTCGTCTTCTTAATAGAGATGGGGAGCCCAATGTAATGGCTACGGCATCATTTTCACTCAAAAAAAAAATTATAAAAACTTCATTGAATGTATGTAATACATGAATTTTGATTTTTTTTCAATTATGTACATAAAGTTTTGATTTTGATTTCATTATGACATAAAATGTTGATTTTAACTTAATTATTCACAACTTAAAAAATAAAATATATTCATTAGATCAAGTGGTTAAAGCTCTCAGTTGACAACCTTTACTCTCCCCAAGATTGTAGGTTTAAAACTCATTAGAAACAAATTTTGTAAAAATTGTTCAAAAATAATAAACATATTAACCCATAAAATTTCAAAGAAGCTTCGAAAAACATGTAGGGATAAAATCACTCAAACTCGCTGAATTCTTATTCAAAACCAACACATAAAATTTCACCAAATCAACCCATAAATTCTTTCAAACGTTTAATCCAGCCTGAAAAAAATAATTTTTAAACGGATGAAGTTTTTTTATTTAATGATCATATAGGTTATACGTAATATTTAAAGAAACAATTGTACAAATATATGATGTAATTACTGTCGTTTTTGTGCACGACTACTCTTTACTCACCTCGACGAAAAATTATTAGATGGGTTGACTCACTACGTTATTCATGATTAAATTTTTATTTTATTTTTTTTCTAAGGTGAATTTTTATATCTTTCCTACATATCATTAAATGAATGAATTTTATTGGATGAGATCATAGATAATATAAATAATGTAGATGATGTAATAATTTCTCCATCTGGACGGAAACAACGGTGTCGGGAAATCTTCAATTTTGACTTTTCCACTCATCTACTTCTGGATGTTGCATGTGGAGCCCACTTCCCACCTCTCAAAAAATATATTTTAATAATCCTAAAATAATTACGAGTGATATATATTTATATATATTTTACAGATAAAAATATTTAAATTTATATTTTTAAAATAAATAATATATTCTTTTTTATGAGACCATTCATTAAATTCTTTTTATATTATTTGTTGTACTTTTCAATTTGCACTCAACCTTTTACATTTAAACCCACTTGAGCTTTTTATATGAACGGTCCAGTGATGTGAGGATTATAGGCATAGTTATCATCCATCTCATATTTAAACGGTTAAATTTATTAAATAATATATCAATTACAATTTAGAATTATATCAGATTTAATATAATTTATATATGTTTTACTATACATATTAAAAATATCAAGTCCATTTAACAATAACTACCCACCGAGAATGTCTTGCAGTTGAGTCATTATTCTATCTTAATTAACCCTAATCTTCTGTAATTTCCGTGGACCACCGTGGGTATTTGCAAAGAAATTTATTAACGAACTTGTCATGTTGGAATATTCTAAGAAAAAAACAGGCCATTGAAAAAGAAAAACATTAGATTAATACCAATCCACGGTAATCCTAATCCGCCACACGTTGGATTCGTCGGGCCAACATTGTCAACGCACCCACAGCACACAACCAATCAGATAAGTCTCCATTTAACGAGAAATTATTATACGATCTTGACTCACCACGTCAATAAAATTCATTCATTTAATGACATATAGGAAAGAAGTGAAAATTCACCTTAAAAAATGAGATAAAAAATTATTATTAGATGAGACCATAGATGACTGGTAATCCAGATCCATCTAATAATTTTTCCTATTTAACATTTTTTTTGGTCTCAACTATAAAGCAACACCCACCAAACCTTTTAAGCACAACTCGAAAAAGATCACACGATTGAGAAACCAAGGTAGTTGAAGGAAGAAATGAAGCTGGTTTGGTCTCCGGATACAGCATCCAAGGCTTATATTGATACTGTTAAATCTGTAAGCAATCAATCAACCTTCTAAGAATCTAAATTCTGATTCCTTGGTGTTTTTAGTGCTTTTGATTGATGATGGTTTTCTCTTTTTTTGTGTTTGTAGTGTGAACTTTATCATGAATCTGGTGTAGCAGAGCTTGTTTCGGCCATGGCAGCAGGCTGGAACGCGAGATTCATCGTGGAGACATGGTCACTGAGTGGCGCCACCGCAACAAGCGTCGGACTGGCGGTTGCTAGCGGCCATACAAACGGAAGACATGTATGCATGGTTCCCGATGAACGATCAAGGCTAGCTTACGTTGAGGCCCTGGAAGAAGCCGGTGTGTCACGACCGGAAGTCATCGTCGGAGAACCTGAGGAAGTAATGGATAGTTTAAACGGCATAGATATCATGGTGGTAGATAGCCAACGAAAGGACTTTTCTAGGGTACTAAGGCTGGCGAAACTGAGTAACCGAGGGGCAGTTCTGGTATGCAAGAATGCCGATTCCAAAACTGCTTCCAGTTTCAAATGGAGAAGTGTTATCGACGCTGGTTCACGACGGCTCATCCGCTCCGTGTTTCTTCAGGTAGGGAAAGGCTTGGATATTGCTCATGTAGCCACCAGAGAAGGAAATTCAAGTTCAGGCAAAGGCCAAAGACGGTGGATCAAACATGTCGATCGTCAATCGGGGGAAGAATATTTCATTCGAAAATAGAATAATCATATTTCTAGAAGAAGAAAAGTTTTAATTGTATGTAGATCCCTTTTTCGACTTTATTGGTCTTTGACTATTGACTTGTAAAGGAATTTAAACCTGAAAATTGTTTAGAAGTTTCCAAATCCAATCATCTTGTTGAATCAAATTGGTGTCTAATTAGCAGCCTATGTTTTAATAATTATATCAAGAGACCAAACCATGAACATGTTTAACAAGAAATAAGGACAAAAAACATTCTAATTTGATGTTTTGACACCATAAATCTAATGGTTTATCTTCAAGAAGCTTTTCTTGTCTAAAAATGACTTCTTGCTTTAAATCCATTTTGGCTTCTCCGATTGCAGCCCATGTAAAGAGAATTGAAACACAAATAAACTGCAATCTAGACCAGGCCAAGCTTTAGAACTACGTAGAATCATGATACAGGCAAAGCAGGTGGCAGTGTTCACTTGTTATTGTGATTTAGAAACACTCGCAGAATATCATACAGTTCCGAACATACGATCATGCAATAGCAAACCGGATTTTTTTTCAAGTTAAGCATAAACATTTTTGTTAGAATCAAGTACCATTGCTTTGTTTAATAATGGGTTATTAATAATTAACATTTTTTTCTTTGCATATTAATTTTTTGGAGTCTGCTTAACAAAATCATCTTGGACACTTTTAGGGTCTTGAGCCAAAATTAAAAAATGAGCCAAATAGAACGAAAGTATATCTCATTACTTTGAGCAATCAATTTAATATTTTATTAATAGACTATAAAAACATTATTAGACTTTGTAAAACATATTATTTTGTTGTTTTGTTAAGAAAAAACATAAAAAAATATTCTCTCAGAATTTTTGTAAGGCAGCTTAAGCTGGATGTGAGGGCCCTGAGCTGAAGCTCATGCTGATCCACTTATAAGCCGGACTTGTTGCTTAATTGTAAAATAATATAATTTCATAAATATAATTTTTTGAACTAATGTATAAAGAGAAAATACATCAAAGTTATAAAAAAATAGTATACAAATTAGAGCACATTAATCACATTAATCAATCATTCTCCTAAAGTATACACTAAATAATAAAATATGGCTATACAAGAGTGAAAATCTAACCAAACAACTTGAAAAAATGGCAGATACAAACATACATCACAATCATCGGTGAAAAATAAACACTATCAATCTATTAACACTAACATAAAAAATGTATATAACAACAGTGACATATTAGCAAATTAACTTCACCACAATTCAATCGTATTCTACCAAGATGGGATAACTGATCTAAAAAGTTTAAATCAGGGTTATCATCTAGCAGAAAGACCACCTTTGAATACTGATGCTTTTGTTTCTAGTCTAATCTTGACCGAAGAAAGAGAATGGGATAAAAGAAATATTGCTGACTTGTTTTCTATAGAGGAGGGAAAGAACATTCTTAATATTCCGATCGGAGGCCCAAACATAAAAGATCAAGTAATTTGGATGGATAATAAGAAAGGATGTTTCTCGGTGAAATCGGAATATCACCTTCGTATGAAGTCGGAAAAAAAATGAAGATGGTTCGTCTTCAAGCAATGATCTTAGAAACGGGAATTTACTGTGGAAGTCAATCTGAAATCTTAAAACTCCTTTAAAAATCAGAACTTTCTTTGAGCCTGCAATAATGCCCTTGCTACCTTTGGTAATCTCCAAGCAAAATTCAAAACATCTTTTCCGAGGTATGCTAAATGTGGTGATGCTTCTGAAAGTGTCGAGTATATTTTCTTCTTTTTCCCCTTTGTTCAAGCAGTCTAGAAAGTATCCGGCTTTAACTGTTCTCCTAATAGCTTTGGATACCCTGACTTTTGTCATTGGTGAGAGTTTTGTTGGGATGATCCAACGACCAACCGAATGGCAAGAAGGGGAGAATTGATTTTTAGGTGTTTATGGTGAAAGCAATAGAAATTAAAAATAGGCACAAAGATTTATAGTGGTTTAAGCTTCTAACCAAACTCTACATCCACTACCTTAGCTTCCTACTAAGGATTTTCTCAAATTCACTATGAATTTCTTTCTTTTTTCTAGGTTCAAGAGCAAACCTTTACAACCTCAAAGCTTATACCTAAAGCTTTGAGAGAACCCCCTCTTACAAGAGAAAAACAAATAGCAAGCAAGAAAATCCTCACAAAGTACAATGTTTGCACAATTAAGCTCTCACCCAAAACCTAACACTTGAGCATAAATAACAATTACGCTCACAAGTGTGTTCTACAAACAAAATGACAATTAAAAGTACAGAACACTTTTCTTAACCATAGAATGTTGGCTTGATGTTTCTTGTATGTCCATGGCTGCTTGATTGAGTCTTTTAAACCCTCTAATGTGTTCACGATCGTTACTAGTCGTTAGGGTTGGTTTCAAGCCGTTGGGGTCTTTCTTTCCCGCAATAAATGCAGTTCTAGACTCTTCGATATTGGTACGCGGGGACCAATATCGGTACTTGTTCTTAAGAAAAATAGCCGTTGGAGCAATTTTAACACAGAAGTATCGGTACGCTATACAAGCGTATTGGTATGCACTATTGGGTATTAATACGGCTAATGTCGTATCGGTACGCCAAATGGCTACTAAAATTTGGAGAACTTAAGGATTAACAATCGTATCGGTACTCTTAAAACTGTATCGATACGGGGTCCTCTGGATTTCAGTACGGGTCAAACCGTATCAGTACTCAAGACCAGTTTTTGACACTTTGGCTATTTGAAATCATTTAGAATTTGTCAAAAACCTTTTGAAAATATTTCAAACATATTTTTCAAGTTTATGGGCTTTTGAAATATTTTTACAAATTAGTTTAAGTCCAAAAATCTTTTTTATTAAGTTATATCGAAATTAAATAGGTTTATCAATCTCCCCTTTTTGATATAACGAAACCACTTGAAAATTTGTTTTTGTGAAAACTCCCCCTTAAAAAATAATTTTAGAAAAATAGAAATATTTTTAGAAAATATTAAAGCCCCCCTTTTTCATTTTAAAATTTAATTTTTCAAACCTATCTCTCCCTCTTTTTGTTATATCAAAAATAGTTTAAAAAACAAGTTTGAAATCACGTTTAAGTTCAAGAACACCAATTGTTGGAAGAAAATAGTACCAATTGATAGGAAATATCAATTATTGTGTAAGATAACATTGGAGAAAAGACCAAAAAGATTTTAACCAAAAAAATTCCCCTAATCAAGCATAAGTAAATTGTTAGTCCAACAATTCAAGAGAAGTAAAATTAAATTTCAAATAAAATAACCAAATAAACCAAGAAATTCAATTTAGACATGCCATAATATAAGGAAATCAAATAAAAACATGAAGGCATGACAAAAACGAGACAAAATAATCCTTTTTTTATTGTGCGTATCGGTACGGTATAGACCGTATTGGTACTGATTAAAGGTCGTATTGGTACGGTATGGGATGTACCAGTACCGAAGGCACGAATTTGGTGAAAATTGCAGCAAAAACAACTTAAGAGGCCTTACAACTTTGTTTTAAGTTCATACAAAGGCTCTATTAAGTCCTAGTTATACATTAAGCACATTTTGCAACACATGCTTCTCAAAACCTATCATTTAACACATTAAAAGCATAATTTCACCAAAATCAATCAAACGTTACATGTTAATGGTCATAAACATAGATATGAGCATACAAGGCCAAAAACACGTAACTCATGCAATTGAGACCCCTTAACTATATGCAACTATGCACATCATGGAGTCATACAAACATGCTTAGATCAACATGAAAATTAGACATGGAGAACATGATCAAGCAATTGCACGAAATTTAAATTTACCATTTGAACCAAGTTAGGATGTTAAGCATTCCTTCTCCGAGTGTCATTCATCCTTTGTGTGTTATGAGCTTCCAAAAATTTCAACTTTGATCATCAATGGCTCAAGCACACCTACAAAAAGACAATCAAGTAATTTTTGGTATCCAAATTGCTTTGGATCCAATAGAGTTAGTCCCAAATAACTTAGTCCCCTTAGGAATCCATTTTTCAATATCTTCCTTTTTCTTTGAAACAACGAGTCCTTTTGGGACCCAAATGTTTTAAACACGTTTTCCATGTAAAAATCCAGGGGAACTAGATTGTCTTTGTTAAAAATTTGTTTTAACAAAATTTGTTTTGGAGTTACCTCTAACTTCACATTTTTGAAAATCTTTGTTAAACAAAATCTTTGTTAAACATATTATTTTTGAGGTCATCAATTTCCCTTTGATCATTCTCTTGAACTTTTAGAAGCAAGTTTTGTAAATCCAAATTCTTTTTCTTAAAATCTTCAAACTTTGCTTCAAGTTCAAGATTGGTTTTAGAAAGCAATTCATTTTCGATTTTTAATTTTGAAAATAACTTTTTGTTTTTAAAAAATGAAGCATTGAATTCCAAAACCAACTCATCATAGGCTTCTTGTAACTCATCAAAAGTATACGGATTTAAATTAGATGAGTTAAAAGTTACCATTGAATCTTCTTCGATGGCCGTAAAACATAGGTGAGCTACCTCATTTTTGGTGGTGTCCTCTTCATCACTCTAAATAGCCACAAATGCCTTCTTCTTATGGCTTGATCCATTTTGGTTGAAACGAGGGCAATCATACTTGGTGTGCCCCAGCTTCCTACACTCGAAGCATATGATGAGATCCTTCTTCTTCATTTTCAATTCATGTCTTGATTCTTCTTTTTGTTGCTTCATGAATCGGGTGAATTTCATAAAGAGCTTGACCATATCTTCTTCTTCGTCTTTACTCTTCTCTTCACTTGATTCTTCTTGGATTCTTGAGGAGGATTTGAGAGCAACAACATTCACGTTAATGCCTTGCTCTATTATCTTCTTCTTTCACATCTTCTTCTCTTTCTTTTTTTTTCTCCTCTTCTTTTCCTTTTTCATGGTTTCATGAGTGAGAAGAGACCCCAAGAGAGGATCAAACTTCAAGGTATTGAGATCCTTGGCTTCGATGATAGCAGTCTTCTTTGAGTCCCATAACTCGGAAAGAGAATAGATAAGCTTTCAAACAAGCTTATCTTTCGAAATTATTTCTCTATAGCCTTTAAGTTTATTGATAATGACGAAGAATCTATCAAACATCTTGGTGACATATTCACCAGTTCTATTTTGAAGTTCTCATACTCAAGGTTGAGAAGACCAATCTTGGTCTCCTTCACTTTATTGGTTCCTTCATGAGTGACTTCAAGCTTGTCCCAAATCTCTTTGACACTTTCGCAAGATGATACTTTGGCATATTCTTCTGGACCAAGTGCATAAAATAGAATGTGTAAGGCCTTCGTATTAAGCTTCATCTTCTTGTGATCATCCGCACTCCATTTGCCTTACTTCTTTGAGGAACGAACAAGCTATCAAGAATAATGTCCCAAAGACGATAATCTTTGGCTCTCATGAAGTACATCATCCTATTCTTCTAATATGAGTAATTGGTCTCGTTAAAGTAAGGTGGCTTATCGACAGATTGGGCCATGAACTCCAATTGATGTAGAATGGTTGAGCTCCTCAAGGATCGACTCTAGGATGTTAATCCAATAAAGAGACGAAGCTCTGATACCAATTGTTGGGATGCTCGAACGATCAACTGAATGCCAAAAAAGGGTGAATTGGTTTTTAGGTATTTACGGTGGAAACAGTAGAAAATTAAAAATAGATACAAGGATTTATAGTGGTTCAAGCTTCTAACCAAGCTCTACATCCACTACCTTAGCTTTCCATTAAGGATTTTCCCAAATTCACTATGAATTTTTTCCTTTTTTTAGGTTCAAGAGGAAACATTTACAACCTCAAAGCTTATACCCCAAAGCTTTGAGAAAACCCTTTCTTACAAGAGAAAAACAAATAGCGAACAAGAAAACCTTTACAAGGTACAATATTTGCACAATTAAGTTCTCACTCAAAACCTAACGCTTGAGCATATATGACAATTAAGCTTACGAGTGTGTTCTACAAAGAAAATGACAATTTAAAGCACAAAATACTTTTCTTAATCATGGAATGTTGGCTTGATGTTTCTTGTATGTCCATGGCTGCTTGATTTAGTCTTTTAAACCCTCTAATGTGTTCATGACCGTTACTAACACATTACCGTCACCAGCCGTTAGGGTCTTTATTTCTCATAATAAATGCGGTTTTGACTCTTCGGTATCAGTACGTGTGAACCAATATTGGTACCTTTCTTAAGAAAAATAGCCGTTGGAGCAATTTTAACACATGGGTATCGGTACGCACTCTCGTGTATCGATACAACTGAGGTCGTATCGGTACGTCAAATGTCTACTGGATTTTGAGAACTTAGGGATGAATAATCGTATTGATACTCTTAGAACCGTATCGATATGGGATCCTCTGGGTATCGGTACGAGCTAAACCGTATCGGTACTCAGGACCAATTTTTGAGAAAACCCTTTTTTACAAGAGAAAAAAATAGCAAACAAGAAAACCCTCACAAGGTACAATATTTGCACAATTAAGCTCTCACTCAAAAGCTAACACTTGAGCATATATGACAATTAAGCTCAAGAGTGTGTTCTACAAAGAAAATGGCAATTAAAAGCACAAAATACTTTTTCTTAATCATAGAATGTTGGCTTGATGTTTCTTATATGTCCATGGCTGCTTGATTGAGTTTTTTAAACTCTCTAATGTGTTCATGACCGTTACTAGCCGTTGGGGTATTTATTTCTCGCAATAAATGTATTTCTAGACTCTTCGGTATCGGTACCTTTTCTTAAGAAAAAAATAGCCGTTGGAGCAATTTTAACACAGGGGTATCGGTACGCACTCTCTTGTAATGATACGACTAAGGTAGTATCGGTACGCCAAATGTCTACTGGAATTTGGAGAAGTTAGGGATGAACAATCGTATTGGTACTCTTAGAACCGTATCGATATGAGATCCTCTGGGTATCGGTACGAGTTAAACCGTATCGGTACTCATGACTAGTTTTTGACACTTTGGTTATTTAAAATCATTTGTAACTTGTCAAAAACCCTTTGAAAACATTTCAAACATATTTTTCAAGTTTATGGACTTTTGAAATATTTTTACAAATTAGTTTAAGTCTTAAAATATTTTTCATCAAGTTATATCAAAATCAAATAGGTTTTATCAAGTTTCTTGTTGGATTATGTAATCAAACCTTTACGAAGGATGGCCTTATACTTATTGTGTGGCAACTACGGAAATCAAGAAATTATTTAGTTTTCTCAGGGATTTTGTCAAAGCCTATAGGCATATGGAATCTTGCGGAAAACCTTTTTGCTGAGCTGTTTAAACAAGAGGAGGATGTTGAATCCCAATTTTCTCATGCAAATGCTCCCTCGGGTCCTTGTTGGAGTCCTCCGGCGACTGAGTGGGTTAAAATTAATTGTGACGCCTCCTTAGATATCAAAACTGGTTTTGCAGGTGCAGCTGTTGTTCTTCGTGATGATTGTGGAATGATCATCGGAGGTGATTCTAAATTTTTTCACTCAATATCGGCTGATATTGCCGAAGTAGTGGCTCTTCGATCAGGCATGAAACTTGCTAAAGTATGAACTTTAGCAAATTTGCCTTTGAATCTGACAACAAAAGACTTATCATTAGAATTAACTCTAATTTCCACTCTCTTTGGGCTACTACTGCCATAGAGAGGGATTTGCTTGACGAAGTTAAGTTTTTTGAAGAATATTTTTTATGTTCCTCGTTTTTGTAATATTGTAACAGCCTGGGTGGTAAAAAAATCAGGATGAATGTATCCTGAAGACTGGTCTCTTAACATCCTTTCTGGGCTGCTCTCACTTTTGTAGGTGATCGCGTTTTTTATGAATTGATGATGTTTATATTAAAAAAATATTAACGGGGTATGTCTTGATTTTGCTAAATGATTCGTGGTGACATGTATTAGATCCTCTTTATTATTGTATTTCTACGTGATATGCTAGGATCCTTCATAAAACTTCATTAATAATTCTATAGTTGTTTAAGATTGAAAATACTTCAATCTCATCCCTCGCATTGGCCAAAGTAAAATACCAATTGGCCAACAAAAGGGAGCCGAGCCCCCATGTAGAGGAAATGAAAACAAATGTGGACACCTACACGTGTTCCCATACAAAAGATATAGACAAGGACACAACAGCCAGTCAGCGCTCGAAACTTGGCTGCCTCTGTCAGATAGCCTAGCTAGCTAGTTAGATCGCCATGCCAAGCCGAGCGTCACTCCCTATCAGCCTCTCTTAATCCCATTGTCTCATCTATTTATTACCCTCACAGGCTCACATGCCAGCTCTATCAGCTCCACCACGGGTCCGGGCGGCGACCTGGTTGGTACTTGGTGGATTCCAGTCTAGGGGACCACATACCGAATAGACTCAATAATGAAGGTGGTTGAGGTGAGGGTTTTAGGAATGAGAGATATTGAGGGAATTTATGAGGGTCTTAAATGTGACAACATCTTTCACAAAGACCCTAATAAATGTTTTGGGACCATATATGAGTTCAAACTTCAAATCCACTACTGTTTTAACGCTCTTTCTGATAAATCTACAAAGAATACGAGATTACAAGCAGATTCGGTTCAAATATAAGGATTGTATCTAGTATTCTCATGAATTTTATACGAGTAAAAACCAGATATAAAAGAGATCAAAACATGAAATGACAAAACCAAAAGACAAAACATGGCTCCATCTTCTACTTCTTCCTCCAAATCTCCTCCTCCACCTCATCAGTCCCCCCTTTTCACTCCTGTAAGTTCCTTTGCATTTCTGTTTTTCTTTTCGGTTCTTTGAGTAATTTTCTTTTCTGGCTTCGTCGTGGAACAGATTTATGAATGTGAAAGGGAAGGACATGGAGATGCCAGCCCAACAGAAAGCACGGACGAAAGGGTGACCCCAAAGCACCTCCCAACACCGCTCCATGCTAAAACAATCAAAAAATCCAATAGAAGGAAACGTCAGGAGTCTGCTGAAAATGGTGGTTCTGTTTCTTGCAAAAGTGCCGGCCTCATTCCAGGAACAAGATCAAGCACTCCTTTTCCATGGCAAGTCCTAATGGGATCTTCAAGTTCATCGTCCATTCTTTAACGAGAAAGGACCCCAAATCAACCAATGTGTCTACACCCAGAGAAGAACAATGGAAAATTACTGTTGCTGAACTCACACACAAGCTTATTCAAGTTACACGTAAGAGAGATGAAGCAGTGCTGGAAGCATCGAGGTTGAAGAACACCATGGCTGAGCTCGAGAAGAAGCTTAACAAGCTTGAGGTATATTGTCATAATCTGAACTCAGGTCTGGATGAATGCAACAACAACAACTCTCCTTGTACAATGGATAAAGTTAGGGGAAAATGATCCAACAATTCTTGATATCAGTCTCGGAAGCTAGGTCTTCAATCAGACTTCTAAGTAAATCACTCAGCATGCAGTTAAGGCAAATGGGTAGCAAAGTTTGCAACTCGAAGAACCCCAAACTTCTTCTTCTTTACCTCGAAGCCTCGTTGAACAATGCTTTCTTTGAAGATTTTGAGTCCATTGGGTTTCACAAGAATGCAGTGAACCAAATATTGAACCCCACAGACCGCTGCGAAGCCAATTGCAGGTCGTTTCATTGTTTACAAGGTCTAACATGGGAGGAGATCTTGAACAAGGGGACCAAGTATTTCAGTGAGGAGTTTAGCAAGTTTTGTGACTGGAAAATGAGTGAAATTGTGGCCATGTTGGGATGGAAAAGAGATTGGTCCGAGCCATTGTTGCAAGCCTTCTTTGTTGCTTCTAAGAGTGTGGTTGGTGCACCTTTTGGCCAACTCGGTGCACCCTGGCATACCGATCTTCAGGGCGGATAAAGGGGTAAAGTTTGATTCGCTATACATGGAGGACATGAGTGGAGAAAGTGCCATTAAATTGGTTCCGAGCATGGTTCGGATCATGATCACACCAGGCTTCTATGTCTATGGCAGTGTAGTTAAATGCAAGGTTATTTGCAGGTACCGCAACAATCTGGATAGTAGTTTAATTAACAAGGGCTTAACCCCGTCTTCCTAGTGTTTTAAATTTATTTAGGTCTGAATTAAGAAATTGAATTTACTTTTTGCACTTTGTATTATTTTGGTGCCACTTATGTTTATGTGCATTGATAGAATTAAATATCTCAAGAATGAATGAAATGGAACGAAGTTGGAAATCTATGGCCATACACTCACATGTTTATTAGATGCTTATCTTGGAATGGGTTTTTGGATCTTCTATTGTTTGTTTGATAATGTTAGCTTGATTTTAAATAATTATTAATTATTGGAAAATACTTTTTTTGAATATGCTGGTGTTACAAGGTAGTATCTGTTCAATTTTCTTAGCCCTTTAATAACACACTCTACATGCATGGTGCTTGAACCTAGGTCACCTGAATGAAATACATTATCTTTACCGTTGGGATCACTCCACGGGTTCTTATTAGAAAATACTTTGATACACAAGTTTGTGTAAATTTACACAAATCTTTCCATTTTGTAGAATTTAAGGTTTATGATTAGAATTTATGATTTAGGTTTTAAATGTGTTAGGGCTAGAGATTTAAATTTTAGATTTTATAGCTTAAATATGGAGGGTTGGGTAATTTTTTACATAACTTGTGTATCAAAATATAACTCATTAACTATTATGTGCTATAAAAGTTATATTTATGTGCATCTACGCCTAATTATATTTTAACCTAAACAAATTTAAAATATACATGTTATATGAAATAATTTAGAGTTCTATTCACATGTTCTCAAATAATTTTAAAATATAACATAAAATTTTTTATATTCTTTATTATTATTACACATGTAAAATTGTCTTACTAAATGCAAATATACATGTTATTAAATAATTAATTTTCTTATATTTGATTAAGAAATAATATAAAATAATAGCATATTGTTCATCTAATAGTTAAACTTAAAATGAAAGTGTAATTAATGGTTTTTTGAAAGGACAATTAAAGATTTAGTATAAAGTGTAGCTTAATATCTATAATATTTGATTCAAATTTTTAGTTTTACTATAATAACAAAAATATTTTCTTATTATTAAGAAATAATTAAAATATTTCCTTACTAAATGAAATTCAATAATTATTTAATTTAAATCTATTTAGTTTCGTTGTAATAATAAAATGATTGTTTAAATTTGTATGAAGTAAAATTTAAGATGAATATAAATTAATAGAATATTTTTAGTGTTTGAAATTTAAAAATAAAAATAAAATATTTTCTTTGAATTATAACGAGAGAGAGGCCTTAGATATTGTTTGGCCTACAATACGGGGAATAATGTTTAAAAAAATGTAAAACTCATACTCTAAAAAAATAAAAAATAATAATGTTTCATATATAAAAAGTCAAATTAAAAATATTTTTAATAAACAAAATTAACCGTCTTTTTACAATTTGTACATCAAAATTCAATTTAACCATTTAACTATAGTCAATCTGTCGTATTTTTATAATTTTCTCTTTATTTACTAATCAAATTTTATTAATATCTACTTTTCTTGATATGTGAAGAAAATAATATTGTCAAAAAAATACACAAATAATTTAAATCACGTTAAGAAATATTCAAACTTTTGTAAAGTAAAGCTTACACAATTTGATCATTTGACACTTGTATTTTTTTAAAATTAAATTGACCCCTAAAATTTAATCTTAACAAATTAATTAATTTCATATTTATTTAAGCGATATTAAACGGCTTATTACTTAGATTAATTTTGTAAATTGTCTTAAATAAAAATAATATTTTTTTATATATAATGGATCTTCTTCCAAACGTGGATCTCGTAAAACCCAAGGGAAACTTCTCAACGGGAAGAAATACAATTGCCAATTACAATCATGGATTCATGGTTGTTTCGTCAATAAAAGAAACGATCGAGGTTATAAAAGTAATTTCCTGTCCATGTCGACCAAGGTCCGTTTCTTTCAATAAATGGCATAACAACTTGCCTTTTTCCCTTTTTAATCTGTTTAATAATTAACTTCTAATTGTGAAAAGGGATAAATAAAGGCTCCATTTCTTTCCCCTCTCTTTCTTTGTTTCCCTTCTCCTTTGATTACTCTACGATCTCTTTCTCTCCGATTCTCGATTTTACTGGATCGGCTCATCGGAGATTTTAGAAACGGTGTCGTATTCAGATTCCGACTCTTCCTCCAGCGCTGGCGACTACAAGAATTTCAGGCAAATCAGCCGTGAAAGTAAGTTCTTCCTATGTCTCTTTGTTTGAAGTTTCTTTTTAAATCCAGTTTAAAGCTCAAACACCAATATTCTGTAATCATTTCGATAAATCTATCTGGTTGACAACCGTTAGTACTAGTTTGACTTAGTCATAGAATTTCAACTGAATGTTTTTCGGAATTAGTTCGCCTCTTAAGTTGATTCTCAAGGACTAATTCCATAACTAACAATATTTTCAGATTTGACTGGAATTTTTTGCTTCTTAGGAAGCCCGCTTGATTGACAAAAAATTTACATCAAAAATTAAGAGAAAATTGGAAAAAGAAAAATGATATCGTGATTTTTTCAATTTTTTTTGCCTCTGCGGAGCTGTGTTTTTTTTTTCTTTTCCATTTCCGTTTGATGATGTATTAAACACCGATAAAAAATGCCGATTGAGAATGATTTCAACATCAAACAATGCTAACTAAAAACCAAACACAAGTGCCGCGACTGTCCTATATGCTGGCATTATATGCATTTTCGTTTTTTTTTTTTTTTTTTGTTGATGGGAACTATTTTTAGAATGATATTTCTGATGAATAGAAGAGAGACTTTTTGCGTGACCTGTGGTTGATTATTTTGTGTAAGAGCATACCGCTATGGAAATATGTATAATAGCAATGAGAAGTTAAAAGCAGATTCAATTTTTGCGCATTGTAGAAGTTTAGGGATGTTTTCACCAATATAGTCAAGGGGAGATGCCTGAACCTGGAAATGACACTGCCCCTAGGCAAGTGCTTTTATTGAGGAACCCAAGTTTTCTTCCTAGGCGTTGTCTAGTGTTTGCTGTTCCTTTGCTTCAAGGTTATTATATTATTTATGTGTTTTTCTATTTTATTTTTACTTTCATGCATCCGTTAGGGTTATCTTGTTGCTGATTAATTTTTGGTGTTTTAACTGATTTCATGTTTTTATATATTTGATGTGTATAAAGGATTATTATATGAAATGCTTCGTTCTGCAAAAGTGAAGGATTCAAAATCTACTTGGAAGGTATGCTAATCTTGTTGTGATTGTTTTTGGCCATTTATTGGCTTGGCTCTGCTTTGTTCCTATTGTTTACTAGTTACTAGAAATGCCATTCTTATTTATCTTGATTTCCAATACATTCTAAGCAGGTGCTATAATCATGGACAAAGTTACTGTTAAGATAATGTCTTACTCTTGCAAGATGGCTGACATCACATCGGAAGGAGTTTCATGTAAGCTATGCTTTTTTTGGTCCTCTGAATGGTTGCATAACGACTGGTCTAACTGGGTGTAGAACTATATCATTATAAGCTTGGAATCTTAAATTTTGAAGGATCATTTTTTTCCAGCTAGGTTAATGATTATCCTCTTGTTGTGCAGTTGTAGAAGACATATACAGACGTAGGCAGCCATTGCCGACGATGGATGCTATATACTTCATTCAACCTACCAAAGAGAAGTAATGTATCTTCCCTTTACTGAGTTTCAATGGTTAAGCCTTTATCTGCAGTAGGGTGCCCCCCCCCCCCTTTTGGGCTGGGTTTTTCTGTAGCTTGTCACGTTTTGGTCCATTTTCCTCCCTATTGTTACTCGTTTAACTTTACTGCTATGGTCCTGACTAATGGATCAAGTCACTGGGCAATTAAAGGAATGCTAATGACCTTCCCTTTATTCTTGGGGCGACCTATGGTGATAGCTTAGCTCGTTGAAGGGAGACTGAAACCTTTAGGACTCGTTAGAAGAGAGATCAAGCTCTATGGGGTTTTTGATAAAATACTAACTTAAATTTTATTGATGCAAATCAGCCTCTTTAAATAGAGGCTACATACCTTGTTTGAATAAAGAACTTACTAAGCAAGCAATCCTGCTAAGGAAAGGCTTCTAGGAACACGAAATACTAATAAATAGAATCTCCTAATAATAAACTTGCTCCTTGTAATTCTCATAATAAAATAATAATAAACTGATCCTAATAATAATAAACTAATATCTTTCTTAAAATAATAATAATTTAACGCAATGAACTGATATACTCTCATGCGTAACATTTATATTTACAGCAGCACAGCAAACACCATATCCGGCATTTTCCCATGTTATGTTGACTTTCATAGTTTTGACTACCTATATCTTAGATGACCCCATGTCATATTTCTGATATCAGAAACAAATCTGTCTCTATTTTCTAATTAAAAAAAAATTCCCTTTTAGCGATGCTTGCAATAATGTATGTTTTTGCACAAGATGTGGTTCTGTTGATCAATTTTAAAAGAACCATTTATGTGAGACTTATATGGCACGTAACAAGTTTGCTTAATGTTAGTAAACATGTTCATTTATATATTTGCAAACAAAAATAATTATGTGTAAATAAGTTAACAATGTTCATTTACAACGGTGCAAATAAGTTATCAATACAAATATTAATGAATAAAAAAATAACAGTGTAAATAACTTTTTTCCCCTAATTATATGATGGATCCCACTACTATGGTTAATAGTATATGATTTAAAGTTTGTTTAAAAATATAAAATATGTCATCTGTTATAACTTAGAAACATTTGCTTCCCCATGTCATGGTTATTGAGTACAATAGAAAGCATACAATTTACGTTAACCATAAAAACACATTAATGAATTAGAATTTTTTAAATTACAATTTACAAAGCAATAGATATATAATACCAACAAAGCTACAACAAATTTGAAATAACTCAATTTGTGGCTATTACCAATTTATATTCAATTAATAAAAAACAATAACAAAAACGAATGTTTTTGATAAATTGGTTTGTAAGACCCTAATTTTGCCCGGGCCTTAGCCCAAAACTAAACTAAACCAGTACCCTTACATCACCCAAATCCAACACACATACCCAATACCTGACCCGGATCTAAACACGAAACCCAACCCGAAAGCCTAAACTAAAAAAACCCTAACCCTAATAAATAAACCCTAGCCGCCGCCAGTGCCACCATCACCTCTACTGCCGCCGCCGCTGCGCCACTTGCTGTTCACCATTACCGGCGACCAACCCCCAAAATCCTGGAACCCTAAAATTCATAATCAACCCACAAATTAATATTCTAGAAACCCTAAACCAAATCAACCCTAAAAATAAAATAACCCTAACCTACCATCTGCCATTACCAAACCGAGTCATTACCCTACCAATCCCACAAAACCCGCCATGAAATCCGGCACTCCATCACCCTCCAGATCTGCAGCAATAATAAAATAGGGGTTGTAGTTATTATTTTTATTGTAAAATAGAGTTATAAAACCCCATAAAAATGTAAATGAGGGGTTTCAGGGAGAAAAAAATGTAAATGGGGGATTATGGGTTAAGAAAAAGAGAGTTCGGTTCTGGGGTTCAAAAAAACAGTCTTAGGGGATTTTTGAATCAAAAAAAATTGTAATCCAGGGAAGTTTTAGAATCAATAAAAGTTTTCAAAGGTAAAAAAAAAAAAGAGAAACCTGTTGAACTTTGTTTTATTTTAAAATCAAAGTTTTCTTTCGTTTTTTTTTTCTTTTGAATCAATGCTTTAAAAAAATAAAGAAATAGGGTCGAGAGCTTACCGGCCGTTTGAAGTAGGACTCCCTCCGCCGCGAGGCTTGAATGCCGGTGAACAGCTCGAAATCGAGGGAGCGACGGCCGTCGTCGGTTGAGAGAATGAGAGGAGAATGATGTTTAGTATTAAGGTTATGTTAGAATCTTAGGGTTTTCTTTTGTTTATAATATGTTTTGTTTTAAAAAATATACATAACCCTTTAACTTAAACCGGTGGTCAAAACGACGTCGTATAGGGCCTTGACCCACGCGGTGACCACAATACTCGGGGAGGATCCGCGTTCATTTAAAATAAGTTAATTACATAGTCCCTCTCCTTCATCCCCGCTTTCGTTATGGTCACGAAATAATCACTCTTTTGGTCATTCTATTTTTTTATGCGTTTTTAATATAATCCTTTTATTTATTTTTTTGACTTTTAATTTCTGCTTTATTTTAATTTAGTCACTATGCTTTAGCATTTAATTTCCAGCATTATATTTCTGTTAATTTACATTTATTTCTTTAAGTTTTATATTTTGTTTATTTTAGTCCCTTTTTCATATTATGCCATGTAAATTATTAATCCATGAATTTTGGTCTTTAATCTTTAGTTTCATGTTTTAGTTTAAATCATGCATTATTATTATTATATAATATTGTATAAAGTATTTTATCTTATATATTGTATATTAATATCATATGTAAGATCTATGTATATTTTTTTCTCTTATGATTTTTTTTCGTAGAACTTTTTAAAATTTTATATTATATATATAAAGTTTTCGATATATTTGTAAAATAAAGCATAGTATTTTGTTGAACTACAATATGTATAAAAATAATAATAAATACTTATTTTTGTAAAATAAATATATGTAAACTACTAACCTAAAATATACATATATATATAGGTTTTTTTATATAAGTATAATTATTAAATATATTTTACATTAAATATTACATTTTTAAGTATGTATATATTTTTATATGTTACCTCATAATTTTGCATTATACATGTTTTTAAAATCATAAAAAAATACATTTTTAAAGAAATTAATTTTGAATTTTAAAACTTCGAGAAATCGTATCCCGGACATATAGGGATGTGATTTTCTCGAATTTTTCAAGAAAACGGGAAACCGTGTCCCGAGCTCATAGGGATGCAGTTCTCTCAATATTTTCGTGCATTTAAGAATCACATTTTAAATTTTAATCGAATTCACAATTTCTAACACCAAGACATTAAATAATCGGCTAGGTACTAATTTTGGGCAGTGTAGGAGTGCTAATCATTCCCCATCCGTAACCGACTCCCAGACCTGAACTTTTATCTCTGGTTTTATTTTGGTGTCCAATCTACCATTTTTAAATGATCGGTGGCGACTCCATATTTTTAATTCCAAAATCGGGCGGGGTTTTTCAAACAAGAAAAATAAATTTTAAAACTGAATAAAGAGAGCGCCGAACGGATTTGGGTGATTACAGCTGGCGACTCTGCTGGGGACTTTTAAGATAAAAATATAGTCAAGCCACGAGTCGATTATCTTTTAGTCTTGGTCATTGGAAATTTACGAATTCGATTTTGATTTCAAGTACGATTCTGTCTTTTGTTAATAAGGCATGCATTTTATTTTCTGTAAATATAATTGCTTTACTTTTACTATTTATTATAAGTGAACATAGACATACGGTGTCAAAAGGTTTGAGAGTTTCTCCTTACACACGGTGTACTTGCACTGCATTCCATGCGCTTTCTACCCGAACTCCGTCCAAGTTTAAGTGGAAGTGTGATACCGCCTTCGTGTGGTTTACCACTGTAAAGGTTGGTGAATCGCTTTCGGGATATATTTCTTATGTTTTCGTGTGGGTTACCTCCGTATAGGCATAAGAGATGTATCCCCTAAATTGAACTTGGTTCGTTTGAAGCCTATAATGGGTGAGGATCAAGGGCCTTGCTACCTTTAGTAAGGGACAACGAGGACAATTCGGGTACCCTTCCTTAGAACCGAACCACATGTAAAGGATCATAGGAGCCTTGCTTTAGAAACAGAACTCGTTAAAAGTTCAAAGGAGAAATGCTTTAACCTTTTGTCTACTCTATAGATTTATTTCATGAATAAAATACCGGGTAGAAATCATGCCGGGTAAGATCTTTCATTTTGTACTAGGTAGATACCATGCCGAGTAATATTTCTTTTTGCAAATAAAAGTATGTCGGGTAGAAATCATGTTGGGTAGGATCTTTTCATTTTGTACCAGGTATATACCATATCGGGTAGGATATTTCTTTTTGCAAATAAAAGTACGCCGGATAGGACTTTGTTTATGTCGGGTAGAAATTCATGCTCGGGTAGGTTGTACAAATTTACTCTTTAGTACTTACATACTTATTTTTGTTTTTTTATATATACGTGTACTGACCAATTTTCTGTTTTCTATATTTTTATTTTTTCATTGCATATGCATGACATAAAAAATAGTGTTGATTCACGAGTGATCTACGATTAAAGAGGCTTTCATAATGAAAGGGTCCAATGATCAAATAGACAAGACCACAGATATAGGACAGTGCCTTGAAGAGACACCAAAAGAGATGTAAAGTATTCCTTTCGAGATTCACACCTTAGACGTACCAGAGCATGCCTACACCAATATCAAGATTAGTGAAGTGCAAGAGTTGGAAAGACAAATGGCCGAAATGATGAGTATAATGACTGATATGGAGAAAATAAAATAGTCTGATGAATTGAATAAAAGCCAAATCATGATTGACACTAATCAAAACCTTATATCTGAACAAGATGAGTCTGGTAAGCCCAAAGGTCAGTACACCGTTGCAATCAACATCAATAGGACACACGAGGATGCAAAGGCTTTAAGTTTAAAGAGAGTGGAGGTGAGCCAAAGAAAAGCTAGAGAAAAGAAAGATAAAAGAAGGCATTTTAAATCCCGATGACATACACATATTTGATCCTGATACTGGTCAAGAAGAGTCTTGTAACTCCAATTCAATCCAAGCCAAAAGAGCCACATTTTCCTAAAGGCTATGACAACAAGGCTAGATGTAACTATCATATAGGAGGTACGGGTCATACTACCGAAAATTGCGGAGCTCTAAGGAACAAAGTCATAAGCCTTGTAGAAGAATAGCTACTGAGTTTTGAAGAAGGAATCTCCAAATCTTCCCAAAGCCTGACCAATACTAGTATAACAGAGCATACGAAGAGGAGCCAATTTACAGCACTCATAATCCAGTACCCGGGACAGAATTCATATTCTAGTGTCCAGCTTTCCGAGTCATCGTCGTTCAGCGTCCAGAAGCCAAAAACTAATGGTCATTTCGATCCTATACCCATCTCGTATAGAGAGATATATCATCAATTGTTAGAGGCACAGTTGGTAGTCTCATGCTGGAATTAGGGGGCATTCAATTGAAAACTGTACCGTCTTCAAGCATCGAGTTCAGAACCTCCTATAATGTAACATGTGGAAATTCGAGAAAGAAAATCAATATGATTTGACTATCGTTCACCCAGCAATTATGGAGCCAAATAAGTCCAAAATTGAAGAAGATGAAAAGAGCCATTGGAGGCATGACGCTCAAGCTAGTGAATCGAAGAAAGAAATGGATTCTCTGAAAAATAAGCTGAAGAGCTTGCAAGACAATTATGAAGAGCTTCGTTTGACTTTTAAAAATGTTGTCTTGGGTGACACTCATGTTCAATGGAAAGAAGGAATTAAAGACCTAAAAAAAGATGTCAAGTTTTGGAAAAAGAGTTCTAAGGCCAACGAGGAACGAGCTAGTACCTTGTCTATTAATCTGCAAGCAATAGAAAATCAATACCTTACCCTCAATGAAGACCTGAGAAGTAGTCAAGCCAAGATTGAGACCTTGAACATGTGTATACGTTTGCACGGAGACATCGTTGCTGAACTAAATAAAAGTCAAGCTAAAATTCAAAGGCTAAATAAGCATGTGGATGAGCGTAACGACATTCTAGTGATGTACAAAGATCTTGTGGATGGTCTCAAGAATGCCTGGAAAGAAAATAATGAGATCTTCAGCTTCAAGAGTCTTCAGGGAAGATACAGGAAAAAACCAACTACATGAATGACATTATTGCTGAAGCACGAAGAGTTGCCCGACAAATGACAGACTTGGCTTATGCAGCGACAGAATTAAGTCAAAACGATGAGCTCCCAAAACAAAACGAGAAGTTTGCTAGGCTCTTAGAGAAGTTACAGAAACTAGGCGCTAGAGCTCGACATTATTTGTAACTCTAATGTCTGATATAACATGATCTTTTATGAAAGTTGTTCTAGGACGTTCACTCTAGAATCAACCTCTTTTCTACATTCATATTTACATTCAGCATTGCATCTTCATTGCATTTTGTACTTTCTGCAACATAACATGTTCATTACATTTATTGCATTTGCATTCATAGACCGATTTTGGTAATTTACCCTGGGACGTTCAATTTAGGTCCAATTAAACCTATCATTTTAGGATTAGATCCTTCTAAGCGGAGAGTAAAAGAAAAAGGTCCACACTAGAAAACAGTTGGAAGAAAAATAAGGCAAGCTTTTTAGATTGGCTACAACTTTAGAACGAGAGAAGTTTCTCTATTTCATTTGCTGGGTGAGTTTAGTTTGCTTCAAAAAATAAAAAAGAGAGAAAAGAAAAAACAAAAACAAAAACAAAAACAAAAACAAACAAAATGAAGAGCTTTTGTAAAAACTATTGTTTGCCTATTTTAATAAAATGAACTTTAAAACTTTGAGAAATCGTATCCCGTGCGTATAGGGATGCGGTTCTCTCAATATTTTCGTGCATTTAAGAATCATATTTTTTATATGTTACCTCATAATTTTGCATTATACATGTTTTTAAAATCATCAAAAATACATTTTTAAAGAAATTAATTTTGAATTTTAAAACTTCGAGAAATCATATCACGTGCGTATAGGGATGTGATTTTCTCGAATTTTTCAAGAAAATAGGAAACCGTGTCCCAAACGCATAGGGATGCGGTTCTCTCAATATTTTCGTGCATTTAAGAATCACATTTTAAATTTTAATCGAATTCGCAATTTCTAACACCAAGACATTAAATAGTCAGCTCGGTACCAATTTTGGGCAGTGTGAGAGTGCTAATCATTTCCCATCCGTAACCGACTCCCGGACCCGAACTTTTATCTCTGGTTTTATTTTGGTGTCTGGTCTACCATTTTTAAATGATCGGTGGTGACTCCATATTTTTAATTCCAAAACCTGGAGGGGGTTTTCAAACAAGAAAAATAAATTTTAAAACCGAATAAAGAGAGTGTCGGACGGATTTGGGTGATTACATACATGGTTCAATGAAATTTGTATAAAGAATCATCAATTCATAAAGTCATCTTCCTACTTCTACTATCAATTAATTTAATCTCTAACTCAAAATCTAAAGTTAGACAATGTCAAGGTAAACATAAATTCACTAAATAATTAATTGTTATATGAAAAATACTTTGACACATAAAGTTTACACAAACCTTTTAATTTTAGAGTTTAGGGATTTAGGTTCATGTTTAGGGGTTTAGTGTGTAGGGTGTAGAATTTGAGGTTTGTGGCTATAATTTAGAGTTTAGGGTTTAAGGTTTATGTTGTAGGGTGTTAGGGCTAGGGATTTAGGTTTTAGATTTTATAGTTTAAATATGAATGGTTGTGTAATTTTTTACACAACTTGTGTATCAAAATATAACTTACACTACTTGTGTATCAAAATATAACCCTTTATTATATCCCTATTTATATTGCTACAGTTGTAAGAGAAAGAATAAAATGTCTTGAACTCTTAAAATATTGTAAAACACAATTTAGATAGTAATTGAAATATACTTCTATATATTGAATAAATGAACTGAACTCAAATAAATTGTTCAGATTGAGCATTGTTCGGGATATTGACATCAGTTCAGGGAATTCCAGCAGCATTAGTTACGGGGTATAGTACTTGTATATCTAGGCAGGCATGTAGGTCACTATCCTTGTTTGGATGTCATATTGAGTCTGGATTCTGTTTCGATTTCTGAATTCGATTTTAAATTGCATTATTTTATATAAAATAATTTAATTTATCGGTATTTATATTTGCGGGTCGCTCTTGTGACCCGATTGCGACATCTCGGGTCGGATCATCCGTAATGGTCTACGGTGTTACAAGTACATTCGGTAACAGAATGGTTTCTACTAATAATGATTTTTTTGATAAATTTAAGGATCGTTTTGTAACAGTTCAATAAGGTTGAATAGTCATTTTGTAACATTTGAATATATTTAATGACAATTGTGTAATCGAATCAAAAAGCTCAATGTTTGTTTTGTAATTTTAAAAGTTCACTGATCAAAAGATCATTAGGTGACCACACCCAATAAACATTGACAAGGTGTACACACCTTGCACACAATTTCTATTCATACTTTTCTTGACCATTTGACAAGGTGCACATACCTTGCATACACAAGTGCTCGAACCCGAATCTCTTGTAATGAATACCATCGTTTTTTCTACTATAACCACTCATAAACCTACTAATAATTTAACTGTCAAAACTGATCAATAAAAATATTTGTTGCTAGAGAAGGTTTAATTACGAAGAATACCACATATCGCTCATCTATTAGAAATAGTGGAGACTATGGATGATAACGAGCCGAGTCGAGCCCGAAACTGCCCAGGATCAGCTCGAAAATAATATTACTGGGCTCGATTCGGGCTCGAAGCTCGTCGAGCTCAAAACTTTAAGGCTCGAGCTCGAATTGGACTGTTTGAGCTCGGCTCGGCTTGAGGCTCGAGCTCGGTTTGGCTCAAGCTCGGCTTGTTGCTTTCCTTAAATTGCTTTTAAATTTTTTTTGAAGTTTTGAAAAATAACATGTGAAAACCTGTTTGGGAAAAATAATATTTATTTTTGAAGTCCGTAAGTAATCATAGTATATTTTCTAAATTATACAAGTCCAGAAGGAGAAAGGGATTTAAAATATTTAAATATGATAACAAGTTAACAACACTGAAACATACAAGCGTATAGGGAGTGTGTGTGAATATATATATATATATATATATTATTTCGAGCATGTTCACGAGCTTTTCGAGTCGAGCTTAGATCGGCTCGACTTGTTAAGGTCTCGAGCTGAGCACGAGCTCGAGTCGAGCTCACTTGAATCGAGTTTTGACCGAGTTTTGACCGAGCCGAGCCCGAGTAGCTTGCGAGCCTATCATGCTCATTATCGCCCCCTAGTGGAGACAGCCGTATCAGAGTTTAAGCAAATCCAGTGAGACGATCGGGAGCCGGAACCTTGGCATTGGGTGACCACAGCTGGTTGAGCCACTTTATGTAGCAGAAGAGGCACGCAAATATTGAAATGCCGAGTCCGGGATAGACTCAACTGCAACAACCCAACCTAACCATAGAGCCATCGTCCATGGACCAAGCTAAGTTAGCCCCAAACAATTCCCAAATCTTTGCAAGACTACGCCACAAAGTACAACAAGAGGACTTCGATATCGAGCTTGGACAAGGTTCTGAGAGTTTATTCTGCTGTCAGAATAGCTGTACCCATAAAGTTAGGTGAGCAAAACTCGATTCAATTCGGAAAAATTGAATTTTTCGATTCGAATTGATCCGAATCGTACATTCATAAATTCGACTCTAACAAAAAATTTCAAATAAAAGTTTTATAAAATATGACTCGCCACCTTGACTAATTCAAAAATAGGACCCACCAACTTAACTAATTTAAAAAAATGACTCAACTCGATTGAGCTCACCCTACATAACAAAACATAAATATTTAAAACCAGGATAAATTCATAAATAAATCAATTTTTTTAATTTATACGGAAGGAAAAAGTTGAAAAAAATTAGGGGTGGGGAGCAATTGTCCCTCCCCCCTTAATAGCTCATTACCGATAAGAGTGATGCTTTGCTAATGAAAAATGTACATAATTCAACATTATGGTTCTTAAAATAAATGCTTAAAACACAAAATGATTCTTAAACTTAGTAAGTTTGGTTAAATCAGTCTCTGAACTTTTTTAGGGGTCAATTTAACTCTTGAACTTGACAAGTTTGATAAATTTGACCCATAATTTTTTTATGTTCAAATGATCCTATGAACTTGATGTTTTTTTATCGAATAGTCCCCTATTTAAAAAAAATAAAACTAATAAGTTTAGAGGAAAATTTGACCCTTAAAAGTTCAAGGCTAATTTTGACTAAATTTGTCAAGCTGAAGCTTAATTTAACCCAAAAATAAGTTTAGGGGTTAATTTGATCAAGTTTATCAAGTTTAGGAGCCATATTGTATTATAATCCTAAAATAAATAGATAAAGGGAAATTAATTTGTGGGCTTAACTAAAAAGAGCTTTTCAAGAGTGTAAGACCCAAAGTACAGGGGCAACTATGTTAAAAGCCCAATATATAACGGGCTTTTACCGTGATTCGTGAAAGTAATGTCCCTACGGAAGGCAGCAAAACTTTTTTAACGTGCAAGTTCAACACAAGTTTTGCAGTTCCCTTTATGAAAATAAAAGGCTTGTACTATAAATAAGTTTTTAAAGTATTTTTTTGTCAAAATAAGTATTTAAAGTATATTTTTTGGTTAAATTAAATATCTAAAGTATACTTTTGATCAAAATAGGTATTTAAAGTATTTTTTGTTATAATAAAAACTTAAAGTATATTTTTTGTCAAAATATGTACTTAAAGTTTATATATGTATATATTTCATATACGTTCTTAAAACTTTTCATGTGACATTGGTTAAAAATACATTAGGTACCTGTTTTAACAAAAAAATATACTTTAAGTACTTAATTTAACCAAAAAACATACTTTCGGTATTTATTTTGACCTAAAAATACTTTAGATACCTAAATAAAAAAATTAATATACTTTAAGTATCAACTTTAAATACTTATTTGTGATATAAGCCAAAATAAAATATGTTTACTAGTTAATACCAACCACAAGAGTTCGAGTGAATAATAGACATTGTCGATAGTTTTATTGTCCTAATGTACTGACTAAGTGATACCAATATTTATATATTATAATTTAAGTTATATAGATTTTAAAAATTTATGTTGTATTGTGTAACATAATTGTGTTATGATAAGGTGATAGTACGAATGACATTTGGGAGCAGAGACGAGGTCAGGATTTAAGAGTGGAAGAAAACATAAGTTTTGAAAGGTGGGGAGAATTCACAACTATATTATTTCTTCAAAAAAATTATAAAAGACCAAAAGGTAAAAAAAAAAATCTTCAGTCGGAGGGAGCAAACCCTCCCAGGAGCTTAGTAGCTCCATCCCTGTTTGAGAGGTCACTTTCGATGTGTTTTAAGGGTTAAGAAATGAATCAAACATTTAGGTGTGAAATATTGAATTAATCAGCTCCGTTTGGACATGGAATAAATGTTGTTGTATTGGCTTTGGACATATTCCTCGTGCCAAAATATAGGCCAATGCTTTACCTCTTTATTCCTTTCTTTGTTTACTAGATGGATAGGATTTCTTTCCAATAAGAAAACGAAAGATCGAAAAAGAAAGAGCATTTGTGTAATTTTGATATTGGATCAATAAAAGGATGATTGGGGATGTTACGTTTCATAGGGTTGAATAAGATTTATGAAAACAATAATCAGTTAGTCTAGCGGGATAAGGCGCGATATCCTTTAAGTTAGGTTAGATGTTCGAATTCTATCGTCGTGAATTAAGAAAATTAGGTTTGGAGGGTTGTCTTATTTTGAGTCTTTGCAAAATTCGATCTGAATTAGTTGGCCAATAAGTCGAATATCAATAATTAAACCGATTTTTTTTATGAATTTCATTCTTAAAAGTTTGAAGGGTTCAATTACATTTATCCCAAAATTTCACTGCCACGGGTTATTTCTGTAATACTTTCGATTCAAGATGCCACTTCCAAATCTTGGACCGTTGACTTTGGTTCTCCTCCTAAATTTAAAAGGAAATTGAAGGGTTGATAATTTCAGAGATGACGTGCCGGGCGGTGGAGTTGAGTTGTAAGTGGTTCCCACCTCACAGGAAAATGGCTCACGCTGAAGCGTAAAGCTACATCGTGAATCTGATTGAGTTTAATAGATTAACGGGACATTAATTCAAGGGTAAATTTTTTATAAAAAAAATTAATTTTATATAAAGTTATATATTTATATTATAAAATTTAAATTTTAAGTCCCTAACCTTTACCTTAAAAACTAAACCTTAAACTCTAAATTCTAAACACTAATCTTAAATTTTAAACCCTATAACTTAAACCCTAAACTTTAAACCATAAACTAAAATCTTAATCCCTAAAACTAAAATGTAAACTTTATTTCATGTGCATCAAAAAAAAATTCTTAATTCAATTGGAATCCTTAAATTAATTTGGATTATATTTTAATACACGGTTCGTATAATTTTCTTAACACGATACTTATTTAAAATCTAAAAGCTAAAATCATAACCCTAAGCTCTAACCCTAAATCTTAAAATTTAAACCCTACAACTTAAATTCATGAACTTTAATCCCTAAGCTAAACTCTTAACCCTAAATTTAACGAGACGTATAAACTTTAGTTTACACAGATTATGTACTAAAATTTTTCTCAATTAATTTTTATTTAAGGATTTAACGCACGCTATTTTAATGATGTTTTTTATTTTCATGTTTCTATATAATCTTTGATTAAAATAAAATAAAATAAAAATTATTATTTAATAATGAAACACAAAGTTAAATAAATTTTAAGATAAATTATTATATAGCATAAATTATGAATAAATATTTTTAAATAATAAATATTCCTATCAATATAAAATCCTTAACGTGAATTTGTGTTATTGTTAATCAAATAATACTTAAATTTAAAAATCATTTTTAAACAATAGATATTATTATAAAATATTTTTTCATGTACTTTAAATAAAGTAATTTAAAATTGTTTTCTAAAAAAATAAGTATATAAAAACGGAACATGTGACTTTGAATCTTTGATGAAAAATTGTACAAATACTTGAATATTTTACTTACAACCATTGGTCGAATAAATTTTTGTAGATATATATTTTTAATATTAAATATTCACACATGATCTAGTAAAATTTTATACCAATTGTTTTAGTTCAATCAGTATTTGATTTGTTGATAGATCAATTTAAATTAAATATTATATAAATTTACTGTGAGACAATCTTATAATTTAAATTGTTCCATTTATATTACCGTGATTCAAAATTTTAATCTTATATAAAGAATATTTAGCGGATCATTTCAGTAGGCTAATCAACATTCTAAATAAGTTTTGATAAACACTTTTAGATTATTTTTTAAAATAATATTATCGGAGGTCATTTTCCAATAAAATATTAAAAAATGCTTTTTTTAATTAAAAATGACAAATGCCTTGAAAAACATCAAACCAGGTAGAAATAATCCCCAACTCCCAAGCAAACTGCCAACAACAATCCTTTCTCCTCCAACTGCCACTCCTTTCCCAAACCCCTTTCGATTCTCCACACACAAATCATAAGAACCAAAAACACCCAAGATCAAACACAACTGATCGTCCTCCTTTCGTTTTATGTCCGAAAAGAGTCTCCACCGACGGCTTTCCAGATGCCGGCGACCACGCCCGCCACACCCATCGCCCTCCCCACGCCTACGGACGCCTCCTCCACACCGCCGATCGTTGAAAAAGTCGTCCAAGTACGGTAGGATCCTGAAGCGATGTGCATCGGAGCCGTGTCTTTTGAGCAGTTCCACCGAAGATCAACAAACAAGGAGTGGTTTCTTGGGGTCTGAAACGGAAGGGGGGGCTTTATTTAGGCCTCGAACTTGTACGGACGTCTTCGCTTCGTCTCCTTCTTTGTCGGGTGTTTGCTCCCCTTCTTCTTCTCCAAGACTGGGTTTTGAGGTATGTGACTAGTCAAGACTCAAACTTGTTTGTCTTCTTAAGTAATCCAGAGTCGATTAATCAATTGGGATTCTTCAATTGTTTTTTTTTTTTGTGAAGTTTGGGACGAATGGTTACAACAAAGATGCTAAGGTTGTAATCAATGTATCGGTTGAAGGAAGTCCAGGACCGGTCCGGACCATGGTCAAGTTGGGGTCCAGTGTCGACGACACTATAAAGGTTGTCGTAGACAAGTATGTTGAAGAAGGGAGAACCCCTAAGCTTGATTCCAGTTCAGGACTTGAATTGCATCATTCTTATTTTAGCCTTCAAAGTAATCAGCCCAATGGTTCTTTTTTTTACATTCTGATGAAAATGTTCTTCAAACATGTTGTAAACATAGTTTTGGTTGTCTTTGGGTGAACAGGTTTGGATAAATCAATGTCAATTGGGGATGCTGGTAGCAGAAGCTTTTATCTGAGAAAGAATAGCAGTGGCCATAGTAGCAGTGGTGCATCATTTGTTTCGGAAATCAATCCGGCGAGACCCAACTCTCCTCTGGCCATTCCGCATCCTGCGTTTTTGGTTCCAGGTTTCCTTGCTCGAAAACTCAACAAGATCATGAGAAGAACGCTTAGGCTCTGGAAAGTGTTGGTTTGCTCTAAATGATCAGGATATTAGAGTAAGACAACCTATTATCATGCTGCTCTAACAACAACATTACCTGATTATCATGTTTTCTGTATTGCTTCCATTTTTTGTATAATTGGAATTGGCTTTCTGTTATTTATCAATCATTTGTATCATCCTATCTTGTAAATGTATATATTACATTTTGGGCTATCAATATACTTGAAGCACATGATATTCCCTTCTTTTTAAATGCTTTGGAATCCACGAACTCTTAGATATTACGACAGTAACGACATCAACCAGCAAAGAAGAGAGAAAGTTAGGCTCATTTGTATGTCTTATCTTTTACCCTGATGTTTACAAACAAACATAAGAATCCCAGAAGTTATTATTGTCCGTAATTGGTAGTCTGCAAATGAAGAAGGCTGCTAGGAGTTTCAGAAACTGGCCACACTCCATTAATTTCATCTGCCCCACAAAAGTAAGCAATTTCCTGGAAATTTCGCAATTCCTTTGGCTTTTAGCTGCAAAACCCAAAACCTTTCAAAACAATTCTTACAACAAAGGAAAACCTTCCTTTTTAAAACTGTAATCTCACCATGATTCCTCGTGTTCCATGTAGCCGGAGACTTAGCTCCATGAGGGTTCTTTCTACCTCCGACAGAACACTACAGACATTCCCACCAGAACACAATTCGGACATTTGTCGCAGTTGCTGCTGAATGTGAACATAGAGAGCAGCTTGGGGGCAGTGCATGTGATTATGTCATCAGATCATACGGTGAAGGATTTAATCAAAGCTGCTATAGAAATTTACGTGAAAGAAAAAAGGTCATTGTTAAGAGCAAACTGATCCTAAGTTCTTTCAGCTCCATTATTCGCAGTTCAGCCTGGAAAGGTCATTGAATAAAATATTGTATTTTTGAATTCATATAAATATACATGTGCAGGTTTAAAGGCAGGGGATAAGGTGATAAATCTGGGATCCAGGAATTTCTTTTTGTGTTTGAAGCTTCATGCGCCTCCTTGGAAAAAGCCAAAGTTGGCATCGGAGCCTCTGCTTTTCCTTACAAAACTAGCGGACCTGTTGCTCTAAAACTTCCCATTTGTAAAAAAGATCGGTGGTCTAATTGGTTAAACCAGCGTTCAAAAAAAAAACTTAAAAAGTTCAAAAAAAAAAATCTTCTGGTTGAACTGTTGATTTTTTTTTCTGGATCTTCCTTTTTTTTTAATAATTTACGTAATATTTTATTTTATCTTACCCATTCAATCCATTAAATAATCAATTTTAAATTCAATCAATTTAGTTCGAAGAATCGGAACCTAACAAGTGTCTCAATAGAAAAACAAATAATGTCCATCCTAAGAGATACGGGTTCAAATTACTTTGTCTACAAGGTGTATGTGTATTATCAAAGGGTTAAGAATATCTATTAAAATATATTACCTTATAATCATTTTTAGACTATTCAAAAAAAATAGTTCGAAGAATCATTATTTTTTAAGTGTAAAATACGTAAATTATCATTGAACTTTGCTCTCTGATCTATTTTAATCACTGAAGTTTTAAAGCGTTCAATTTACTCACTAAACTTTATACATTGATTCTTTTTCATTACTCCTCTGTTAACTCTCTAAAACCTTGATGACATAGAATAAAAAATAATAAAAATATGGGTAAAATATGTAAATCATCACTGAATTTTACTTTCTGGCCTATTTTGGTCACTGAACTTTGCTCTCAGACCTATTTTGATCATTGAAGTTTCACATGTAGTCCACGTCCTAACAGTGTTAGAGGGTTAACGGAAGAGTGATGGAAAAAAATCAATATACAAAGTTCAGTGAGTAAATTGAACGTTTTGAAAGTTTAGTGACTAAAATAGGTTAGAGAGCAAAGTTCAGTGATGATTTATGTATTTTACTTTTTTCAATTAAATAGAGAGATATTACATTCTTATACTGGGATTCGAAACCATACAATATGTGACAATATAAATATCTTTAGCCACTAATTCAATTAGTGGATCTTAACTATTACTCTCATCTTTAGATGCATGTACAATAGTTTTTATTTATTTTCGTCTTTGAAGTGATTTTAATAGTAAAAAATTCAATTACATTTATCCTTAACATTTTTTAGTGAAATAGTGTTTTATTCATCTAAAAAACCTTGACCGTATAAATAAAACATTACAACTCAACACCAACTTATCCTTAAATTAAAAAGTAATTCAAATTTAAAAACTGTCCAATTTATATTACTTTCAACAAATAAATCTTTTAAACTCTATAATAAAAGCACTTAAAGAAAAAATTTATTAATTAACAGAGTGAACTAAAAATATTAATATTAGGCCATTTTGTATAAATTTAAATTTTAATATTTGTTTGGAAATACAATATCTCTATTTAATAATAAAAAAGCACTAAAAAAGGTAATCCATAATGAATAAATGATTTATAATCACTCATTTTTGTCCGAGTTGTGTAATATTATAGTATTTTATTAGATAAAATAAAAGAGTTTAAAAAGAAAAAAAAAGAAAAAATGTAAAAAATTAATAACAATACAAAATTGTAAGAAAATGTTGGCTCACAAAAAGCCACATCGCCCTATTCCCACTTCCCTTATAAAAGGTGGAGGGGCTACCATTTTGAAAATGAATGAGCCGGCCATAAGGGCTAGGGGAGATTATGGGGCAATGCCCCCTAGTACCCCGCCTCCGGTTCAAGAGCAGTGCTATTCTCGGAGAATTTTTATTCTTCGGGTGGTTCAATCCAGTTAATTTTTGGAGGGATTATAATAGATCGCGTTATGGGACTGTTCGAGTTCGAGTTTGAGTTTTTATGGGGTAAAAGTTTCAATCTTATTTTTGTATTTTATTTTAATTTAATAATATATCGCTTGCTTATTCGTATGTATTTTAAATTTTTAGCATGTTTAGTTTTTATATATATGATTTAATTTCTATTTTTTATGCATGATTTTTTTGGTATGTAATTTTTTTTGATATTATATATGTATTCTAGATTATATATATATTTATCATGTAATATAGTTTTGTATTAATTATATTATTATAAATGTATTATACAAATATATATATTATGTTCATATTATATTACAGTCATAATACATATATTATTAAGTATAATATACATTATATAATAGTATTTTATTTTTATTTTAATATTTATATTTTTAAAATATTCGAAACCCATATTTTAATATATTATATTTTATACTTAAATATCCGATTTTTGTAAATTATTTTTTATATGATTAAAAAAACTTCGAAAAACATGTCTCCGGCGTAAAGAGATGTGATTTCTTCGAATATTTTCAAAAAAAAAAAACAAGAAGTCGTGTCCCGTGCGCAAAGGGACGTGGTTCTCTCAATATTTTCATGAATTTAAGAATCATATTTTTAAATTTTATTCAAATTCAAAATTTCCAACGCTAAGACTTTAACTAGGTACCAATTTTTGGGCGGTGTAAGGGTGCTCATCCTTCCCCATCCGTAATCGACTCCCGGACCCAAATATTTTTATCTCTGGATTTATCGGTGTCTGGTCTACCATTTTTAAATGATCGGTGGCGACTCTTCATTTTTAATTTCAAAACTGGGCGCGGGAATTTTTCAAAATTAAATACATCAAAAGAAATTTCAAAACCGAATAAAAGGAGCGCCAGACGGATTTGGGTGATTACAGATGGCGACTCTGCTGGAGACGTTTTTAAATAAAAAGAGAGTCAAGCCACAAGTCGAATATTTTTAGTCTTAATGTTGGAAATTTACAAATTCGGTTTTAATTTAAAATATGATTCTGTCTTTTGTTAATAAGACATGCATTTTATTTTTTGTAAATCTAAATGTTTTACTTTTACTTCTTAGTATAAGTGGATATAAACATAGGGTGTCAAAAGGTTTGGGAGTTTCTCCTCACACACCGTGCACTTGCATTGATATCATGAGCTTTCTACCCGAGCTTCGTCCTATTTTAAGTGGAAGTGTGATACCGCCTTCGCGTGGGTTATCACCGTATAGGTGGGTGAATCGCTTTAGGGATATATTTTTTATGCTTTCGCGTGAGTTATCTCCGTATATACATAAGGGATGTATCCCCATGAATTGAACTTGATCCGTTTGAAGCCTATAATGGGTGAAGATCAGGGGCCTTGCTACCTTTAGTAAGGGACATCGAGGACAATTCGGGTACCATTCCCTAGAATCGAACCTCATGTAATAGACCATAGGAGCTTTGCTCTAGAAACGGAACCCGTTAAAAGTCCAAAGGAGAAACGCTTCTAACCTTTTATATACTATGTAGATTTATTTTATAAATAATATACCGGGTAGAAATCATGCCGGGAAGGATCTTTTTCTGAAAATAATAATATGCCTTGGTAGAAATCATGCCGAGTAGGAATCTGTTTATATTTCATTATGCCGGATAGAAATCATGCCAGGTAGGATCTTCATTCTGTACCAGGTAGATACCATGTCAGGTAAGATCTTTCTTTCTGTAAATAATATTATGCCGAGTAGGATTTTTTATTCTGTACCGGGTAGATACCATGCCGGGTAGGATCTTTTTTTTCGCAAATAAAAGCATGCTGGGTAGAAATCATGTCGGGAGGACTCTGTTTATTATGCCGGGTAGAAAATCATGCTTGGGTAGGTTGTACAAATTTACTATTCAGTATGTACATATTTATTCTTGTTTTCATCTTTATTACACGTGTACTAACCATTTTTTTTTGTTTTTCATGTTTTTGTCTTTTTTGCATTGCATGTACATAACATAAAAATGTGTTGATTCTCGAGTGATCTACCAATTAAGGAGGCTTTCATAATGAAAAGGTCAAGTGATCAGATAGACAAGACCACAGATATAGGGCAGTGCCTCAAAGAGGCGCCAGAAGAAATGAGAAGTCTTCCTTTCGAGATTCACACGTTAGACGTACCAAAACATGCCTACACTAATACCGAGATTAGCGAGGTGCAAGAGTTGAAAAGACAGATGGCCAAAATGATGAGCATGATGACTGATATAGTGAAAAAGTCTGATGTACAAAGATAGAAGGATGAATTGAATAAAAGACAAATCAAGATGTCCACCAGTCAAGACCTTATATCTGAACAAGATGAGTTTGGTAAGCCCAAATGTTGGTGCACTGTTGTGATCGACAATAATGGGACACACAAATATGTAAAGGCCTCAAGTTCAAAGAAAGCGGAGGTGAGCCAAAGAAAAGCCAGAGAAGAGAATGATTAAAAGAAGGCATTTCAAATCCCGATGGCATACACATATTTGCTCCCGATACTGGTCAAGAAGGGTCTTGTGACTCCAGTCCAATCTAAGCCAAAAGAGCCTCATTTTCCTAAAGGGTATGACAACAAAGCTAGATGCAACTATCATGTGTGAGGTACGCGTCATAGTACCGAAAATTACGGAGCTCTAAGGAATAAAGTCATAAGCCTTGTTGAAGAAAGGCTACTGAGTTTTGAAGAAGAAATCCCCAAAAAAAGCGTGACCAATACTAGTGCACCAGAGCATACGAAGGGGAGCCAATTTCCAACACTCATAATCTAGTACCCGGGATAGAGTTTAAATTCTAGTGTCCAGCTTTCCGAGTCATTGTCATCTGGCGTTCAGAAGCCAATAACCAATGGTCCCTTCCATCCTATACCCATCTCGTACGGAGAGCTACATCCGTAATTGTTAGAGGCGCGGTTAGTGGTCCCATGTCATATTACACCTCTGTAATCTTCGTACCTTAAATGGTAAAATGTCGAAGCTTGTTGTGAGTATCATGTTGGAATTAAGGGGCATTCAATTAAAAACTGTACCACATTCAAACGTCGAGTTCAAAACCTCTTGGAGTGCAGCATGTAGAAATTCGAGAAAGAAAATCAAGAGGGTTCAACTACTGTTCAAGCAGCCATAGAGTCGAAGGAGTCCAAAATTGAAAAAGGTGAAAAGAGTCATTTGAGGTGTGACGCTCAAGCTAGTAGATCAAAGAAAGAAATAGATTGTCTGAAAATGAACTAAAGAGTTTGCAAGACAACTATGAAGAGATTTATTTGACTTTAAAAAATGTTGGTTTAGGTGACACTCCCGATCAATGGAAAGAAGAAATTAAAGACCTGAAAAGAGATGCCGAATTTTGGAAAAGAGTTCTGAAGCCAATGAAGAACGGGCTAGTACTTTGTCTCATAATCTGCAAGCAATGAACAATCGATACCTTGCCCTCAAGGAATACCTAAGGCGCAGTCAAGCCAAGATTGAGACCTTGAGCATGTGTATACGTTTGCGCAGAGACATCGTTGCTGAATTAAATGATAGTCAATCTGAAGTTAAAAGGCTAAAGAAGCAAGTTGATGAGCGTAATGACATTCTAATAATGTACGAAGATCTTGTGGATGGTCTCATAAAAGCCTGGAAGAAAAATAGCAATAAGTGGTATCTTCAGCTTCAATAGTCTTCAGAGAAAATAAAGGAAAAATATAGCTACATGAAGGACATATTGCTGAAGCACGAAGAGTTGCCCGGCAAGTGACGAACTTGGCTGATGCAGCGACAGAATTGAGTCAAAATGATGAGCTCCCAAGTCGAAGTGAGAAGTTGGCTAGACTCATAGAGAAGTTACAGAAGCTAGGCGCTAGGGCCCGACATATCTGTAACTCTAATGTCTGATATAATATGACCTTTTATGAAAGTTGTTCTAAGATGGTAACTCCAGAATCAACCTTTTTTTATGCATTCATATTTACATTCATCATTGCATCTTTACTGCATTTTGCACTTGCAGCAATATAACATGTTCATCACATACATTGCATTTGCATTTATATACCAATTTTGGTAATTTACCCTAGGACGTCCAACCTTAGGCCCAATTAAACCCATCATTTTAGGATTAAAAGTTTGTCTTTTTTATGAGAAAATTGGGGCAAATTTTTTGGACTGGCTGTAACTTCAGAAGGAGAGAAGTTTGTCTTTTTCATGCATTGAGTGAGTTTAGTTTCCTTCAAAAAAATGATAAGGAGCTTTTGCCAAAACTATTATTTACCTGTTTTAATAAAATAAACTTTATTTTACATTCCATTTGACAAACAATTCATATTCTTTGATTCATTAAACATTTCATTCATTGATATGAGTTGATTTTTTTATTTTCCCAAACATATGTACATATCATTTTTTATCAGGTCCTTGAATTTCAATTGCAATAGTACCTTTTATTCAAATTCAATGATAAAGTTCGACAGCCTATGTGCAAGAGAAAGCAAATGTTGCAAGGATACAACAAATATGAACATTTTTTTATTCTACTTAGGCAAACAGAAGGAACAAAACGTGTGTTTAGGAAATGGGCAGATCTCATTGAGTGAATTCCCCTCTCAGGAATTTGTTGTTTAAGGTCCTTGAATCGAGTGTTGACCCTAAACTTCTACCCCTGAAGACTACTTAGATATCCGTATGTGAGAAGACGAATGGCATTCATTCAATTCCTTTCACAAATAATAAAATATCCATTTGTGTCCTCCTTTGAGCCTGATCGTTTCTTTTTTTATATAACTCAAACCAAGGATCACCCCCACACTGGGGTAAAGAAGGCAAAAATTTTGTCTGCAAATAAAAGACGCCAGATCTTGATCATGCTACAGATACATGAAATGCAAAGGTCAGAGAATTATTACGAGAGGACAATAAAAGAAAAGTTTGTGCTCAAAGAAGCTGACCAAATCAAGATGAAAATTGCCAGCAAGAAGGTTGAAACAATCAATAGAGAAAAGGTTAAGTCAAAAAGTATGATAAAGGAAAAGCAAGAGCCTTAAAAGATTGGTTACTCTCAAGCAGAAGCAAGAATCAATGTCTAGTCGGGATGGCAGACTGGTCTACAGCTACATTTTCCTAAACAAAAGAAAGGAAATGAACACTAGGGTGAAAACCCAAAACTGGGCAGTCTAGAGCGATCCAAGGATTGAAAGAAAAAATGATACTCCATGATAGCATACCCAATATACAAGAAAGAGGTTTTAGTTAGAAGTTTATACCAACTTTGATGGATTAGTCACTTTCAAAATAGAAACACATCAATGCCGAACCAAGACCCAAATCGGTTGAAGGTTACATGACCTAGAGTTACAAAAGAAAGAAAATGAACTCTAGGGTGAAAATCCAAAAAATGGGCAGTCTAGATGTAGCGATGTCCCTTTTGCTTTTGTCGCTAAATAAAAACGAGGGGTTTTCGAAGTGTTTTTGAAAGGTGTTCATGATTTTTTTTATATATAAAATATTTATTCCGTGAAGTTTTAAAAGAAACTGCAATTTAAAAAAAATGGAGTCGCCACCGGCCACTTAGGTAGGCCGGACACCATAAAACCAGAGATTCAACAAGATTGGGTTCGGGAGTCGGTTAAGGATGGGGAAGGATTAGCACCCCCACACCGCCCAAAATTGGTACTTTAATAATTACCGCTTTGTTAATATTGGATTTTTCGGGTTAAAGTGACGATTATTTTAAAATTCGGTTATAATTGCAAATTAATTTTAAAGGCCCCGTTATCCGAGAATAAACGCCCAACCACTATCACTACGCCTGATACTGGCCCCGTTTACGCTCGGATAAAAGGGCACCGCATTGACAATTTATATCATTATGCAATCTTAGAACACATAAAAAACATAAACAAACATTCATAACGACGTAGCATTAAAACCCAAATACTATAATATAAAACAAAAATGATTAAAATGCATGAACATAACATTTCATGATGATAAAAACAAAATATGAACAAGAAAATGCTTGCTTCCAAAATTAGACTAATTAATTTTAACATGCTTAAACACATTAAAATGAACCACAACTATAACATGCATGGCATAGACCTAAGAAGGGTACGAAATTAACAAGTCAACAATACCACAAAAATACACTAAAACCCTTATCAATGACATAATTAGTATGTAAAAATAACTACAAAGACATTTCATATAACAAACAATATCATACTATCAAGTAACCTACAAAGAAGCGGAATGGACATAAAAACATGGTGTTTATGAGACCAATCACACCGTACAAAATGACCATAATAAGCTAACATGTAAACATGATATGCACATTAAATTAAATATAACAACAAAAGACATATGTAATACGAACGATCAAATTAAAGCACAAAAATGATATAATACACTATAAAACATAAATAGACTAGGCGTGAATGAAACATATGTAAATATGATGTGCAACACAATACATTAAAATAGATAAAAGGAATAAAAGATATAAAAGTTTAAAGCATCAGAAGGACTAAAATGGAAAAGAAACAAAACCTAAAAACAGAAATTAAATAGTCAAAGACATAATTAAGGACTTGATTAAAAACTGAATTAAACTCCAAATGACCTATCGAGTAATAAACCCATGCGACAAGCTCAAAGTGCAAGAAACAGAAACACGGAAGAACTTCGAAGGTATTTATGCCATTTATAATCTGATCCAACTTAATTTCGGGGTTGAATTGAATGAAAATGAAATGTAGATGCTAATTTGAAACGAAAAAAGGGATGCAAAAGCGTGCGGCAACAGAGAACGAGGATTGAAAACGCAATTGTGCCAGGGTCGAAAGTAAAAGCGGGAAAAAACAAAAGGACCCTTCGTGTAATTAAACCATTTAACTATATAAAGGTTATTATTTTTTTATAACCGGTAATATTAAACCTAAACCTAAAACAATTATTCAGCCCCCTCTTTTTCTCTCAACAACTCGACATCGCCGTTCACCCCTTTCATGGCCGATGTCGTCTCCGGCGGTGGTGGAACCCAAACTAGCTTCAGAAAAACTCTCCCCTCTCTCTAAAACCCTGGTGTACGCTTAGTTTTTAGGGAAAACACTCCGATTTGCCTAGATCTGAAAAACCCAAAGCCTTTTTGGAAGAAAAAAACCTCCTTTTCACCACCCCGACATCTCTCCTCTCGACCGATTCACCCTAGGAGTGGGCTTATCACCGATGCGAAGGTGGATCGACGTTCAGAATAAGGGAGAAGATAAAGAGATAGATGCGTGGGGACCTTTCATCGGAGATCCTAGTCTCGGCCACCGTACAAGGTGACCGGCCGAAGCCTAAAAGGCATACTCTTCCCTTTTTTGTATTTGGTATTGTTTTTGGTTCGAATGAACATGCAAAAAAGAAAAAAGGAGACTACATTCCTGGAATTTCTTGTGTATTTTTTAGATCTGGTTCCGAAAAAAAAACCTCGTACAAAATAGGGTAGACCTCATTACATATATGCTATTTTTTCCTTTTGGTAGATCTAATAATAAAAAAGATTATCTTTCTGAGATTTGGTTGCTGATAATCTGTTCTTTTGCCTCTTTTGCACGTCTAGTGGTTGGACTGATGGTACGACGGAGTGGTGCCGGCGTGGAGAGAATATGGCAGCATCATCTTCGGCTAGATTCACTCACGGCCGTTGGATCAGATCTGATCCAACGGCTGTGATTACATGGGGAATGAACGGCCTGGATCGAGCCTTGAAATGTGCGAGGCTACCTCTGATCTTGACGCGTGGCCTCTGGGGAATCCAATGAGTCTCGAGTGTGCGGTATACGCGTGTGTGGGGAGCTGGCCGGCCCGAACGTGGCCTTCACGCGGCATCTAGAAGGGCATCTTCCTTCAATCACGACCGTTGGATCAACATTAGATCCTACGGTCCTGAATCAGCTGTGCAAAAAAAAATATCCCAAATGTGATTAGGGTTAGATGTCTGATAGGGCTCAGGGTTTTGGGCTCGGGTCATGTTATATATTTTTGGGTTTTTGTAATATATTGGATTAGACTGTTAATAAATTTATTTGGTTTAATATATATAATTTGTGGATTTCATTTCATATATCAACCCAATAATAATAATATAATTATAGCAGCAATACATATACATAATACAAACGTATACTTATACAAACATTAATTAATATAACATACTAGCATACGTACATATAATCATACACATAACAAATACGCTCGTACTCTATAGATACATACGCGACACACATACACCATTAATACGTATACATACATAGCTTATAATATACATGCACACCACACCTTATATATATTAGTAATACTCATGCAAACAATAAACATATAATATAATAAGTATACATGCAACACTAATACGTATTTACAGGTAAAAATGAGTGATTACACTAGAGCGATCCAAATAATGAAAGAAAAAGCATTTCATCAAAGTACATCCAAGCTGTAAGTATAAGAGGGAGAGTTTGCCGAGAAGAAATAATCATTGGTTTCATTACCCTTAAACACTTATTTGGGCTTGTATATCCTTTTTTTCATACCCATGAGCCATAGCCTATATTACAAGCCTATAAAGACCATTCTGATCATACATGGATGTCTAAGTTTATCTTCAGACTATATTCCGCCTATAAGGGTTAACCTTTCTTCAAGGAACGTCAAACTTCAAGTGCCTGATCGACACCAAATGAGGTAAGAATGGGACATGGTGAGTTAGTGAGATCAAGAGAGCCACTTAAATTGGGTAGAAATTAGGTATTGGAAATGTTTCTCTCAGAAGCCTAATAACTCAGAAAGGACTTCACATGTGCTTGTGTCGCTGCAACCCTTGCTATCCTCTAAACATATGCTTCATCCGGGTTGCTCATTGTTAATTTGAAGAAAAAGTACTTTTTGCACTTGATATTTGAGTGCTCAATTTTGATTTTTAAAATTTCACATTTCTGAAAAATTTAATTATTTCTTCCAAACTCTGCACAAGATTTTGCATAAATGAAATAAAACTCATCTTCATAAGTTTTGCATTTAAAACTTTCTCACTCTAAATGTACAAAATAAGGCAAACTCAACATACTGGGTCGAAGAACAAGAACATTAGTGGAGTATTGTTGTCCATAAATATCACGGAATTAGAAGAGTGGGCTTAATAGAACTCAGGATGCAAGAAAAGAAAATACTCAAAAGTTGATACTCGCATGAGGAGGTGATTTCCAAAAGAAACAATCAAACCTGAGAGAGGTTGGGGCATCGTTCAACAAGATTGACCTTGTCAGTCAACATAACAGAACTTGAGGCATAAATGCTAAGAGGCCTGATATGACCAACTAGAGTCACGGGGCATTCCTTTTAAAGTCAAGCTATAGTCAACTGCATTGCATGCCATTTATCTCCACATCAAGCATTTAGGTTAATTGCGCACGTACACCATAAAAATAGGGTGCATTCATCAACAAGTGCATATACACTACCATATATAAAACAAGGATGAATCAGATACGACAGATCCTCAAATCAAGAAAGGAAGCTGGACCACAAGGAGATTGATCTCTCAATGAGAAGAAGAAAATAAAATCAAAGCGAATACCTGAAAGAGTTCCTTGAAAAGACCTTTTTGGAAATATCCAAGGCACGAACCAAAAAGGAAACCTTAGGCAGTCAGAGATAAAAAAGTGAAATTTTCAATGAGTTCCAGCATCATTGACAGAAAGGAATGAGGCAAAAGTGATATGACATCCTTAAGACGAAGGAGCAGATCACTGTCAGCAAGTTCCAGCATCCTCTACAGGAGCGAGTGGAGCAGATTGTTTATGACAAGTTCCAAGTATCTTTGACACAAAGAGGTAGGGCAGAAAAAAGAGAAAAAAAAGGGGAAAAGAGAGAACATCAAAAGAAAATAAAATAAAAAGAGAAAAAATCAAAAAAAGAAAAATGATAAAAAAAGAAAAAGAGAAGAAACAAAAAAATAAAAGAAAAAAATAACAAGGTGAAAACCCGAACGAGCGCCTTGAAAAGAGATTTTTTTTCAAAATATCTCAGGCACGAACCCAAAATGAGGCCTGAGACATTCAAAAGTTCATCATATTTATTTCATCCCCCTGAAGTAACAGCGGACAAAGACAAGTTCATATCCCTGAAGAGGCAGTGGAATGAACCCTATATAAAGCTTGTTTCTTTGGAGGAGCAGTGAAACAAAACTTCATCACACCTATCTCATATTCCTGGAGTGGCAGCGGAATGAGAACCAAGACGAGTTCATATCCCTGAAGAGGCAGTAGAATGGACCCGATATAAAGCTTGTTTCCCTGAATGAGCAATGGAACAAAACTTCATCACATTTATCTCATATCCTTGGAGTGGCAGCGGAATGAGAACCAAGACTAGTTTATTTCCCTAAAGCTGCAGCGGAGCAAACTTCAGATGTAATAAAAAAATATTTTGTTTGAAAAAAAAGAGAAAAAGAAAAAGGAAAATTAAAAGGAAAAAAATCAAAAAAGAAAGAGAAAAATGAAAATCAAGGTGAAAACCCAATCAGACACCTTGAAAAGGTCTTTTTCAAACATCTCTAAGGCACGAGCCCATAAGGAGACCTTAGACATTCAAAATGAAAATATGTTAGTCTCATATCTCTAGAGTGGCAGCGGAATGAGTACCAAAACAAGCCCGTGGAGCAGAGGAACTATAACCTCATACCTTATCTCCTTGAACTACCAATGGAGCAGGTCGCCCATCCAATAGAAGAGGAACTACAACCTCATATCTTTACTCCTTCCAATGGAACAGATCACCCGACCCTATCTCCTTGAACTACCAATAGAGCAGGTTACCCATCCAATAGAAGAGGAGCTACAACCTCAGATCTTTACTCCTTCCAATGGAGCAGATCACCTGACTCTATCTCCTTGAACTACCAATGGAGCAGGTCACCCATCCAGTAGAAGAAGAACTACAACCTCAGATCTTTACTCTTTCCAATGGAGTAGATCACCCGACCCTATCTCTTTGAACTTCCAATGGAGCGGGTCACCCATTCAATAGAAGATGAAGGTACAAAAAAAGAAAAAAAAGAAAAAAAGATAAAGAAAAAGAAAAAAAAGAGAAAAAAAGAATAAAAAATAAAAAAAAGAAGAGAAAATGACAGGCAGGAAGGCATATGTTTTTGACCGAGCATCATTGTACTTTGGTAAGTCTCAACCTAGGAAGCAGAGTAGCAGATTGATTGAAGAGCTCAACATCCTCGAAGAGCGAAGATCGAAGACCTATCGAAGAATGAAGATAGAAGACAGAAGACCAGCGCCGAAGAAAAAAAACGACAAACTAAACTCATTTTGTCTCCTCAACAGATAACCCCCATTTTGAATATTTTGCCTTCCACGGCGGCCGAGTATATCAAATGAAACCCGAAGATGAGCAATGAAGAATGAAGAAGTTCAGTCGGACCGGGCAAAAACAGTGATCTTTTGGTCTTTACTTCATTGCCGTTTTACAACAATAAGCAAAAAAGGGTAGCAGTAATCACTCATTTTTGTCTGGGTTGTGTAATATTATAGTATTTTATTAGGTAAAATAAAAGGGTATAAAAGGAAAAAAAGTTAAAAAAATGTGAAAATAATAATAATAATAAAGTGTGTGGCTCACAAAAAGCCACATCGCCCCATCTCCCCCACTTTCCCTACAAAAGGGGGAGGGGGCTGCCATTTTGAGAATGAATGAGCCGGCCATAAGGGCTGAGGGAAATTATGGGGCAATGCCTCCTAGTACCCCGGACCCGGTTCGAGAGCAGTGCTCTCCTCAAGGAATTTTTATTCTTCGGGTGGTTCGATCCAGTTAATTTTTAGAGGGATCATGATAGATCGCGTTAGGGGACTGTTCGAGTTCGAGCTTCTATGGGGTAAAAGTTCGTATCTTATCTTTGTATTTTATTTTAATTTAATAATATATCGATTGTTTATTCGTATGTATTTTAATTTTTTAACATGTTTAGTTTTTATATATATATGATTTAATTTCTGTTTTTTATGCATGATTTTTTTGGTATGTATTTTTTTATATTATGTATTGTATTCTAGATTATATATATTTATCATGTAATATAGGTTTGTATTAGTTATATTATTATATATGTATTATATATATATTATGTTCATGTTATATTACAATCATCATATATATATTATTAAGTATAATATATATTATATAATAGTATTTTATTTTTATTTTAAATTTTATATTTTTAAAATATTCGAAACCCATATTTTAATATATTATATTTTGTACTTTAATATCCGGTTTTTGTAAATTATTTTTTATATGATTAAAAAAACTTCGGAAAACATGTCCCGGGCGTAAATGGATGTGATTTTTTCGAATATTTTCAAAAAAAGAAAAAACGAGAAGTCGTGTCCCGGGCGGAAAGGGACGCGGTTCTCTCAATATTTTCATGAATTTAAGAATCATATTTTTAAATTTTATTCGAATTCAAAATTTCCAACGCTAAGACTTTAAATATTCGACTATGTACCAATTTTTGAGCGGTGTGGGGTGCTCATCCTTCCCCATCCGTAACCGACTTCCGGACTCAAATATTTTTATCTCTGATTTTATCGGTGTCCGGTCTACCATTTTTAAATAATCGGTGGTGACTCCTCATTTTTAATTTCAAAATTGGGCGAAATTTTTCTAAAATTAAATAGATCAAAAGAAATTTTAAAACTGAATAAAATGAGCGCCGGATGAATTTGGGTAATTACATGATTTTTTTTCTATCTGTTACAATTCTAGATAAAATTATTACCGGAAGTAAAACAGTAAATCTACAAGCCTTTCAAGTGTTGAGAGTCAAACACTGCTGTGAGGGTAATTTTTTATCTGTTTCAATTCTAGATAAAATTATTACCAAAAATAAATACGTTAGAGTTGTAATCCAAGTTTTTTAAAACAAGCCTGAATATTAATAAAGAAATAGTAAGAAATTTTTTTGTGGACCGATCCAAATATTAATTAAAGTAAAACTTTATTTTATCCTTTGATATAAATTGAAGAATAGAAAATTTAATTTATATTAAAATTACTTTTTATGCAAGATTTTTTTTTTTATAACCAAGAGACTTACTTTTATAAATAAATATTAGAGGTTAAGATTAAAATCATCGTATTATCATATTTTCGGCATAGTAAAAAATCTCTCCGTGGTTTTTCGTTTTCTACCTAAAACAGTAAATCTACTAGCCTCTCAGGTGTTAAGGGTCAAACAGTACTTTGGAGGCTAGTTTTGGTTGGATCTTTCAGACGGTTCATAATTTCAGACCAAGCCAACAGCTTTCCTCCGGCACAGTCGAACCCAGGCTGCTTCTGCTGTCCTTGGGGCTTCCTGTTATCACCGAAACAAAAACCCCAATCGGTAAATAAGGAAGAAGGGGGAATAGATAAAGAGAAGCATGGGGGATCTCTTCATATGGCTTATTTCTTTCTTCGTCCTCATTTCCCTTCTTGTTCTCATTGTTTATCAGGTAAATTCCCTCATATAATCTTGCTTTTTTCTCCTACTTTTGGTTAAAACTATATGATTCTTCTGCTATTACCTTTCTGGGTATTGATTATTTAGTTTGTTCTTCTATTTAGCTGCAAGAGAACCGCTCAATAAATGCAAAAAATTGTGTCTTTTTGTAGTATTGTTGCAGTGTATATATCTGGATTTATTGAATTTTGTTGCAAAAAAGGGTGGGATTTGAATTATAAGAGAAAACCCTGGGTTAAAGTCCTGATTCTGGTATATTGAGGAACTAGATTGTTGGGGGTTTTGCTTTGGATTTTAATCATAAAAGACTTAATGAAGTTTAACAACGGAAACCTTACCGATGTTATTATTCATCTGAAGATTGTTCTGGTTATGTAAGAACGGTGTAGGGATTTAACAGCTTCGAAATTTTGCTGCAGCTCATGTGCTTGGCTGATTTGGAGTTCGATTACATCAATCCTTATGACTCTTCATCGCGGATAAATAAAGTGGTCTTGCCAGAATTTATCCTCCAAGGACTTTTATGTGTGTTCTATCTGTTAACGGGGCATTGGGTTATGTCACTCTTGTGTGCTCCATATTTATACTACAATGTGAGACTGTAAGTTTTTCTCTCGTCTTCTTATTCTACCGTTTTTATTAATGTAGTCTGTTTCGACGAAAAGGTCAAGTGATAGTTTTCCTAGTTTTGATTCACTGTTTAATTTCAAATTCCTTCCCTGCAGTTCCTTTATATATCGAGTTTGCAACCCAATGTCTTGTAGGATTAAGCCCATCTGGATGACCGGTCTCTTTAGTTCCTAGATCTTGTTTGATAATGTGAATGATGAGTGGCGGGATGTGTTCTTAAGACTCGTACCTTATAACTTGGGCAAAGACATGCATCGTGGAAAGTTAGCATTTGGAAGTTCATAAAATGGGAAATTTGTGTTATATGACCTGCACTTTGCAGGTATTGTGAACCTCCTTGTGGTGAACATGAGTATTGATTGTTTTCTGTATTAGCTAGTCTATCAGCCTCTCCTAGGTTAAAGACCCGTTCTATTAAGCACTAATTATACAGAAAAGTGTAAGGAGTATGGTGCTGTGGGCAATATTCTCTTGATCGACGGAAGCAATAGAATGTTTTAGTGATCTTCACGAGGGATTGATTAGCAGACGTACTAATGACTTTCGGTTTAATTTGGTAACAAAAACTTTCATCAGTCCCAAACAACATTCTGTATCCCTTGTGCCAAGCTTGTTGGACTCGAGAATTACATTCTGATAAAAATTACCTTTCTTTTGCCCCTACCTATTGAAGATTGCATGCAAGAATCTTGGTGTCTCGTGTACTTGTAATTATTTGTATGCTTTAACTTAAGTTTCTTTTATAATATCAACCATCGGTATGAGCATCAAGGTTCTTAGAGCATCTGAAATTTACTCTGCAGGGAAATGGAAAACAGTGTGTTTTTTCTATTAAGTTATATGATTTGTCGAGTGCTTTTGAAATTGTATACGTTTTCTCTTGTTATATCAGTTATACACAGAAAAAACACCTAGCAGATGTTACGGAGATATTTAACACCCTTCCCTGGGAGAAGAAGCAGCGCCTTTTTAAGCTTGGCTACGTTGTCGTTCTCCTCTTTTTCTCCATATTCTGGTAATTTGTTGTGTCCGACAGCACACATGGTCCTCCCTGTAAGCATGTTACTTTTTTATTCTAGACTAGCTACTAACATGGTAACTTTTATATGTATTTGATAGGATGATCTGGTCAACATTGGACGACATGGAAGATTAGTCGGAGACGACGGCTTTCTTAACATGAAGCAATTGTTTCTGAAACTGCCGCCGTGCGTTGGACATTTACACCGTTCTTTTCTTAATCTTATTTCAACTTGTGGCTGTTGTAAACTGATGTAATAGCATAAACTCCAATGTTGTATGATTGTGAGAATTTCAGTTGATTTTAGTTATATAGTTAAATATGCATAAACTCAATTTTTAGAATTTTTAATTTTAACAAGCAAACATCTTGCATTCTTCTGTTGAAATTTCTAAAAATTGAGTAGACATCCCTGCAATTTTTGTGTTTTTGGCTTATAGTTTTCAATTGGTAAGAATTTTTCCAAAAGAACAGAAAAATAAATATTTCTGTTTTCCGCCATACATTGTGTCAATGGTTTTGATTCTAGAAAATTCAATAAATTTACCCTTCAAAATTTATAAAATATGTTAATTACGTGTTAAATTTTTTGCTTAAGGGTTTAATAAGCGCTTAAGCATTTGCAAAAAAATTAATTAAGCCCCTAAACTTTTTTTCACCCAATTAAGCTTTCAAACTCAAGAAAAAATTAATTTGGCCCTTTGACCAACGTTGAATGTTAAATTTAATGGGTTTTTTTTAAATCTTCTTGGCATGTGTCGTAACAGGATAATATCGCTTGTCATTTTTAAGAATTTTTAAAATTTAATTTTTAAAATATATAAAAATCCTAAAAAATCTATTTTTTTTAAATTATGAAAAATTCTGAAAATTTCTTTTAAAAATATAAAAATATTTTTAACTCCGAAATTTATTTAAATATAATAAATAATAATTTTTTAAAAGATTAAAATATTTTAAAAATTAAAAATATTAATTATTATTATGCAATTACAAAATAATAAATTGAAAAAATGTAAAACAATAGAAGTTAATTTGGTTTTTAAAATAACGTTTATTGTTTTATATTTTTAAAAATAACTTTTATTGTTTTATATTTTAAGAATAAAATAACTTTTATTGTTTAATATTTTTTTAATTTTTATAATTTTATAATAGTATTTATTATTTTAAAATTTTAAAAATATTTTAATCTTTTAAAAAATTATTATTTATTATTTTTGAATAAATTTTGAAATTAAAAAAATATATTTTTAAAATGTTTTTTAGAAATTTCCAGATTTTTTTATAATTTTTTTTCTGATTTTTATATATTTTTAAAATTTAAAAATTTATATAAATGACAAGTGAAATTATTCTGTTGTGACACGTGTTAAAAAAAATAAAAAAAAAGTTAAAATTAACTGTCAACGTTGGTCAAATAATCAAATTAATTTTTTTCTTGAGTTTGAGGGCTTAATTAGGTGAAAAAAATTTAGAGACTTAATTAATTCATTTGCAAAAATTTAGAGGCTTATTAAACCCGCCTAAATTTTTTAAAATTGATCAAATAGACATAATGTACTATCATTAGGGGATAGGTTTTTTTTTTCGTGTTAATAAAAAATTATGTAAAATTAATGATAACATTAAAACCTGATTAATTATCTTTGATTTCTCACTTTTGAATTTGAGAGTTTTAAATCACTCTTCTTTACCTAAGAGGGACCAATTTGTACAATTTTAAAAGTGAAAGGGGCTTATGAGATTCCCCCCCCCCCCTTAAAAACATCTATAGCTTCAACAAACGGGTTAACTGGAACCGAAACGATAAGAAAACAGTTTTTAAAAAGGTAGTAATTTTAGGTTTCAAAACCAGTCTCTGGGTTCTGTCCGTTTCAGGTACGTCTTGCTACAGTCCTTGAATTTTAGAATATCCACTTTCGAATCGCCTTTGCGAAGATTATATTTGTATATGTTGATACTCAAAAGTGTTTCTCTTTACTGGTTTTCACTTTGACGATTCTGGTGTTGTTGATATTAGGAAAGGGTTCCATCCCTTCTAAGGTGAGAATTTGATCTTTAGGATTATCTCGATAGTTCATCCAATCAAATTTCTGAATTATCGGTGTCCAGTTCAACTTTGAAACAGGTTATCCCTTTTGATTCCACAAGGATAGCCAGCCCCTTTTGGTTCATCAATTCCTTGTCTATTAATAACTTTTGGTTCATAAGGATAGCCCCTTTTGGCTAGGTCCGGCGATGTAAATGAAAAAAACTAGGTTGGGAGGGTACCCCGTAAGGATCTCTGCAAAACTCGATCCGGATTACTCGACCAATAAATCGGATAGAGGTGGTTATACCAAAAAATAACTAGCGTTGTCCATGCGTACTACAAATCCTTTACCATTTGCAAAAGTTAGATGTTTTATGTCCCCAACCACACGTTCTATTGTAATCACTCATTTTTGTCTGGGTTTTAGTATTTTTAGTATTGTTGTAATAATATTATTAATCTAAAAAAAAAGAAGTAAAAAAAAATTAATAATAAAAAAAGGGGAGGGGAGTGGAGCACAAGGCTCCACGTCACCCACCTCACCCCTATAAATATGCATCAATTGGCAATTGAAATGGGCAACAAAAGGCAATCCGCTGGGTAGCCAAATAAGAGAGCAGTGCTCTCGGCTACCCCAGGGCCAAGGGGTAGTCCCCTCGGTGCTAACCGGTTCGATCGGAGTCTTATTTTGAGTCCGGTCTAGTTAATTTTTTTGGAGAGGTCGTGGTAGATCTCGGTGGGGTCCAGTCGGGGTTTGTCATTTGAACTCCTAGTTAGGTATATTTTCTTTCCTTTTTATTTATGTTGTAATTTTTATATTTTAATGAAGTAGTAGTTAATTTAAAATTGTGTTTTTAATTTTTATGTTTATCTATGTTTTAGATAGTATGTTTTAAATTTATGTTTTATATTATTATTTTATTTATGTTAGATTTGTTTTTATTTATGTGTTAAATTAATATTTATGTATGTATGTTTTAGATTAGTATTTTATTTATGTTAGATTTGTTTTTATTTATGTGTTAAATTAATATTTATGTATGTATGTTTTAGATTAGTATTTATTTATGTTACATTAGTATTTTATTATGTCAGTATTTATTTATATTTTTATCGCAATATATTTATTTATATTTGCCATGTTTTTAAGTTTGCATAACGGACATATATTTTGTCAATGCGGTGCCCTTTAATTCGAGTGTAAAGGGGGCCAGTATCAGGCGTAGTGATAGTGGTTGGGCGTTTACTCTCGAATAACGGGGCCTTTAAAATTTACCCGCACTTATAACCAAATTTTAATTTAATCGTCACTTTAATCTGGAAAGTTTAATATTAATAAAGCGGTAATTATTAAAGTACCAATTTTGGACGGTGTGGGGGTGCTAATCCTTCCCCATTCGTAACCGACTCTCGAACCCGATATTTCAAAATCTCTGGTTTTCTACGGTGTCCGGTCCACCTTGAGTGGCCGGTGGCGACTCCAATTTTATATAAAATGCGGGTTTTATAAAAACTCCACGCGGAAGAAAATATTTTCCAAACGAACAAAAAAACATCATTTTTTAGCGAGAAAAAACATCGCTACAGATGGCGACTCCGCTGGGGACATTTTTGTTTTTCAAAAACAAATGAGAGTCGAGCTTTTTCAAATATTACCGCTTTATTAATATCGGAAATTTCGGATTAAAGTGACTATTAAACTAACATTCGGTTATAATTGCGAGTTCATTTTAACGCATTTAAAATATGGCATATAAACCCGTTTTTAAGTGGGGGAAAATGCTAATGCTTTCGTGGAGATATCGTTCTCCCGTATAGGTCCCCTTGAATTGAACCCGGTTGAAAGGAGCCTATAATGGGTGATGACCGGGGGCCTTGCTACTCTTAGTAGAGGACAGCAAGGACAATTCGGGTACCTTTTAGCACCAAAACTACATATAGTGAGCCGTAAGAGCCAACCCTTTAGAGCCATGTGAAACTCTGCCCGATTAGTGGTCACCCTATTTAGGCTTTGGTGCCTTATTTCTTGTTTATGTACAATTTTTATTACTCTATTTTTGTTTGTTATATTTAATCGTTTTATTTGGTACTAACTCGTTTCATTTTATTCTCATCATTTTATTCTCATCGCATTGATTTCACCTACATCATTGCACAACATCATCACAATCTTAATTTTGCTTTGCATCGATTTAGGACACATTTTGCATGCATTCATTTTCAGAATAATAAAACTAATCCTCGGTTGCCCCATTAAATACAACGAAGATGGTCGATCTAGCACCTTACAAAGCCTCTTACAAAAGTTTGATCTTGGGGCATGTCCAAAAGCGCCCCACATCTTTTACAAACATTATGCCTATAACAAGTCCTCAGTCCGGGGGCATTATTTGCCAAGGTCCAGCCTTCATTGTCGAGTCAAACTCTTGCATCTTTGACCACAGTTTGCAAAAATGCACATAATCCAAAATAATAATAGTAACGAGCTGCCATGAACCAACACAATTTATAAACCCAACCTAGGGGGCAACAGAATCCACACTCAAAGTGTCAAATTCAAGAGCAATTTAAGACGATGACATAGGAATTAATAAAATGTTGGGGCATGCACCCAGATAACTGATCGAACCCAAGTTGAGGTTGGGGCACCGTCACAAAAAACCAAGATCCTGACGAGACCAGTGAAGAATCAGGGGCATCCCTTTGAGGATCGAAAAAAAATCATGTCACATTCATGCATGTAGTTGCATTCATCTTGCATTAAACCATTTTTGCAAACGTCATACATCTATGTTTAGTGCATACACCGAAGTCACCATGCATTTAGGCATAAAATTCATGCATTTTTGCTTACAAAAAGGTTTAAAAAGAGACCGAACATCCTCAGCCGTGGGGGCAATAACATGACAGCCAACCTTAGTCTTAGAGGAGGCCAAACACAAAGAGGATGCTGAAACATCAATAAAAGGTAACAGTGGCAAAATTTTGTGAACATTTACTGATTAATGTTTTTTTCATCGTAGGTCATACCTCTCCTCCAGTAGAGCAACAGAAGTAGGCTTTTCCAGATCTTGCCTTCGTCATTGTTGATAGGCCAACAATTTCCAGATTCTGTTTTACCGCTGATGGTGCAACAATATAGACATCCTGAAGATCTCGTTTCTCCGTTGATGGTGCAACAGATCCGAACCTTTCCCCAAACAGATCAAATTTGTATTCAACTCTTGTTTCTCTGCTGACGGTGCAACCAGACCTAATTTTCCTCAAGTCTTACTTCTTTGTATAGTTCAAGAAAAAAGAAAAATTACCAAAAAAATAGAGTTGAAAAAAAATCAGAAAAAATTAGAAAAAAATCAAAAAATCAAAAGTCGAAAAAAATCAAAAAATGAAAAATGAAAAAAAATGAATGAAATGAAAATCAAAATGAATTTATCAACTTTCATCGCCCGAACCAATCCTCTGCTGATGGAGTGGCCAGGTACAAGCTATCGTCGTCCTCTGATCCTGCTCTCCGCTGATGGTGTAGCCGGTTTTAGGTCGTCATTATCAAATCCAACCCTCCGCTGATGGAGTGGTCGGGTCCAAGCTCCCGCCGCCCTCGATCCTCGCTCTCCGCTGATGGTGTAGCGGTTCAGTGTCGTCATTGTCCAATCCAGTCCTCCACGATGGAGTGACCGGGTCCAAGCTCCCGTCGTCCTCGGATCCTCGCTCTCCACCGATGGTGTAGCCGATTTTGTCGTCATTGTCCAATCCGGTCCTTCGCCGATGGAGTGACCGGGTCCAAGCTCCCGCCGCCCTTCGATCCTGCTCTCCCGATGATGGTGTAGCTGGTTCCAGTCGTCATTGTCCAATCCAGTCCTCCGCCGATGGAGTGACCGCCCAAGCTCCCGTCGTCCTCGATCCTCGCTCTCCGCCGATGGTGTAGCGGTTCCAGTCGTAATTGTCCAATCCAGTCCTCTACTGATGGAGTGACCGGGTCCAAGCTCCCGTCGTCCTCTGATCCTGCTATCCGCTGATGGTGTAGCCGGTTCCAGGTCATCATTATCCGATCCAGCCCTCCGCTGATGGAGTGGCTAGGTCCCAGTTGCGGCTGTCCTACTTATCCGCTGATGGTGTAGTAGGGTTCCAGTTAATATTTCTGTTTCTCCATTGATAGATCCAACTTTACTGATTTTCAAGTTTTCTTTATTAATGTTGTAGCTAGAAAACAAATCAAAAAAAGAAAAAAAGAAGAAAAAATCAAAAAAAGAAAATGAGAAAAATAGAAAAATAGAAAAAAGAAAAAGGAAAAAGAAATGAGAATGAGAATGAAAATGAAAAAGAAAAAGAAAAAAAAAAGAAAAAATGAGCTTTCAACCAAATCCTGATCATGCCTCTTTGTCAGAGTCGTAGCTTGATCACAAAAAAGAACAACTATCTGATCCTGCCTCTTCGTCGGTGTCGTAGCTGGATCAAATCTTCAGACCTTGCCTCTTCATCGGTGTCGTAGCTTGGTCAAATCTAACTTTCGGTTCTGCCTCTTCGTCAGTGTTGCAGCTGGATCGAATTTTGTAGACCCTGTCTCTTCGTCGGTGTTGCAGCTGGGTCGAATTCTCTTTAGGTATTAGCTTATTATGAATAATATAGCAAGTGGAACTCGGTTTGGCTTCCCTAACAAACAACCCCCATTTTGAAGGTTTTGCTTCCCTAGAGTGACAAGGTATATCAATCAAAACAAGAAAGAAGACATGCGCCGAAGAGAAAGAAGATCTACCAAAGAAAGAAGACACGCGTCAAATGGAGAGAAGTTTAGCCAGATAAGACAAAAATGAGTGCTTTTGATCTTTGCTTTGTTCTCGTTTCACAAGAACAAGCAAAGATGGGCAACTGTAATCACTCATTTTTGTCCGGGTTTTAGTATTTTTAGTATTGTTGTAATAATATTATTAATCTAAAAAAAAAGAAGTAAAAAAAATAATAATAAAAAGGGGGGAGGGGAGTGGAGCACAAGGCTCCACGTCACCCACCTCACCCCTATAAATATGCATCAATTGGCAATTGAAATGGGCAGCAAAAGGCAATCGGCTGGGTAGCCAAATAAAAGAGCAGTGCTCTCGGCTACCCCAGGGCCAAGGGGTAGTCCCCTCGGTCCTAACCGGTTCGATCGGAGTCCTATTTTGGGTCCGGTCTAGTTAATTTTTTTAGAGAGGTCGTGGTAGATCTCGGTGGGGTCCAGTCGGGGTTTGTCATTCGAACTCCTAGTTAGGTATACTTTCTTTCCTTTTTATTTATGTTGTAATTTTTATATTTTAATGAAGTAGTAGTTAATTTAAAATTGTGTTTTTAATTTGTATGTTTATCTATGTTTTAGATAGTATGTTTTAAATTTATGTTTTATATTATTATTTTATTTATGTTAGATTTGTTTTTATTTACGTGTTAAATTAATATTTATGTATGTATTTTTAGATTAGTATTTTATTTATGTTAGATTTGTTTTTATTTATGTGTTAAATTAATATTTATGTATGTATGTTTTAGATTAGTATTTATTTATGTTACATTAGTATTTTATTATGTCGGTATTTATTTATATTTTTATCGCAATATATTTATTTATATTTGCCATGTTTTTAAGTTTGCATAACGGACATATATTTTGTCAATGCGGTGCCCTTTTATTCGAGTGTAAACGGAGCCAGTATCAGGCGTAGTGATAGTGGTTGGGCGTTTACCCTCGAATAACGGGGCCTTTAAAATTTGCCCGCACTTATAACCAAATTTTAATTTAATCGTCACTTTAATATGGAAAGTTTAATATTAATAAAGCGGTAATTATTAAAGTACCAATTTTGGGAGGTGTGGGGTGCTAATCCTTCCCCATCCGTAACCGACTCCCGAACCCGATATTTCAAAATCTCTGGTTTTCTACGGTGTCCGGTCCACCTTGAGTGGCCGGTGGCGACTCCAATTTTAAATAAAATGCGGGTTTTATAAAAACTCCACGCGGAAGAAAATATTTTCCAAACGAACAAAAAAACATCATTTTTTAGCGAGAAAAAACATCGCTACAGCTATATCATCTGCTTGAAGAGCATGTGCTACAACTGAGCGTAAAATGTGGAGGTTTGATCCATGCTCAGGTTCATAGATATGGGGTTTTGCAACTGTTGTTTTGTGCAAACAGCTCTTGTGGATTTGTATGCTTAACTGGGTGATACCTTAACATAAGAAAAGGGTATTCGGAAATAGGGACAATGGATCAGATACTTCCGTTTTTTCAGCCAATGCTGGAAATAGGGACAATGTAGATGCTTGTTCATTTTTCCCATTTTTATTATAATTTACTTGCAAGCCATGGAGAGCTATGATAGAACTATGCTTTCCTCTTACTCTGTAGTGTCTGTGCGACTGTGTAGCAGTTCAGATTTTACGGTCGCTGGTTCATCATGGTCAATGCGACTAAAGGGCTGTTCATTTCCTGGTAAGATAGATATTAATGCTAGACAAGTATATTTCAACATTCAATGTTCAATTGATGCTTTTGATTCTTTCCCCTCATATGAGTTGTGTACATTTGGCCTGTTGGGGCAAGGGGAGTCTAGTTTTAAATGGAAAATCAGCTTCATTTCGATGGTAAACATTCATCAAAAGAACTATAAGAACCGTCTTTCTAAGACCTTGGTTTGTTGCTCGAAATCATATGATTAATCGGAGTATCTACTGGTGATTGCAACTATTCCGTCTAAAGACCGTAGCATGGTGATTCTATTATTTGTTTGGCATTTGCCACTTGATTACTATTCATCGATGTAATAATGAACGTAACTCGATTGCCTGTCCGTTTAAATGGTAATAATGAACGTAACTTGATGCAGGCCATATATTTGTATTGTCTTCACTTATGTATTCTAATGTCATTATTGTGTTGAAGGTGTTATTATATGCTTATATAAATTTTGACAAACTTGTGTTTTCGTGTTCTTATCATTTTTTGGTAACATGTTTTAATTATTGTTCCTACGCCATGTCCAAGTTTGTCGGGTTATCTAGTTTTCCGTCTGCATTGTAGCTGAAGGATTCCTGTTCCATTACATTTTGCAGTGACATTCCGATGGCACAGTTTATAGTGAAAATGAATGCTTCGCTGCCAGCATCGCAGAAGTTTATAATACATGCCCTGGATAACCCCCACTTTTTCGTGCAACCCGACGTCTCTGGAATGATACGAAGTGCCATATCTGAGTTCAGAGACCAGAACTCCTACGAGAAGCCAGCTTGATTATAAAATTTTAGACGATAAGCTGGCAAGAAAAATAATAAATTTGATATTGTAATAAATTTAATCATCAACGTCAACATATTATTTTAATTTAGTTTTAATTATAAATTTTCCTTCAACAATATACAAATATTGAATACTAAATTTAATATTATAAAATTGGTTGTTAAATCAGATTTTTATTTATCTTAAAGAATTTTCATTTTAAAATATAAATAACCATTTAATTTTTTTAATAATTTGAGTGATAAATTTATAACATTTTAAACATAGTTGAAAATCTTACTAATAATATTCAGATGACTTAGTTTATCGAGAAAATAAAAACCGGAGTGAGTTCGACAAAAAAGACGAACTTTATGTCCGTAAAGGCAGCTATCAGGTGGTTCCGTTTGCAGTCTTTGGTTTTTGCAGCAACCTAATTCAACCGGCAACGATTTGTTCGTGAACATTGTCTACAATAGTAACGGCTTCACCAGATCCTCGCTATATCATCCACGCCCTCAATCTTCTTCTTCTTCCTCGTAGAACTCTCTTCGGATTCTTCAAAACCCAAAAACAATGGCCACTTCACTTAATACAAATCTTTATCAGCCCTCTCTCAGGTTCTATTTCTTTCACTGTATAACACATGTACGGTGTATTTTATACGTATGTATATGACATGGGCATTTTGTATTTTCTTCGTTTATTGTTTTGCAGTTGTGGGACTAAGCTTTACTCTGGTTTGAATCTTCAATCTCCCTGTATGTTCGTCTTCCTCTCTATTGTCTATTCATTCATTTTAATTACATCTACCCTAAATTTTGACCCTTTTTTGTAATTGATAATTTTTTTAAGGTTTGTTTGCAACTGGGAGACCAAATTTAACTGCAGACTTCTATACCAGCGTTAATAAGAGTCTCCAATGCAGGTAACTAGTCTGTAGTTTTAATTTTCTGGTTTTTGATTGATTGTGTTTGATGGCTTGTGATTGGAGATTTTGCAGTTCACAAATTCGAATTTTGGATTTTATAATGTGGTTCTTGCAAGTGAAAACCCCGTGTAACTTCTTGAATATTGTTTTTGGTTCCAAGAAAAAACAAAAGTGCATCTTTTTAATGTTTGTATGTTCGATTCAAAGCTTGCTTCTTTAAGGTTTCGTAGCATGTTTGATGGCTACTTTTTTATCTGTTCTGCCTCCCTTATTCTAATTTTTGCCATGATTTTTGTTGCATTCTAGTTGCCTATAATCTTTCATGGAAATGGGGAGTTTTATCTGGTGTAGTCTCAACAATATGATACATGGCAACCCTGAGTTCAAGTTTCGAATTAGTTCTTCCGATATATTGATGACTGAGCATTTCTTTGCCTGCAGAACACGAAACTATAAAGCAACAAAGGCACGGGTAGGGATGATGCCTATAGGAACTCCGAAAGTTCCCTATAGAGTTCCAGGTGAAGGAACTTGGCAATGGGTTGATTTATGGAATGCCCTAGTGAGTAAACTTAAACTTGGCACGTTACACATTATAAGATTGGAGAACCTAGTTATAAACTTAACAGATTGTAGCATGCATGCTGTTTCAGCGTCTCCTCGATTTTCATTGTTGCCGGAATCTTTTTCAATCAAGCTTTAAATTCTATTATGTGACTTCTAGAGGCTAATGGCATACTTTGAATGCAGTACCGAGAGCGAGTTATTTTCATCGGACAACATATAGATGAGGAATTTAGCGACCAAATACTGGCAACAATGCTATACCTTGATAGTATCGACGATAATAAAAAGCTCTATTTTTACATTAATGGTCCTGGTGGAGATGTAAGTTCCTTTTTTAAAACCTTTGTTGATGTATATATTTCTATATCTAGTTTCGTATCTCTGGTCGCTATGCTGTCTGATATAGACTGGCTTTGTTTACAGCTTACTCCAAGCTTGGCTATCTATAACACCATGCAAAGCTTGAAGAGTCCTGTCGGCACCCACTGTGTAGGCTATGCTTATAATCTAGCAGGCTTCCTTCTTGCAGCTGGGGAAAAGGTATATCTTCCATCTATTATCTATAAAGCCGGTGGTGTTATATTTTTGCGAGTGAAGTTTTAAATTCTTATGCATGATGCATGAAATAGTCCCATGAATAGCTGTGCTGACTGCATAGTGATTCTTAAATTTTATTCTATGTTAGTCTGGATGCAATGATAATAACCGAAAAAGCTGTCTTCTGTGACCTATTTGAGCTTTTGTAACCCGTGATGGGTGCTTCATTTCTGTTCTCTAGCCTATTACTAGATTATGAAATTTTCTTTAATGCCTTGTGTGATGCCATCTGTTATTTGAATCTGAAATCAGAAATATGATATAGTCCTTTCTTGTTTTCTATACGTGAAGTGCAATCGCTTTGCATGCCTCTTTCAAGAATCGCACTACAGTCTCCAGCTGGTGCAGCTCGTGGTCAGGTATGACCGCGGGCTACCTTCTTTTGAATTATATTAAACTTTTTCATTGTTATCATTTTGATTATAATAAAATTATCTTATGTTGACAGGCTGATGATATCCGCAATGAAGCAAATGAGCTTCTTAGAATCAGAGATTACCTTTTCAGTGAGATAGCTAAGAACACAGGCCAGCCTGTCGAGAAGGTGATGTTAACAGGCTGATGTTTTTATTTTTTTATTTGGATGCATCCGTGTATAGCGAGTGCTTCCCTTTTTGGCTCGAGACACAAACATTCATATCATATCTCTCATTCGAGCTTTCATTCCCTTTCTCCGCTGAAAGTTCATTACATTGATTGTTTTACCCGTTGAAACCGAACTAACAACGATTGTGCACATGCAGATCAACACGGATTTAAGTAGGATGAAACGGTTCAATGCTGAAGAAGCTCTTGAATACGGGCTTATTGATTGTATAGTCAGACCGCCTCGTATCAAGGCCGATGCACCTCGTAAGGAGGCAGGAACTAGCCTCGGTTAGTGTTCTTTTTATTATTTCCCCATCAAATGGGCCTATAGTTGTAATAATATTTTGTATGTTTCTGACTTTATGTGCACACTTTTACAAATTGTTATTCGATTTAAAGTTTTGCATTAAAAAGGAGTGTTGTATTTGAATGCGTTGAAGTAATAATCCCGATGAAGTTTTCGAAAGAGCTAACCTTATGAATACAAGCTCAATTATGACAATCTTGTTATCAACAATTCCATCTTCCTTTAGTAATCCGGAGTTAGGAAGTCCGTTTAGGGTTTTAGGGTTTATGACGTTTGTTTAGGGTTTAGGGGTTTAAGTGTAGTAGTTTTGAATTTAGGAGTTGTTGATAGAATTTTGGGTTTAGGGATAAAATTTATGATTTATAGGTTAAAACTTAAATCCTCAACTATATTACCTTAAAACCTAAACACTAACCATAAACCCTAAACTTTAAATTTTAATCATGAACCATAAATTCTAAATCCTTACATTAAAATCCCTAAATTGAAACTCTAAACTCTAAAAATTAAAGCGCTAATGAAAACAAAAAGTTTTTGCCACGTGTGAGAGATAATAATCCCTGCATAAAAATATGAATTCAGATAATGAATATCAAAAAAATGTTTATTTGTATCTTTGAATCCGTTACAAATAGTAACTTAAACATCTGAAACTGTATATTATCTAAATTCGTAAAATATAGATTAGACATCCAAAAATATCTGAATTCATAATTCAAATTTGTCGTTCTTTAATTAGGGGTGAGCGTTCGATCAAGTCGAGTCAAAAAAATTTGAATTATTCGAGTTGACACGTCATATTTTACAACTCAAACTTTATTCGAAATTTTTGCAATTCGAGTCGAGTTTATGAAATTCAAGTCGAGATTTCGAGTTCCTATACAAATTTAATTTTAATTATTTATATGTTATAGTTCAATTTGATTCTAATTTAAACGACTTTCTCTAATCATATAATATATGTATATATATATATATATATATATATATAAGAAAAAAAATTGAGGGATTCAACTCGAACTTAAATAATTACTAAAAATTTTGAGTTATTCGAGTTATTCAAATTTTCATTTTATAACTCAAATTTTATTTGAAAATTTTTCGAGTTAAGTTGAGTTTATGAAATTTCGAGTCTAATCAAGACGAGTTGAGTTTTTTTGCCCCAAGTCGAGTCAAAATTTTTAATTTTTTCAAGTTAAGTTGAGTTTTGCCCACCCCTACCTTTAACATGAGCTATATTGTTCTCAATCTAGCATGCTATGGACCATATGAAAAAGGCCTTGAAAAGATAAGATCCCGATATTGTAAAATTGGGTTATGTTTGCTGATAAATGATGAAAATGGGTCTTCAGTTCTCTGAACAGTACCCTGCTTTAGTCTCAGGCCCAATTTTATACAGCAGAAGTTCAAATGGGTTGGTTTGTCGTGTCAGCTATGGTCCAACTGCTCCCGCTTCATCCCTATCAAAATCTTATTCTTAAACATTTGATGTACAATATCTATACTATCTAAATATCTCTATATTTATAAATCGAAAGATATTGAATACTTAAAAATGTTTGATTTCACATCTATGCGTATATTATACCAACAATAATATAAGTTATGCTCAATTAGTCCCTATCAAAACATTTTTACAATATAATAAGGAAAAGAGCAAATATCACTACTTATGTGTAATATGATTAGAATTCATAAAGGAAACCACATGATAAATGCTTATATCATTAGTACATAAACTAATTTTAGCATGATAAGCGTGGATCATATTAACAGTTTCATAAAACTTTTGAAAGATTTCGAGACGAAAAACAATCTATAATAAGTCAAGTTCACACCTCGATAATTCAACATTAAGAAAAAGATTAGTGTGAAACAATGAAGTCCGAACACAAATTCCGTTGAAACACTGTTAAAATAATTTAATTAGCAACTTAGTTAACAATTGAAGATGATATAATTAATTAATTAAGAGTAGGATCAACAATGAACATGATTCCCACATCGGTTAGCATGGATGGATCACATGGGCGGCCTATGATTTGTCGTTTACTTAGCGTCCAACAATCTTAAAGTCTAATGCTCTGTATTGGGTTTGACTTGCTCTATAATTAAGCCCCGACATGTGAAAAGCAAATGTGTGTTTGGGGATGCATGCAAATGCAATGCAACAGCCTTGAATTGGTAAGACATGAGAAAAAAGCAGAATATATATATATGGCCAGGTTCGAGGCTATGGTTGGGGTGCCTAGTTTGTCAAGATTCGAACTCATATAAGATGTGAACATCCTTTACTACTACGGCAATTAGTGAATCTCAGCTTTTTAAGCTCTTTATGGACTTGATTTTTTCTTATTATTATAATAATACTGTCTTTGATTTACAAATATTTAATCGCTGGTTGATTTATTTATTAAATATCAGTGTGGTTTATTAAGATAAGAGATTAAAAACTATTTAATTTGAATTTTGTGATAATCTCATAGGTTTCTTTTTAAAAAAATTATTTTTATCATCAACTTCAAGAACCTTGTTGCCTCAAAGGAAGGGAAGGTTGTGGACTTGTGGGGAATGGCATGCCCTATGTTGAAGAACCCAACTTCTCATTCTATTGTCAATGACATAAAATTCGATGGCATTGGCATGCCTTTGAGTGATTAGAGGGTTTTTGTTCATGCTTGTTTGTATTTTTTATTACAATTTTTTAATAAAAAATATATCGAATAGACCAAAATACAACTTCATCTTATAAATAAATGGCATGTATGTATGTATGTATGTATGTATGTATGATTGATTATGTCGGAACATAAACGGTGGGAATCTAATCTTCTTTCTATGGTTATATTTTGATACATGATCTGTGTAAAAAAAATTACACAACCCTTCTATAAAATTTAAAACTTAAATCCAAACCTTAAATTCTACACCATACACACTAAACCCTTAAACCCTAGCTTAAAATTTTAAACCCTAAAATTGAAAAGTTTGTGTAAGATTGTGTATCAAAGTATTATATATATATAATGTAAACATTTGATTATATTTTTATACTTTAAATTTGAGACGGGGTTGAGTTGATATTTGAGCATGCCACATAAAATATAGACAATGAGATATCGGGACCACCTAATGAATTAAAGAAATTAGTGGCTTTATTATGCTTTTAATGCAACCCAATTAATTTGGGGTTTGTCTACCATTTTTGGGAAGATAGAGAAAAGGAGGGAGGTAATCTAACGAATTAACCCAAGTTTAAGAGGATCCCCATCTCATTTTATTACATGGATTTAATTTAGGAGATAACTGAGAAATATTTAATAGAATCAAATTTTGCATGATGTTTGTGAGTCGGTTTTAATTAAACTAATTTATCCTAATTTAGAATCTAACAAAGAGTGCAGTGAAAAGAGGATGCTGTTTATTCTAGAAGACCTGGGTTCAATCACTTTATTTGCAAAGTATGTACATTTAAGAATATGTATAAACATATACTACTTTATAATCACCTGTAGACTATTCAAAAAAATTATCCTAATTTAATTCATATTAGCTAATTTGAATTATAAATTATTTGGTTCGTTAAAGGAAGGGATTTTATGAATTATTTTTATCCAGTTTAGTTAAGTAAAACTTATCGATTTATTTGAATTAACCAAATCTTTGTTAAGGTTTTATGGTTTAGTAGGTATTAATTTATTAATTGATCTTGGGTTGTTTTGATGTTTTGCTTTGATATATAGAATTATTTATTTAAAATATTAAAAAAATTTGAATTAATCGAAATATTTCATTTTGATAAATAATTAATGTTTTTTTACAATCTTAATTAGGGAGAAACTTTTATCTGTGTCAATCTGTTGAGTGAATTTTTTTTGGGTGTCTTCTTTTTTTTGAAATATTTTTGGTGTCTTCATATATACTTTAATATTGAAAAAAAATTATGGTTTAAGATTAAGATTTAAAATTTAAATTTTAGAGGATAAAATTTAATTTTTAAGATTTAAAATTTAAAATTAAAATATAAAGTTTATTTTTTAGTATTGAAGTGATATATATAAACACCAATCCCCTTTCTTGCACTCTCCGCCTGCAAATTGCCATGGCCATTGCCTTTGCCTTAAGTTGTGCTTCTCTGTCAGCGCCTCCAACGCCTTTTCTCTCAACACTCTGGATTATGCCCTATACTTTACACCCCTTCCCTTCCTTTTTTTTTATAATAGATAAACAATAATATCATATAAAAATAAAGAGATAAAATTTAAATAATTTAAAATTTAAGATCAAAATTATTAATTATTCTTATATATTTTTAATACGAAAAATTGAGGGACAGTTGCTCGCTCCTAAGTTACGTAATAGTTTTGTCTCTATTTAATAGTATTAACTTTTATTTTAATTTAAATTATATCATTGAACTGTCAAATGAGTAATCGTACAATAACGACTATCAACGTAAAAATTACACTGAAATGGTGTCGTTTTAGTTGCATTATTTGAATACCGAAAATTGCCAAAAATGATGAGTAAATTTAAAGAAAAATCAATAAATGTTAAATTACAGTTGAGATTAAATTGAATTAGTTAAAGTAATAAATTTGTAAATATTATATATAATTTATTTTTTAAAAAAATAAAATATTATTTATAATATAAATATATTACTTTTATATATTAGTCTTGTGAATTAATGAAAAGGGGGAATTTTACCAAAGTAAACTCATTACAGTATTTAGGCGTTTATACAGGAAACGTAAATATGATCCTCCCCGTGGACCCCGTAATAAAAGGAGTTAAAAGATAGGGGGAAGACACATGTGTCGAATTACAATATGAACCCTTACTATTACTAACATTTTTTTGAATAGTACTATTACTAACATTTAATATTGAGCCTACTTGCAAACTGTATGGACAGAGGCCACCTCAAATGTATGAAAAGTGAAACGCTCATGTTTCATCGTCAGACTAACATATTTCTATATATATGGAAAATGCTTGTGTAAGTATATACAAACCTTTCAATTTTAGGGTTTAAAGATTTAAGTTGTAGTTTAGGGATTTAGGTTGTAGGGTTAAAATTTAAGGTTTATGGTTAGAATTTAGAGTTTAGGGTTAAAACTTAGGTTTAGGGTGTTATGGTTAGAGATTTATGTTTTAGATTTAATAGTTTAACTATGAAGGGTTGTGTAAATTATTTTACGCAGCTTGTGTATTAAAATATAACCACATATATAATTAAGTGATTATTATTTCCTCATTAAACTTTTAAATTTATTATATAAATTAAGGGTAGAATTTTTCCCATGATTAAGGTGATTCTGTCCCTATATACTGTTAATAAGTTAAATTAGAAAATAAAATTTTAAATTTAAATTAATTTATGACAGATTCGGTTCTTTGTCAATGTTTATATAGCATTAACATATTAGGGCTGTAATAACTAATAACAGTTCTTTCGTGTTGGGCAGTTGTTGTACAGTACATGATACGTTTGACAAGAAACTCATGTATTATTCCTCGTCTAAAGAAGTGATACTTTGACCAGGAAAAGAGTTTTCAGCTTATGAGTTAAAGGAGAGAGGTTGAATTGCTTTGTAGGTAACTCGACGGCAATGTAAATGGAGTTCAGGAAACTTTGTAAAATAATATAATACTATAATATGGTGAATATTATTTTACCCCTCTTTAGCCTTAAACCCTTAATTAATTGCCTACACTTCAATCCTTTGAGTGGTTCTAACTAGAAAAAAATATTATTTTTTAAAGATGAGATTTTAAACAGTTAGTCCGTAAGGTGTATGTATGTTATCGAATGATTAAGAAAAATAAGTACATGCTTTCAAATTTTTATTCGATTCGAATATTTATAATTTAACATTGAGAAAGAAAGAGGGAGAAGTGGGGACCCCTCACCGCCCACCAAACCCAATCCTTCCCAGCTCAATTTATCTAACCCTAAAGCCAAAACTATCCTACAACAACATTCATTCATTCAACCAAAACCAACCCCCCGTCCTCTTTTTAATTTCTGCACCACAACCCAAACTCTTATGCAAAAAAGCATGGAGGAATTCAGCTCACAAATTTAAAACCAAGAACCAAGTGATGATCAGGTTCTGGAGTTTGGTTTAGGGATAGCCAGACTGAAAGCAAAGGAGGAAGAAGACAAGAACTGTCCAAGCAGTCTATTTTCATTATATATTCTTCCATACCCACTTTTGCTCCCACTATCTTCCTTTAATTCTTTCACAAGCTAAACCTTTGCGCCTGGCGCCTGCTTTTATTGTCGCTTTGGTCTGGGATTCCTGGTTTTGTATGTGAGGAAGTGCGAGCTTGGAGATTTTAAAACAAAGAACAAGAACAAGCATGGATCCAGTTTCTTCACATGGACATGGCCTTTCTCTCCCACCTGCATTTCATACAAGAGATTTCAATCTTCACCAGCCACAGATTCTACGGCCAGAAAATCTGTACCATCGCCAAAATTCAGAAGATGAACAGCAGCAACTACAAAGTGGAAACAGCGGCGGTCACAACAACAACGGTAATGAAGGCAAAGAGATTAGTCTTCCGGGCTATGGTGGGGGTGAAGAAGAGTTGAACCGAAGACCACGAGGCAGGCCTGCTGGATCCAAGAACAAGCCTAAACCACCCATCATCATCAACCGCAACAGTGCCAACGCTTTACGCACTCATGTCATGGAAATAGGGGACGGATGCGACATCGTTGAGAGCGTTGCCACGTTCGCCAGAAGACGCCAGAGAGGGGTATGCATAATGAGTGGAACCGGGGCCGTCATGAATGTAACCCTCAGGCAACCGGCCTCGGAAGGTGCAGTTGTCAACTTAGACGGCCGATTTGAGATACTATCATTGGCAGGATCATTCTTGCCTCCACCTGCACCGCCGGAGGCTACGGGTATGACCGTGTATTTGGCTGGTGGACAAGGGCAAGTTGTGGGTGGCAGTGTTGTTGGGACACTCATTTGTTCAGGTCCGGTTGTGATCATGGCAGCTTCTTTTAGTAACGCCGCGTACGAGCGGCTTCCGTTGGGAGAAGAAGAAGAAGGGCAGCTTCCAATCCACGGGGATGGAATAGGATCACCCGGGCAACAACTATTGGCGGAGTCAAATGCGAATGCGCCTCTTTTTAATGGACTACCACCTAATCTTCTCAACTCCATTCAATTACCAAGCGAGGCCTTTTGGGCTACTGGTCTCCCTCCATTCTAGCTAACAGTTTCCGGCACTCAATTGCTGCCTAATTCCTTTTCAACTTCAGCTTAATTTGTAATTAGGAAATTTGGGTTTGTTTCTTTTTCTTTTTCTTTTACTGAAATGAATTTGATGTGTCGATTGAATGACAGTTAAATCACAGTTTGATTTTATGAGAATAAGCTTCCAAAATAGTACTTGTTTTCACCTGCATTTTAACTGTTGCAGCTCCATCAAACTCTCATAATATTTCCCCATTATCAATGTCATTCAGTTGTGTGATTTTACACTTTATTACTCGTTCATATACATACACATACGCTGCTCTCTTTCAGACAAAGGAAGGTTCTTTCTTACACACAAAAGTAGCTGGTATCTTTTGTCTTCTTAACATTGCTTCTTTTTGATGATGATCACAACCCGTACCTAGGAAGACAGATGGAGATAACTAATAAATTTAGTACATTTCGTGATCTTGTTGGTGTGTCTATGTAAAGAAGCAGACAAGGTCAAATGATCAAACCTGTTAAAGGGGTTGGGTGGGGCTGCCAAACTATTTAGGAGAAGCAGGCTAAGAGGAATGTCATTTACCCTAATATGATATACGATCTGGTAATTGGATTTGTTAAAAAGTGTAATATTTATCTGTATTTTTTTTATCTTTTATATCAGTTTCACAATTTACATAAATATGTTTACTGAGAGGGAAATACTACAATGGATAAGGCGTACGGGGGGACATGAAAAATATTATGGGTACTGGTATTCCACGTGCATTGTTCTGAACAAGCTTCTTTTTGAGGCAATACCACGAAACACTTGCATAAAAAGGCAACAACCAAAACAAATGTGAGGGTCTTAATTCAGCCTATCTGTCTGTCTTCCTTATCTGTCAGCTGTTTAAAGATTCAATTACCCTAAATCCACTTCAGATTCTCTGAACAACTCAAACTCACACCTGTCTGTCTCCTTTTCCCCCATATTAGCCAAAGCTTATCCATTCCCTTCTTCTGTTTATCTTCCTCTTCAGCTGCTTTCCTTAGTGAAGTTTCTTTGCTAAGTAACTTTTTTAGTTCAGCAACTTCCTCAACAGTGTGCATCATTTGCTCCCATGTCAGATAGAAATTGGCACATATATAATAAAGCAAGGTTAAAAGTTAGTGACAGAAAACTAGAGAAGTAACAAAAGGAATGAAGAAAAAGACATGGAAACTGAATTAAATTGTATGAGCAATTAATATCATGCATTAAGAGAGACACTCCTACACAATATTATAATCGACATAGCTTCTTTCAGCCTCAGAAATTCGGTTTTGCACGTCTGTTGTTATTCTTGCAATCTCAACTTCAAAAGCTCTGTCCTTCCTCTCATGCTCCTTGAGTTTCAACATATTCTCCACTTTCATAGCCTATAAAAGGCAAACAAAGTGCTTATGTTTAGCAATCAAATGACATTCCCTGCAACTAATTCTGGGATGCTTCTTAAAACCATAAAATAAGATGAATTAATTAAAATGAAGGAAGTTGTTTTGTAACCCACCCTTCCTCCAAACATTATAGTACTAGCTGTTTCTCCACGTGGTTATAACCATTGTTCAAATGGGACTTAAGATGCTAAAAAACAAGAATTTGTAATTTAGCACACAAACTCTTAGGTCATAACATTAATGTCTACAGCTTCTTGTATGTTAGAGAGATACGTAGGAATTAGGATAATAACTTAGTAATTAATAACACATAAGAATAAAGCAATTGATGTACCTCCAAATTTGGATTGGATTGCAATGCAAAAACAACTCTTATTAAACACCTATTAAGGGTATTATTGTACATGGAAATAAATTGCCTCATCAGATGCTTGCACGACAAGAAAGGAACTTGGGAAGTTTAAAGAACAAAAAGTGACTACGCGAAATTATTATATGAACTGACTCATTATATTATTTATGGTCCATCAATAGTATTCATTCGTTCTAATATAACTTTTAAGTAATTATTCACTTCTTTATTACATATAAGAAAGAGGTAAATATTCACCTTAAAAAAAATAAAAAAATTATATTGAATGAGACTATAAATAACGTGGTGAGCTAGACCTATGTAATAATTTTTCCTAAATTACCCATCATCATCTCCTGCGACAGTGCCAACGCTTTATGCACTCATGTCATGGAAATTGGGTAAAGTCCTACGGATGAGGTACCGTCGAGACTCGAGAGCGTCGTTACGTTCACCAGAAGGCGTTAGAGATGAGTAGAGTTGAAGCTCTCTTAAGGCTCAAAGGGGCCTCAACCCCTGTTATAAAATTTAATTATTTGATAATTTTTGTTTAATAATAATTTGGACCTGTAAAAAATTATTATTCAAATTAAGAAAATACAAGAGTTTATTAAATATATCATCAAGGAGCGGTTGAATTAGGGGTGTAAATGAATCGAACTTGAACGAATAAGGTTTTGTTCATGTTCGTTTATTTATATTTGAAAGTGATCATGTTCAATTCGTTTAAATTTTTAATATCATTTGTGTTTGTTTATTTATATTTGACGGTGTTCGTGTTCGTTTGTTTAACGTTCACAAACATATATATGTAATGTTCGTGAGCATGTTCATTTATATGTTTGTCGAATTGGTGAAATTACACCACTAGTTTTTAATCTCATTAGGCTTCACAATTTGAACTCAAATACATTTGCCAATATTTAAAATGTAAAAAATAAAAGGAAAAAAGAAACCAAGTAAATGAGCTTATAAAGGAGTCAATAAAAGAGTTTGTTCGTGAACATAAACGAACATAATACACCCTTGCTCTTGTTCATTCGTTATTAAGCAAACATAAAAATATGTTCATACTCGTTTATTTAGCTTAATAAATGAACGTTATACGAACGGTTTACTAACAATTCGTCAAATGCTCTGTTCATTTACACCTCTAGGTTGAACTAAAGAAGAATGAATATGTATCCTCAAAATATTTTGGTCCAACAACATAAATATTAGACAAATTAAGCCATGTCCCATGAATTTTGAGTTTAAATATGTAATAAGCCCTTGTATTTTTTAAATTCAATATTTTAGCCCCTGCCAATATTCGATCCTGACTCCGCCCTGAGAGTTTATGCATAATGAGTGGAACCGGGACCGTCACGAATGTAACCCTTAGGCAACCGGCCTCGGCAGGTGAAGTTGTCAACTTACACGGCCGATTCGAGATACTATCATTGGCAGGATCATTCTTGCCTCCAACTGCACCGCCGGAGGCTACGGGGATGACCGTGTATTTCGCTGGTGGATAGGGGCAAGTGGTGGGTGGCAGTGTTGTTGGGACACTCATTTGTTCAGGTCCGGTTGTGATCATGGCAGCTTCTTTTAGTAGCGCCGCGTACGAGCGGCTTCCGTTGGGAGAAGAAGAAGAAGAACAGCAGCTTCAAATGCAAGAAAATGGAATAGGATCACCCGGTGCAGTTGGAGGGCAACAACTATTGGCGGAATCAAATGCAAATGCGCCTCTTTTTAATGGACTACCACCTAATCTTCTCAACTCCATTCAATTACCAAGTGAGGCCTTTTGGGCTACTGGTCGCCCTCCATTCTAGCTTACAGTTTCCAGCACTCAATTGCTGCCTATTTCCTTTCAACTTCAGCTTAATTTATAGCTAGGAAATTTGGGTTTGTTTCTTTATCTTTTTCCCTTTACTGAATTGAATAGGTCATATGCCTGCATGTTGATTGAATGACAGTTAAGTCATAGTTTGATTTTATAAGAATAAGAAAAAAAAATGGGGGACTGCTTCCAAAACAGCTTAGGTTACTTAACTTGCAGTCCTTTTCACCAGTAATTAGATTGCTGCAGCACCATCAAACTCTCATAATTTTTCCTCATTTTCTCTTCTTAACAGTGCTTCTTTTCACCTGTACATTTCATCTAGTCTGAGTAAATTAGTTTATGCAGGCGCGATTTCTGCACTTTGAGTCCAGTACTTGAATCAAATTTTCCATAATTGTATTAATAGTGTATCTGTAGCTGCCTCAATTCAGCTATGAAGGTGAAGTGTTCGATGTGCTAGAAGCCAATGCCTTGTCCCACAAGGCACATTCGCTTACCGTGTCTTTAGCAATGTAGTATTGAATTGGAGCCTCATTAGGGATGTTTCTAAAGAGAAACGCCTCAAAACTTTCAAAGGAAGAAACAAACGAACCATGTGCAAAGTGGCTGAGTGCAAGCTCAATATGGCGCCGGATTGGCGAGGTGCCACTGTTAGCATTCTGTACAATCCATGGAAGAGCACCATTCTCAATTAGAAAAGATCTTCCAGTTTTACTCCCTGTACCATTTCAGAACCAAATTACCCGCACCCTTGAAGACAAAGAAATCATAAATATGTTTTGAATATGCGCCCTAAACTTTGTTAAAAAAGGCATCAACAAGTCAAACAATGTTACTTGACAAGCTGTGAAATCAAAAAAAAAAAAAAAAAGAAGCCATTTCACAATTCCTAGCGAAGCCTGAATATCTGCAGAACATAATGGAATACTCGATTGAAGGGGTAAAACTACAGATCAACTTAACATTCAAGAAAGTTTTTGATCGAACAACTCGTTCAATTAAGCCCTACACCACTGTAAGCTCTATCATATGAACATATCGTTCGGACTCCTTAAAAAAATGCCAAATGCACAGCAAATAAGAAGATTGCCACATATAAACACAGAAGATTGTCAATTGCACCGGCTGCAACTCTGTGCATGATTTGTTTCTGAACAATAGAGGTGAAGTTTGCAGTGTCATTATTACCCAGACACAGAGATGGATGAAACAACACATACATCCATGTCAAAATCCTCAGTTTAGTATAATTTACAATTTCAGTTTTACTGAAATTGCTTCTGTGGGTATTAATATGGAACGAAAAAATGATAAAACCGAGGAAACATGCAACTACTTAAAAATGGAAGAGCTATATCTTAAGCATCTTCTGCTTCAAGCAAAGCAATGCGATTACCTATAAATACATTATTGTTTACTGTTTTTTTTTAATAGTTTCCTAATCTAGACCACCTGTGTTATTCCCAGGCGTATTTAAATTTTGAATACCCTAAAAAGAGTATGAACCTCGCTTCAAAATTGAATCGGAATGCAAAAAGAGTCCGAAAATCCAATTGCAAGTTACAGCACAGGGTTTAAGACGTTTGTTTAATTTATAAATATTCATTATTTTTATGAATGTTTTCAATATCTATAATCACACAACTCCTGGTCATTATTTGTGAACTTTACCCTATAAATAAAGAATAGAAATCACCTTTCTTTTTTCTATGTATGCTCCAACATTTAAAAAAAAATAGGTTTATAATTAAAGCTTCGAGTTTAGAGTTAGTGTTTAGTGTAAAAGGTTTAATTTTTTAGTGTTTAAAGTTTAAAATGTACGATTTAAGATTAAAGTGGAATTTAATTTTCTAGTGGTAAGACACAAAGGGACACTAAAAAGGAGGGTTGATGTTCAAAAGGGAGGATTTCTGTTCAAAAATAAATGGGAAAGTCACCCTTTCCCCCTACAAAATGGGTGCATTGCAACATAAAACCTTCAAGTTTCTCCCTTGTCATGAAATGGTCACCTCTCAAATCCATATAACTAATCTACCAAGGCCCAAAATTTACCCATCGAGTCCAATTAACTATTCTAACCCAATAATCCATAACCCGAGTCAATGTCGTTTGTTGACTTAGAAATTCGGATCGTAACACATTTTATTGAATTAATTTTAATGTGTATAATTTTATATATTATTAATGAATTTAATTCTGACACATAATTATAAATTTTCAAAACTAAATTTATTATTGATGATTTCTTATCATTTAGGGTCCGTTTGTTTCATGTAATTCACTTTACGAAAAACGTTTTCCTCATTTTCATGTGTTTAGTTGACGTAAAATAGGTTGATCAATGTAATTCATTTTCCTGGTCAACATATTTTCCTTTGCATTTCATGTAAAGTGTTTTACGGTTTGATTTTTCGTAAAACAAATTCTCAACTTTTCACTTCAAGGCATGGACCCTAAACCTCAAACCATAAACTCTAAACCCTAAACACAAACCCTAAACCCTAAACCCTAAACCTTGAACCATAAACCCTAAACTATAAACTCTAAACCTTAAATTATAAATCATAAACCCTAAACATTGAACAATAAACCATAAACTTTAAACCATAAACCATAAACCCTAAACCTTAAAACATGAACCCTAAACTATAAACCATAAACCATAAACCCTAAACTATAAACCCTAAACCCTATGCAAGAGGGCTGCCTTATTTATGAATTCGATAACATGTGTAGCTACAATAGAGCATGTCTAAATAGGGTTTTGCAAAATGGAGTACGAGTGAAATTGGAAGTCTTCAAAACAGAGAATAAGGTAACAATTTTAAATTTTGGTTGTATTCTAAAGCTTTGTTTATTGACATTTCTTCATGTTGATCTTTAGGGTTGGGGAGTCCGGGCTAGTGAACCAATTTTGAGTGGCACGTTTGTGTGCGATTATATTGGTGAAGTTTTTGATGTACTTAAAAAATAAAATATTATAGTATAATTTAATTTAATTTTTTTCAAAAAATGAAAGATAAAAAAATCAAGAAAATTTGTAATGCGTTTGTTTTATTAAAATATATTTCAAAAAATATTTTCAGAAAAATTTATCAAACAACGGAAAATGAATTACACAACATCATCCAAACACAAAAAAATGTTTTCCGTAGTATGTTTTCCAGAAAATGTAATTCACTTTCCAAAATTCATTTTTCGAAAACATTTTTTAGTGAAACAAACAGACCCTTGATTTATGAATTATGTTAGTACATCAAATACTCACCCATTTTTATTTCCTTAATTTTGATATAATGTGAAATTGAGTACTCTGATAAAATAAAATATATTCAAAATTAAATATGAATGTTTCACGTGGCTGTAATTCAAAAGTTACAAAAAGGAATTTGTCAGTTGTTTAGTTATTATCAAAGAAAGGATTGAAGATTCGGAAGAAGGATGAGCAGAGAGCACCTAATTACCCGGTGTTAGCAGATTGGATCTCGATCATGACTTAGAAGAACAGTGCTCAAGCAGCTGTGGGTGCAAGGAGAACAACCAGACAAAAAACAGATGCAATAGAGGGCGAATACAGCTTTTTGAAAGGGACCGATTTGTAATTAATAATTTATTCACTGCTCAGTATGATAAAAAAAAAAATCAAAATTTAGTGCAAGCTTAGAGGCAGATGGAAGATGTGAAGCCACAATCAGGTTTCAATTCGAAAAGAATGGTGGAAGTGCACAGTTGGCCACGGTCGGAGGTTCCATCAATGCCTCACCTAACTCTATTTATTGTGTTTTTAATTCGAAGACTTCAACTTGCTTTACTGATTAAGTTGATTCAAATAACACCCTACCTTATGTGCATATTCGGGTCGACTCATTGATTGCATAAACTATATGGATGTGATGAAAAGACAAAGCCAAAGAAATAAACATTTGTAGTAAGACTGAAAACTAAACATTCATTCATAAATAAATTCTAATGTGGAATCAAACAAAGCTGCCCCAACAAATCACCAACACCGCCGCGATTTTCCCGTCACCGCCCTAAATCAGTAAATCTAACACCCCGGTAAGAAAATAAAAGAAAAGCTAATCCATTCATGAACCTCTGAAACAGATTGTCGGCTTTCAGAACCTCTCCAACTTATCGGCTTTAATCATCGGATTCGCCTTCGCAATCGCGTCACGTCCAACGCCCTTGAAATCAAAGGAGCACTCGTGTTTTTCTGGGTACCGATGCTCGCCGCAGAATGTGCTTTCACACCTGCACTTAAAGCCGATTAATCCGACTCTCTTTCTGCAGATAATGCACCGGTTCGCCGCCTTCGACTCTGTCGGTTTATGATCGGTGACGACAGCGGCCGGTTGTTTCGAGGATGAACCCACATGAGCCACCTCAAGAAGAGGCGTCAAAGGCTGCACAATCTCGTCTTCTTTCGTTTTGACACGGAGGGATTTCTCCATGGCAGCTTTCACCTGAACAACTTGCTCCTCCTCGGCACGGAGGCCCCGATAACACTTGGAACAAAGGTTCATATTCGCCGCCGTGCCGAAAAATCCACAGCCGTTGGCGCAAAGCTTTGGCTCGGATGGCGGAAAGCTAGTTCCTTCATTCTGTTCAGAACCCATGGCTTCTACAATCAAAGAAGAGAAAATCCTTAATTCTTTAGATTCCTGATTTGCACGAAAAAATTAGATGACCGAATTGAATTAACCCTAACAAACCTCGAATAAAAATATATAGATTTTGATTATTTTCCTAATCCTAAACCATCTCTATGTTTCACTTTTTTATTAACGAATATACCCCTCCACCTACATGTTCTTTACAGCTGGCTAGACCGACTTATTAAGGGTATTATGGTACATGGAAAAAATTGCGTAACTTTATCAAATGCTTGCCCGACAAGAAAGGGACTCGGGAAGTTTAAAAGAACAAAAAGCAGAAAAGGCAAATAAATCCCTGGGACTGTTCTTGTAGTGGTAATAATAGAATGGGCAATTTTGGCTTTCAAACACCAATTAAAAGATTAAGGGTAAAGTATGTCAGGTACCATTAAATTATTAGGATAATCCGTTTATACCACTAATTTTTTAATTGGCTTAAATTTATCACTAAACTTTACTTTTCGATTCGTTTATACTACCGAACCGTTAACCTCTTAACGGTGCGATAATTTAGATGCTAGATCAAAATAACGTCGTTTTAATGCCACTATTTTGATACTAAATTGCCCAAAACGGTATCATTTTGTTGGAAAAGATATAAAAAAATATGCATCCAATGAGATTTGAACCTAAAACTTTTAGAATTAAAGGCAACCTCTTAACTACTAAGCCAACTTAACATCTTTGTTTTATTTCCAGCACAAATAATATATATCCTAAACTGCAGTTTAATATATAAATATATTATTTCTAATATAAATATATTAGAAATATATTACTATAAGCGGTTTAATATATAAATATATTATTTCTAATATAAATATATTAAAAATATATTAGTATACATATATTAATATATAAATAATAAATAAAATAAAAATATTTAAATATTTTTTAAAATTGTAAATAATATTAAATAGATAAATATATTATTATTAAAACTAAAAGATTTAATTTTTAAAACTCAAAATTTTCAAAAAGCCCAAAATCAAATAAAATTTTAAACCTTAAACCTTAAACTCTAAAATTTTATCATAAACAAATACTATTAAAATATATAAACAAATTATATATTATTAAAAAAACTAAAAACTGATTTTAAAAAAATCTAAAATTTCTAAAATTAAAAAAAAAATCACCAAAACCTTCAAGCTTAAACACCAAGTCCACCTATTTTGGCTGCTAATAGGTTTATGATTTTAGAGTTTAGAATTTATGATTTAAGGTTTTAGAGTTTATAGGTTAGAATTTAATATTTTAGTGAATTTTATTTTTTTTCTGTAAATTTTAAATTTTTTTTGAAAATTATTTTTGTAATTTTTATAATAATATATTATTTATTTATATATTTAATATTATTGATAATATAATTATTTTATTAAATATAAATATTTTATTTATTAGTTATATATATTAATATATGTATACTAATATTATTTATAATGTATTTATATTATTTATATAAAATAATATTATTTATATAATAAAATAAATTAAATTAATCTCGATTGTAGTTTAAAATATATGTTATTTGTACAGAAAACAAAACAATAATGTTAATTTAGTAGTTAGAATGTTGTTTTTGATTTTAAATGTTCTAACTTTTAAATTTAAATTTGATTGAGTTTATAATTTTTTTATATTTTTCCCACAAAATGAAGTCGTTTTGGGCAATTTAGTATTAAAATAACAGCACTAAAACGACGTTATTTTGGTCTAACATCTAAATCATCACACTATTATAGAGTTAACGGCGTAGTGGTATAAATGAGTCAAAAAATAAAATTTAAGAACAAATTTGAACTAATTAAAAGATTGATGCTACCCAAAGTTTAAAACCCGAACTGCAACAGTAATCGGGATCGTTAAATCCTAATCAATCCATCTCTTAAAATCAAGACGTTAAAAATCGCTATTTAATCATACGAAAATGGATCAATAAATCGAACGGCCACCAATAATAATAATAATAATAATAATATGGAAATGGAAAATTTCCCAACATTTCTTCAATCGATAAACATGTAAGAATCGAAAAAATAAAATATGTAAAACATGCATACCTCGTTATTTTGATGATCGGAGGTTGTTTATTTCTCGTTGTATGCTTAATATATAGATCGGCGTCAATCGATGAGAAAATTCAACAGAAAAAGGAATATGAGAAATGATTTATAGAAACAGCTGAAGAAACTTGATTCTTTTCTTGGTGGAAATAAGCAGGAACAGAAGATAAGAAATAAGAGAACTGAAAACGAAACCGAAAACTAAAAACCAAACCCAAAACGAAGGCTTTTGTTATGGTTTGGTTTGATTTGGTTTGGTTTGGTTTCGAAGCTTTAAAGCCTTTTCTTTTCAGTTTGGTTTTGTTTCTACGGCACCCACGGTTTTATGTCCGCATGGCAGAGGTACATGGTATTTTTTTTTTGGTGGGGGAGGGGATTTAAAAAACGGTATTCTGATAGGGGTCGAAAATTCTGAGCTGATTGATTGAATCCTGAGGATATGGTGACGTCGAAAGTCCATTATCTGACGGTTTGTGGTGTGGGACCATTTTTTAGGACGGGTGTTTAAGTTATTAAACTAAATTTGTGTTTTAATTTTAAGGTTAAAATGTACTTAAGCTCTTGTACCCCCTACGTACGTTTAAAATTTAGTTTAATTACTCCCTTTATGTCAATAAAAAATCGTTATTTTTTTAAATTATTACTTTAAAAAATTTAACTAATTTTCATATAATAAATTTATTTTTTATTCTTTTTTAGTTTTTTAATAAAAATAAAAATTACCTTTTTAAGGTAAACTTGTCATTTAAGTTGTTTTTTACCACACTATTTTTTTGTCTTAAATTTCTATAAAAAGTCAACATGTGACGAAATAAGTGAGACGGAATGAGTATTTTTTTAACCATTAGTTTTTTATTTACTCGCCGACTAATTTATATCAAATTTTGTAGAAGTCCATTATGAGGTGACTCTCCCAACTTAATTTTCTTCATTCACAATGCCAATATTCGAAAATCTGGTCTTGCTCAAGAGATCTAGTGTCTCACCCTACTAGACCAACTAGTTATCAATGGTATAATATCCTAAAATAAAAAATATTAAATCGACAATCATTTAACTAGAAAATTAATTTTATAACAAGCCTGAATTTAATAAAAGAGTTTCAATAATGTTAATAATTAGAATTAATTTTTTAAAATTTCAAAATAATAGTAGAAGAATTAAATTCTAAATATGTTAAAATATAAGGACTTAAAACATATTTTTACCTAATTTTAATTGATAAAAATTAAAAATTGCTTTCAAAAAACGACATGTTCCTTACCCCCCTCCCTTCTTTGACACGCCTCTTCGCAGGATGAAAAGTTTACGCTGAACCCGGTCCAAATGTGGGGTATATATAACCGAATCAAGTGGATCCATTTGAAATGAGATGACATTTCCTGTAATTATATCAAATAGTAAAAAACAGTATTCATCATTTTTATTTTTTTTAAGTTTCTTATGTTTGTTTAAGTTATATTATAGGGTAAACTATATAAATGGTCACCAAATTTTTAGGAAAATTTTATTTTGGTCACCATACTTTTAAAGTATTCGATAAGGTCACTCAACTTTTAGTTTGATTTCAATATAGTCACCAAACTTTTAGGGCAGATTCATTTTGGTCATCATACTTTTAAAATATTCGATAAGGTCACCAAACTTTTAGTTCAATTTCAATATAGTCACCGAACTTTTAGTTCACTTTCAATACGGTCCCTCCCGTTACCTTCCGTTAAAAGATGACGTTAGTTTCCGTTTTCCTTAATAAAAAAATGGGTAAACTACACCAATCATCACTCAGCATTCTTCTCACTCCTATTTTGGTCACTAGAGTTAAAAAAAATTCAATTTAATAACTTGATTTTTGAATTGTTCATATTTTGGCCACTCTCAAATGACATGTTTATACAAATAGAAAAATTCTATTTAATCCTTAAAAGATTTATTTTGGAAAATTTAGATTATTTAATTCTCGATCTTATATTGTATTAATTAAAGCATATAATAGATTAACTAGTTAACTGAAATATTTGATTTTGGAAATGATTTTTTACTTTGTTTATTAAAATACCAAATATGATAATATGGTAAATTTAATAAATTTTTGGTTGTGATAAAAGTGTAAAAACAACTAGAAAGTCAAAAATTGAAAGTTCACACCTATTAATTATATCCAGAGCCAAAACTTTAAAAGAAAAATCAGAAGGGTATCAAAATCATTAGACTATAAGATATTGTAATGCATGAAATTTAGAAATATTATATATACTAAATCAGATCAGTTAATCAATTTTGTTTAAAACTGTGAACCGTAATCAAATTGAAATAATTTATTTTAAAATTTGTACCGAAATAGGGTTCAATTAATCCTTAAAAATTATTTTGGTTAATTGCTACATTCAAATTATTCAATTCTCAATCTTATATTGTACCAATTAAACCGGATAATCAATTGACCAGTTAATTGGAATATTTGATTCGAGTAATATTTTTTTTTACTTTGCTTATTAAAATATCAAATATGGTAATATGGTAAATTTAATAAGTAAAGTAAAAAAAATCATTACCCGAATTTTTTTAAGGATTAATCGATTTTTTCTATTTGTATAACCATGTCATTTGAGAGTGACCAAAATATGAAAGATTCGAAAGTTAAGTTATTAAATTGAAACTTTTTAACTCTAGTGACCAAAATAAGAGTGAGAAGAATGTTGAGTGATGATTGGTGTATTTTACCCGTTTTTTTATTAAGAAAAAACAAAAACTAACGTCAGCTTTTAACGGAAGGTAACATGAGGGACCATATTGAAAGCGAACTAAAAGTTCGGTGACTATATTGAAATTGAACTAAAAATTGGATGACCTTATCGAATATTTTAAAAGTATGGTGACTAAAATGAATCTGTCTTGAAAGTTCGGTGACTATATTGAAATCAAACTAAAAGTTGGGTGACCTTATCGAATATTTTAAAAGTGCGATGATCAAAATGAATCTGCCCTAAAAGTTCGGTGACCATTTATGTAGTTTACCCTATATTATATATTGATTTTTTTATATTTATTATGATATGGAGTATCATTTGATTAATATGATAGTTAGTACAATATATACGAGAATGTGAAATCAAACATTTTTAAACATTTAATATATATCACTTATAATTACGATAATATCATCCTTATCTGGGGCCATTGTTTATCTGGTCTAATAAACAGGAGGGGAATCTCGTTACTAAAAAATTAGATAGAGTTTTGGTTAATGCTCATTGTTTACCTTATTGCCTGACTCCCATGTTGAATTCCTTGCACAAGAAATTTCTGACCATAGCCCTGCTATTGCTTGGCTATCTAAAGAAACTCCTGCAAATAGGCCAAAACCATTCAAGTATTTTAATTTCTGGTCTCTCCACCCTCGATTTGAGGATATTGTTAAAGCTTATTGGTCTGAACTATCCGAGAGAATCTGAATCCAATGCAAGTTCTTTTTTGTAAATTGAAGATGCTTAAGCCTTGTCTGAGGAATTTAAATAGAAGTTATTTTGCTGACATTTCGAGATAGGTTGTTGATAAAAGGGCTTAGCTGAAGAGTCAGCAAGTTTGAAATCTTAATTTAGGGGCACAATGTGACATGGAAGTTGGGAACAGATTGCAATCTGAGTTGGTTGACTTAGAGTTAGCTGGAGCTTTATTCTATAAACAAAAAGCAAAGGTGAGATGGCTTCAGGAAGGGGATCAAAGTACTAGGTTTTTTCATTCTAATGTGGTTACTAGAAAGAAGAATAATACAATCCGATCATTAAAGATGAATTGGGGCAAGAGTTTAGGACTTTTGATACTATGTCAGCTGAGGTGATTAAATTTTTCACTAATCAGATTAGCTCAATGAATAAATCAGTGGAGAGATGTAATGTTGATTTCCTAAAGGAGTTGCTTTAGTATTCTCTGCCCAGTTTTGCTGCATAGGGTTTGACAAAAGAACTAACTGATGGGGAAATTAAATCAGTGGTGTTCAGTCAAGGGAAAGATAGGGCTCCAGGTCTTGATGGTTATTCCTCAGGGTTTTTTCAATCTGCCTGGAGTATAGTTGGAGATGATTATATTGCAGCAGTAAGATATTTTTTCATATCTTCTTCTTTGCTGCCTGTCTTTAATTCTACTGCCATTGTTTTAGTGCCTAAAGTCCCTAATGCCTGTATGGCTAAAGAATTTAGGCCTATTGCCTGCTGCTTTGTTGTTTATAAGACAATCTCTAATATTCTAGTTAGAAGGCTTTCTGATTACTTCCCTGGTATGATAACTCTAAGCCAGTCTGCTTTTGTACAAGGGAGGAATATTAAGGACAACATTTTGCTTGCTCAAGAGCTAGTAAAAGGGTATAGAAGGAAGTCTCTCTCTTCTAGTTGTGCCATCAACATAGATTTACATAAAGCATTTGATTATCTTAATTGGAATTTTCAGTTGAATGTTCTTGAAGCTGTGGGTTTGCCTTTACAGTTTAGAAACTAGATTAGGGTATGTCTCACAGGCCCTAGATTCTCTAATTCTTTTAATGGCAGCTTGGTAGGTTAATTTGAGGGGAAAAGGGGAATAAGGCAGGGTGACCCTATGTCCCCTTACCTTTTTGTTTTGGCCATGAACGTCCTTTCTCATTTATTGAATGTGGTAGCAAGTAAGAAGGTCTTTCAGTATCATCTTCGATGCAAAAAGGTGAAGTTGACACATTTGTGTTTCACGGATGATCTTCTTATATTCTGTAAAGGAAATGTGAGATCAGTCATTGGTATTCGAGTGGTTTTGGAGAAGTTTTACACTATGTTCGGTCTGAAGCTTAATGCAGGCAAATCTGAATTGTTTGCTTCTGGTGCTCTGATGAGGATTTACATACTATCCAAATTGCCACTGGGTTTGCTATTGGTACTCTTCCTGTTAGATATTTAGGCATTCCTTTGGTTACAGGGAAATTAAGTGAAAATGACTGTGCAGTGCTTATTTACAAAGTAAAGACTAAACTCAATCTTTAGTCTAATAAACTACTTAGTTTTGCAGGGAGACTTTAGCTTATAAAAGCAGTCCTGTATGGGATTCTTTATTTCTGGTGCGGGCAGATCCTTCTCCCTAAATTTGTGATAAAGAAAGTTGAACAGCTTTGTGCACGATTCTTCTGGAAAGGTAAAGACTCTCCAGCAACAGGTGCTCGTGTTAGTTGGAAGATGATTTGTACTCCAAAAGCTGAGAGGGGCCTGGGAGTTAAAAATTTAAATACCTAGAATCATGCTTGCATTATACACCTATTGAAAAGTTTGCTTGCTAATGAGAGTACTACGTGGGCTGCCTGGGTAAAGGTATATGTCTTTAAAGGGGTTGATTTTTGGCATTTGGATAATAAACCGTACTTTAGTTGGTGTATGCGTAAGCTACTAAAGTTGCGAAGTGTGGCTCAGCCTCATTTTGTTGGCAGTGCTAGGGATATAATCAAAGTGAAAGACATATGGGAGACTATCCGAGATAGGCATGATAGAGTTGATTGGCAAAGACTTGTTTGGTTTCCTCTGCATGTCCTTAGGCATTCTATTATCTTATGGATGGCTTTGCTTGACAGGCTTCCTATTAAGAATAGACTGACCAGGATGGGCTCAGCAGTGGATGGCACTTGTGTAAATTATGGCATTGAACAGGAAAGTAGAAATCATCTATTTTTTTAGTGCTGCTACTCTAAAGAAATTTGGAAGTGTTAAAGCTTTGTGCACTGACTTGGGGGCCTATGTGCTAGGAAGAAGAGCTTGCATAGAAGCTAAAAGGAAAATCATTGATTGTGTTCATCTTAAAACTAGCTTGAGGAGCATTTACGTACTTTGTTTGGAAGAAACGTAATCATAGAGTATATAGAGGCGATTTTAGGACTAAAGTGCAAAATAGAAAGGTGCGTATAGAAAGTGTAAATAGTGCTTTGTGTGAAGCTTGGGGAATTCCCTTTGGGATGGAAGCCCAAATTTAGTCTCTTTGTAATAGCTTCTTCTGGATAATAAACACAACATTTATCCCCAAAAAAATTATGATAATATCTTGAATTTTGTAATTTCAGATTACTTAATGATGACAACATTGAACATGTCATAATCATGCGTTAGTAAATGGTTAGGGGACCACTTAAAAATCTATAGTATATCAAAAGATATTTGTTGATTTTTTTTTTTTGAAATTTTATACAAATACAGATTATCAAATTTAATTGCATATTACATTTGGGAAAGGAGTAGAAGAGATGTTGACAAGCCCATCATACCAACGAAATCCAAGTAAGTTTATTCTCCTGATCCAACATTAATTAAGCCCAGGTATTGTAGGAAATTAAAAAGACTAAGATCCTTCACAATGGAGACAAAATAGAAAAATTAGAGTCCGTCGCATTAAAAAAAATAATTGAATTTATTTTTGATACCTCAATAATATTTTATAATAGTAAATTTAAAAATTCAAATAAATATTCATTAAATTTAATTTTTAATAAAAAAAATTAATTCAATCTACGCCTATCAGTTAAACTTATAGCACAATTGGATAGAAATGAGGAAAAAGATTCAACCTGTTAAGAATGAAGCCGTATAAAAATTACAGGGATTTTATTCTATTTTCAGCAGGGTGCATTTCCATCTGCTCTACAATGATCCAACTTGTCAGCTTAAGTTTATGCATCAAATAACAATGGATGTCGTTCTCCCATTATTCTTTTTTCTTTGCCCAAAGCATGACCAGCGCGAAGCCCATCAAAGACATTAGTACGGTCTGCAAATCACAAAAACGACACGGTTGGGGTGGTTGTTAACCATTATGGACAAGGGATCAATGCGTCAAAAACTACACCAGCAGAAGCAAATGTTGTATATGATTCCTTTGCGAATAGGCAACAAGAAACCATACAGGGAAAAGGTAACAGAAAGGCTTACGGAGAGAGCCGGAGGAACGCTGACGAGTGGATCCTGAAAGAACCTATTAGCGAGCGCGAGCGCCAAAAGACTGCTTTGCATTCCTGCAATATTAAAGAATATCAGCAATAGTGCAAACTAACAAGAGGGAAAAGAAAAAGGGCCATCACCTGTCTCAAAGGATAGAGTTCTTTGCAATGCTTTCACGTCAGGTGCATTGTGGAAGACCAAACCACTAAGGAAATAACCAGCAACGAATGCCGATAAATGGAATGCAACGATAAGCAACGAAACAGTTAAACCAAAACGGGACAAAACCAAATTAATGTTAATAGCGAGGGGCGCTCCAATACAACAAGCTGTCAAGTACAGAAAGCGGCGGCAAAAATGGCCTCAAGGCATTACATAGACGAGGGAACAACCTGCAAACATGTTAGATAAGAAATTCTTATAAAAGGATATTATCAAGTTCAACCATATTTTTTGGAGGTTAGCATATCACCGATTCAGAAGCAATCCTGCTGTAATAGGAGCAATAACAATCTGCAGAATGCTAGAAACCATCCCCATGACATCAACGGGCAGTCTTTTCCCAATAAGTAGGAGAGACAACATCGGTGTAACAAAAACAGCAGTAGCAGTAGATAACGATGTCATAACAATGCTTAACGGAGCTAGTGGTGGATCTGTCAAAAATGTAGCATAAGTTGAGAGCTGGGCACTGCTTACGCAGGATACCAACATAATCCCTGCACCTGATTCATAGATCCACATTCGTCAGCACAAACTCGACGGTTAGGCAAGATAGAAAGAACTAATCTTTGGTACCATTAAACACGAAGAGAAACACGGACGCACCTAAAGGAGTAGGAAGACCAAACACGTTCACAGCTATTATTCCGAAAATATATCCAAGCAGGGGCTTCACAATAAATTGACCAACATAACCAGCCAAAATAGCATCTGATCTTTTAAATGCTTCAATAAAATCCTTCTCACTGGAATTAACCCCAACTGCAAACATCAAAAACCCTAATGCAGGGGCATAGTACCTAGAAATAGATCAGATAATAAAAGCATAAGCTAAGATATCAGTCCAAAAATTCATTGCACTTCAAATAGCAAATTAACCCCCACTGCAAACATTAAAAACAGTAAAAAAACATTATATGGACAACATAATCATAGAAAGAATCAGCAAATGACCTGCTCGTAAACCATGAGAAAGAAGGCGGATAAACGAGAGCCAGAATTGTACTTGCAAGAACTACATGAGGCAGAATGGAATTTGATTGCTTCAAAATATCCACTATAGTAGCCTCCTTTTGTTCAACCATCTAAAACAAGGCATACACAAGAACTACTATAAATTTTTGCCCAAAATAGTTGATAATGCCAATTTTTATAACTAAATAGATGAATAGGATTAACTTGGAGCACCATAGCAAAGAACATCCGATACTTCGATACAACAGGATAAAAGCTATCAAATTTAGGATTTGGGTATCAATTATCAAACCCCATCATTATAAAGTTTTGATCTTTGAGGCTGACTATTAGGTAACATTTTATAATACTACATGTAGATTACCTTTTGAACCAAATTATAACTATCAAACTGTAAGGAAACTCAGTTTAGCTGAAATTTGAACACTATTAGATTCTATTTGCAAAAATATGAGTACCTGGTTTGATTCGGGTTTATATTCTTGATCCGGATCCCTTTCAAAAGATCCTGATACACTCTCTGATGCACATTTGCATTCCAAAAACCTAGAGCCCTCAACTGCCACAAAGAACACAAACGCACACACAAAGGATGTAAAGAAAATTCTTTCAAAACATAACCCAGAAGATCAAATGACTTAAAAAACAAGAATTGGAGGCCAACAACAACAGAACTTACACTGAGAAATAGAGCTGACATGAACATGAAGATTGGAACTTTGCGGCAGAACCGGGAACTGAACTCGCTTTGGTAAACGAAAGCTATAATTGTTTTGCAATGGAACATGATTGATCAGGACGCCGGATCAAGAACTGACCAGTAGTTGAACTCATTTTTTTGTTTTCCTTTCTCGTTTTCAACGATGAATGAATGAAATGGTCTTTTTTCACCGGCACTTAAAACTATTATGGGAAGTAGCGTAGGGAAACATTTAACAACTCTGCTGGCGTAAAGCCAAAAGGGAAATAACAATTAAATAATTCACAATTTCCTTTAATCCTTATTAATATACCTCTTAATCACTGAGATTCTTTACCATACTTTTTTAATAATTGAGAAGTTCTAATTCTTTCCTTTTATCTTTTTTTTTTTGGGTGTTTTGTTGTTCACATTGTCCCAAACATTACTTAGTTTTTACTGCTGAGTCCTGACTGGATGTTCTGCAGAATCCTTGCTTTGTATGGCTCTTGCCCTGGTCTTAAAACTCCAGTTTCAAACCTTAAATCTTGACCGATGATTTCACAAGTCTGCTTAGCCTCCTTTTCTCATTCTTTGAAACACATATTAGCACAACAATTTCCTGTTAAATGTTAATTGTTAAAATAATTCGTCATTTGATGTCGTGATATATTGAATCCAACTTTGTTACAATTATTCTTCTCCTAAAACCTCAAATAATAATGAAGATTTTTTGTTCTTTTTCTCAGGCTCCCATAGCTTTTTGCATATCTGTTGCCACTGCTCCCTTCAAAATGTTAAATTTTCTATCATCCTTTCGCATCTCCACATCGTCAGGCCAAATGGGTTTCTGCATATTTTTGTTTGCAATAATTCTATGTTGTTTCATGTCTTCTTCCGGATCCATTGTATATTCCATTTTATAATTAGTCAACGCCTAGGCCATTGTTTCTCATGTTTGTTTTTTTGTCTCCAATCAGGTAATACCTATCATCACTTGATTAGAGGATAAAAAAAATTAATTAATTAATTAAATAAAATATATAAATTTCTCTAATCAAATAGTGACATGTGTCATCGTCTGATTAGATGATTAGATTTAATGAATAAATTGTAATTAGGGTTAAAATGATAGAATGTGCAAGTAGCATGGACTAATAATGAGGACCATTTGTGTCATTATACCAATTTTTAACTGTAATGTCACCTAAATAGTTGAATGGTCTGATTGACAAAATTAAAAGATCGATTGTCAAAAAATAATCAAACCTATAATTGGGTGGTCATGGATGTAGTTTAGCTAATAATTCTCAATTTAATACAATCACATTTTACGGTAATTACAAGTAGTATATGTTAATATTTTTTAACCCTTTGATAAATCTCACAGACCTTGCAACAAAACTACTCGAATTCAGATTTATTAGGATGAACATTATTCTCTTTTCTATGAGGATCACCCTTTCGAGAAGTAAAAGATGATGCTTGGGGCTGCAGTTGCTGCCTGCCTGCCATTCCATTCCATTCCATTAAACCACATATTAAAAAGTGTTTCATTCAAAGCACTGTCTATGGCACTTAACTTAGAAAGTGTTGAATCACATGGACGTGCAAAAAGATAAACCAAAAAGCACCCTCGAAAGCCAAAGGCATCAAGACAAGGTCCATTGGCCATGCTGCTAAGTTCTTCATATACGTTAAGCTAATCTGCATTAAATATTTAAACTAATTTTTGCTTTTTAGCTTTTCTTTCTGTACTTGTCTCTTGAACTTTGATTCATTCTTCTATGTTTTCTAACAGAAGCCTTGTATTCAGTCAAAAGCAACAAGACAACAGTCTCAAGTTAAACAAAGTACAAATTAAAACCCTTTAAAAATTAAAGTTGATATTTTTTATTTGCAGATACATGGAAAGAAGATATGAAAAGGGTTGCTGAAGCTTTGAAATGTAAACACTTTTAATGTTTTCCTTCTAAGATTTCAGCTTATAATGGAAAAATAAAGGAAATGGAAATAAATTTCAATCCTTATCTAACAGAATTTAATGATACAAAGGAACTTCAGTCCTCAATGCTACAAAAAGGAAAGAAAAGCACAACTCAGTCAACAAAAAAACAAAAAATTAAAGCCAAAGTCTAAAACCCTATACTTTTCTTCTTTTATTTGGTGGTGATTAAATTGAAAGGTAGGGGTTGGTGAGAGAGTAAATGCTTGCAATTTCATAGACAAAACCAAGGCCCCACCTTTACACGGTGGCCAGTGATCCAATACCACTTTGGGGATTTCAAGTATTTTACTTTTTTATACATCATAGTTAAAAATTAATGTTTTGTTTGGTGTGAATTTTTAAACGTAGTTGAAAATTTCAGTTTGAAATCAAATTAGGCACAAAAATATTCGTTTAAAATGTTTTTGTTAGGGATAGGGCCAAAAATTTATTTAAAGGTGTTATTTTTTAACAGTATTTAAAGAAAATTAATTATTTATAAAGAGATGTCATTTTATTTATAAAAGATATGTCCTTTATATATTTTAAAAAAAATTATATACAAATCATATAGGAAAACAAATTTTATATAAAATTTTAGGGTGTTATCGGATACTCCAATCTTCTATGTCCTTCCGTCCATACTTTTTGTGACCGTTCGGCATTATTTTTCCGTTCAACAAATGTTAGTTTGAAAAACATTGACGAACGGGCCATAAGAGATATGTATTGTTGTAATGGTGATTTAAGATGGATAGAAATGGACATGCCCACGGTTAAGCTTGGCAACAGTATAGATAGAAATATTTTTGGCTTAAATGAAAAATAAGTGCCCAAAGTATATTATTTTTGAACTTTAGGTGCCTAATTCAAAAGTTAAAATTTTAAGTGTCCGGCTGTTAAAAAAATTAAAAAAATATTATTCATTTAAAATGCGACACGTGTTATTTTTAATTTTTTAAATTATTTTTTGTTTAATAATTTAAACTTTTACAAAAAAAATCTTGAAATTAGAACATTTTCTAAAATAGTCCTTAATCCCTAAATCCTAAATGCTCAAATCCTCACTGCTGTCGCCGTCGTCGGCCCTACTTTTTCTGTCGCCGGACCCAGCCGACCATTTCCCTTCACCCGTCACCGGAAATCGACGAACGATGTGCGAATCGAACATTTCACGTCGAATGTAAAATAACCGCTCGATTCGCATACCGTTTGCCGATTTTCGACGACAGGAGGTGAGGGGAACTGGTCGGCTGGGTTCAACGACTGAAAGGGTGGGGCCGGCGACAACGACGGCGGCGGCAGCAGTGAGAATTTGAGGATTTAGGAACTGGTTTTAATATTTTTATAAATTTCGGGGTTTTAAAAAAATTAAATTTAAATTTTTTAAAATATATATTTTAAAAAAATCAATATTTTATGCTACGTGTCGCGTTTTAAATGGATAACGATTTTTTTAAAAGTCAGAAACCTAAAATTCTAACTTTTGAAACTTTAGGTACCTATTTTTATAAAAAAATACTTTAAATACTTAAAGTTCAAAAATAATATACTGTAGACACTTATTTTTATAGAATCCAATATTTTTCATTTATAGTTAAATTTGCTCACCTGTTTTCCTTTCCAGCCAAGACACATTCTTCGTATACATTTGTTCTCACTTGTTAGTCATCACCATTTTTATTACCTCTCTTTCTTCTGTCCAGAGTCTAGACCTGGAAGAGCAAAAAAAGTTGAGATTTTTAGCTCAAACCCAGAAAGAAAAAGGTGAGATCTTTGGTTCATTGAAGAAAGCGTGGGTTAAAATGGATTAATCTGTTGCTTTTTGTTGAGCAAATGTTAGTAAAAATGTTGTAGTAATGCCTAACAGTTAGACTCAATTTTCTAGCGTCCTTGCTGCTGTTTCGAGCATGAGAAAAATCCGTCGATTTAGAGTTTCCCATGCTTTGCTCTTCTGGATTCTTGCTTCTTTTGGAATCAGCACCCTCTTCACCATTTCTTCAGCTGCCACTGAAAAGGAAAACTTGCTCGAATTCAAAGGAAACATCACTGATGATCCTTACAATATCTTGAACTCCTGGGTCCCAAATGGCAACCCCTGTGTGGATTTCAGTGGTGTGTTCTGCAATCCACAAGGATTTATGGACAAGATTGTTTTGTGGAACACTAACCTCAGTGGTCAAGTGCTGGCTGCCTTGTCTGGTCTAAGCTCTCTCAGAGTCTTGACATTGTTTGGCAACAGGTTTTCAGGTAATCTCCCGCGAGAATTTTTACTGTTGCAAGCATTATGGAAGATCAATGTGAGTTCAAATGCATTATCTGGTTTCATACCAGACTTCATTGGTGACTTGCCTAACATTAGATTTCTTGATTTTTCAAAGAATGGTTATACAGGAGAGATTCCATTTGCTTTGTTTAGGAACTGTTACAAAACAAAGTACGTTTCTTTCGCGCATAATGGTCTTTCGGGTTCAATTCCGGGGTCCATTGTGAACTGTAGTAAGCTTGAAGGGTTTGATTTCTCGTTCAATAATCTTACTGGTGAATTGCCTTCTCTAATTTGCGATATCTTGGTATTGAAATATGTGTCTGTTGGTAGCAATGCATTAAGCGGCAGCGTGCTGGAAGAGATATCGAAATGCCAAAGCTTGCGAAGTTTGGATCTTAGCAGAAATTCATTCACGGGGTTGGCACCACTGGAAGTTCTTGAATTTAAGAACACTACTTATTTCAATGTTTCACATAACGAGTTCATTGGTGAGATTCCTGCTATCGGAATCTGTAGTGGGACATTGGAATTCATCGATGCTTCGTGGAATAGTTTGAGTGGCGAAATCCCAACAAGCATTTCAAACTGTAAGAACCTCAAAGTTTTGGACTTGGGGTTCAACAAGCTTAATGGGACCATACCAGTTAATAGTGGGGATTTGGAAAGGCTTTTGGCAATTAGCTTGGCTAATAATTCATTAAGTGGGACAATCCCTGCTGGATTCGGAAGCATTGAGTTGCTGCAGGTCTTGGATTTGCACAATCTCAACCTTGCTGGTGGAATTCCTGAGGATATAAGCAATTGCAGGTTTCTTCGTGAACTGTGAGTATACGATCTATCCTAATGTACTTCAGATTTTCTACGGCATTGCTTTGAATCAATTCTAAGAAAGTTCTGTCATGTTGCTGCAGGGATGTTTCTGTTAATATGCTAGAGGGACATATTCCTGATACCCTTTACAACATATCAAACCTGGAAGTTCTCGACTTGTCTCGCAACCGGCTGAATGGAAGTATCCCATCTAGTCTCGGGAACTTGTCAAAAATCCAATTGCTTGATCTCTCACAGAACTCACTTTCCGGGTCAATCCCCCCTTCACTAGGGAATTTGAATATATTAACTCACTTTAATCTTTCCTACAATAATCTATCCGGCATGATTCCTACTGATCAGACCATCCAGTCCTTCGGTGCATTAGCCTTTTCTAACAATCCTGGGCTCTGTGGTTCCCCTTTGGCATCCTGTTCCGGAACTGCCACGCCTGCCACATCTGGTAGAACCGAGGTCCTTAGTGTTTCTGCAATTGTGGCCATTGTTGCTGCTGCTGTGATCCTTACTGGGGTTTGTCTGGTAACCATCATGAACATCAGGGCCCGCAGGAGTAAAAAGCAGGAAGTGGCAGTGGTTGTTGAGAGCACACCACCAGGTTCATCAGATTCGAATGTTATAATCGGGGAAGTTGCTTCTCTTTAGCAAACGTTTGCCTTCTAAATACGAAGATTGGGAAGCTGGTTCCAAAGCTTTGCTTGACAAGAAGTATTTAATAGGTGGAGGGTCTATCGGAACAGTCTACAAAACTAGCTTTGAAAGAGGGATCTCAATTGCAGTAAAGAAGCTTGAGACTCTAGAGAGACTTGGAAACCAAGATGAATTTAAACAAGAAATCGGACGCCTAGGTAACCTCCAACATCAGAACTTGGTTGCTTTTCAAGGTTATTACTGGTCCTCTTCAATGCAGTTTATTTTATCTGAATTCATTTCGAATGGGAATCTTTACGATAATCTTCATGGAATGAATTACCCCGGTACTAGTTCAGGTGTTGGGAATACCGAACTAAATTGGTCTAGAAGGTTTCATATTGCCCTTGGAACTGCAAGAGCACTTTCTTACCTTCACCATGATTGTAGACCTCCAATTCTCCATCTCAACATCAAATCAACTAACATACTCTTAGACGAGAGCTATGAGGCCAAACTATCCGATTATGGGCTGGGAAAATTGCTTCCGGTTTTGGATAATTATGGTTTAACTAGATTTCACAATGCGGTAGGATATGTCGCACCGGAGTTGGCTCAAAGTTTGAGACTTGGTGAGAAATGTGACGTGTATAGCTTCGGAGTAATTCTTTTAGAACTAGTAACTGGGAGGAAACCACTAGAGAGTCCAACAGTAAACGAGGTGGTGATTTTGTGTGAATATGTTAGTGGATTGTTGGAGAGGAGTTCTGCTTCAGCTTGCTTCGATACAAGGTTGCGTGGTTTCGCGGAAAATGAATTAATACAGGTTATGAAGTTGGGCTTGATTTGTACATCAGAGGTTCCTTCAAGGAGACCTAGCATGGCTGAAGTTGTTCAAATTCTCGAGTACATCAGATCTGGAATCGAACCATAGTGAAGTTCAAAGAAATGCTAGATGTGATTAATACTGCAAAGGGGATAGAGTTGCCGCTGGTTAGAGAAAGAATAATAAACAAAGAAGGTTTTTTTTTTGGTATTCATTTGTGTATGCACCTGTTCAATTCTTTGGACCCTGAAAGCAAGCTCTAAAGTTGACATCAATGGCAGAAACAGTAGCATAGACAGTTTCCTTTATGTTTTCTGATATTAAGTAGTAAAGTCTCAATGCATAGCTCATTCAGCATTGCTGGAAAAGCTTACTGAAATTATCACAACATTTCAATACAAATCGCACCGGTCCTTTTCAAGTCAAGGACTACGACTTTTGAACCAGTGTATGCATCTGTTCAGTTCTTTGGACCCTGAAAGCAAGCTCTAAAGTTGACATCAATGGCAGAAACAGTAGCATAGACAGTTTCCTTTATGTTGTCTGATATTAAGTAGTAAAGTCTCAATGCACATTGCTGGAAAAGCTTACTGAAATTATCACAACATTTCAATACAAATCGCACCGGTCCTTTTCAAGTCGAGGACTACGACTTTTGAACCAGTGTCAAAAATCCGAGCTTTCGATCAAAAACAAATCTGCACATTATTTAAAATCATAGAATAAAATAATAGCATTACATCTATTCAATTTACAGGTTTCAGAAACTTTCCGAATCCGATCCATGACTACAGGGATATCTTTCTCTGTCAATGTAGTAAAACAGAAACGGAACCATCCAGGTTCAATACAATGACAAGAAGACCCTGGAGTTACATTGATCTTAGCAGTATTCAACAATTTATCCCACAGCTCAAGTTCTCCTTTCTTGCTGTAAGAGCGGATTAACCTGCTCATATCAGCCCAACAGTAGAAACCGCCACTACTCTTTATGCACTCGATGCCCAGTTTTTTTAACCCAGCCACGAACTGAGCATACATACTTTGAAGCCTCTCTCTGTTGATGGTAATTAATGTTTGAACAAATTTTGCATCAGATAGTATGGAGATGAGCAAACACTGGGTTGGACCTGAAACTGATGAGAACCTCGCCATCTTTTTAGCAGCAGCCAAAACCTCCTCGTTATGAGTAGATAACACCAACCCGAAAACCTGAAAGAGAAAGGTCTTTTGACAAACCATACACTACATGAACTCTTTTCCGATCAAAATCATCTGGGTCAAGGAGTTTTGCTATGCTCACAAATTCTTCATTTCCATGAGTAGAACCAGCCAACAGTTCATTAGAGACAATATGGATGTTTTTCTCTCTAGCAAAGTCTAGCAGGCTGTAAAGTGTTTCTCGGCTTATAAGATTGCCAACAGGGTTTGATATTACTATCCCACGCACTTTAAGTCCGCGTTTCTTTGCCTGGTCAAATGCTCGATCAAGAGCAGCTATACTTAAATTGAAGTTGTCCGCACTTCGGCAAGGAACGTGTATTATTTCCACCCCAGTTCGCCATTTTATATCCCTATCAAAACTGCAGATTTTGGTAGAAACATTAGTTTCCATGTTGGATAGTTGCTTACCAGAATGAAAACCGTCAAAATGGAGAGACATATTACCCAGGGTAATATGGTGTCGGAACAAGAAATGCATTTCCGGCATCTGCTAAGCACAGCTAAGCAGAAACTAAGAATCTCAATTGCAGGGGTCGCACCAGTGGTCAGCACTACCAGTGAAGGGTTGAAGGAAACATCTTTCTCCATGACTTGAGACGTGAATCCTGCTACAGCCTGCAAAGTAATGACAATTCAAAACACAAGCATTTAGAGTAGAAACTGTTTATTGACAAAAACAAAATATTTCCAGAAAGAATCATTGGACGAGGAGGACTTCCAACTATATCAGACATCTTGACTCACGCTGCATGCTAAATTTAAAATTTTACAAACAATTCATACTGGTTAAGTATTCTTCCAGCATATTATTTTAAGAGGTGAATTGAACTGCAAACTACAAGGCCTCACTGCATGTTACATGCTTTATTGTTTTTTATCCCTCTTCTATTGAAGATACAACACCTAACCAGAAGTCCTCTTCAAGTTCTATAAGGAACAGGCTTGGCTTGGCTCGTCTAGTGCCGGCCACCCGACAGCTGCAATCTACTCAGAACTCCGATAGTAAAACTCATATATACGTGTTTGCGACCTCACTCTCACTCTCACTCTCACTCGATTCCTCATAATACGAGCATTATACCCTTACTAAAATTTTGGCGCCACCAGTATTAACAAACACCATAAACAAGTAACCATAGCCATAAACAAGCAGTCCTTGTTAATTCCTTCCCTCACTAGCATCATGTGAACCATTTGATGTTTAAATACTACTTAAAAAAGAACCAACTGAAAAAACTGAAAGTCTGAAAGTGAATAGAGTGATAGCATTAAACTAAAGTACAAAAGAAAATAGAAAAGTTGAACATGTTTTCACAATGTTTACCACTTTGAACTCCATCAATCCATCAAAAGGCTGGTAAGTGGCAATCCTGCTGATGCTCAGCTCTTTCCCGTTTCTCAATATGGCTTGCTCCGCATTGTCTGCTAGCCAATGCTTAACCAAATCCAAAGACAACTGAAGAAAGAACAAATATATTAAAAAAAAGAACCATAAAGCATGTTAAAAATTATTTTAAAAAAGGTGAAAAGAACCTACCTTGTTTTCTGCTAAACCCAGCTGGATGACCCCATTTGGATTACTCAGTTCATCATATGGATCCTCCTTAGCCCGGCTCAATCCCACATAATACGGAGAATCCGCACCCTTTACGATCCCACTAACCCGACCCGAAACAGAGACGGGTCCACGCGGACTTCGCGGCGATAACAACCCCCGAGACAAATTACGTGTCAACCCAGGAAGCTCCGATAACCGTACGACGACGAACGGGGGGTTGGGTTTTGAGCCGAGGAATTCGAATTGTTCGGATCATCCGTGTCTTTACGGTGTCGCTTCAAATAGAATTGGAGAAAGTAAAAGAGCGCGCAAGGGATTACGGAGCCTAAAACTAAGCCCCCTCGTCCTTGAACAAGACCTTGTAGTGGAACTATCACTCTCATGGCAGCTCCACCTCCTCCTCCGGCTTTTTCCTTTTCGGTTTCGGGGCTCCGATTCCCGGAACAAAGGGTTTGTGCCATTGCAGTGAATTCATGGCCACATAACTTAAAAAGAGATAGAGATGGGAATAAAAAATATCACTCTCATGGCAGCTCCACCTCCTCCTCCAGCTTTTTCCTTTTCGGTTTCGGGGCTCCGATTCCCGGAACAAAGGGTTTGTGCCATTGCAGTGAATTCATGGCCACATAACTTAAAAAGAGATAGAGACGGGAATAAAAAATATGGGTTTTTCAGAGTTTTACGATTAATCTTTAATGGATTAACAAAAATAAAAGCTTGGTGCTATCTTGTGTGTCTCTTTTGATATTTCCTTTCCTTCAAACTTTGGGGGTTTGAGTTTTTTGAGGGGAATATGGGGAGACACAATCTTTCTGAGCCAGTCTTCGCTAGAAGAGGGGATTCTTCAGATTTTTTTGGGATTTAGCAGTTGTGATTTTCCGGAGGGAAAATCAATGTGAGTTTACTGCTATGGCCTTACTGTTTGTTTGGTGTCGTTTGGTGTCGTTTTAGGTGGGAATCTCAGCAAATTATTTTGAATTTCTCGGTTTGCTGCCAAGAATATAAGATAAACAGTTCCTCTGCACATGTTGGAACCAGTCTTGGATCTATCGTTGCTTGCAAATGCATTGTAACTTACTGTTTTTGACCTAATCTGAGCTATGAAATTCAAAAGGTATCTACTCATCTTAACTATGATCAATCTCCTTCATTTTCTCCAACGATGAACAATGGGTCAAGCTAAAAAACGACAAGTTTCGAAATCTATTCACGAACTAAAAATATTAGACTTTTTTAATAACATTTTCATTTTTTTGAGTTTTTTTGCAAGTTGAGGTTTATTTTTCTATATAAGTTTTTATTTTGGGATATAATATTAAAACTTATAAAATAAGTAAAAAAATTAATTAAAAATATTATCAAAAAATCTAATATTTTCGGTTTGAAAACAAATGTTAAAACTTATTAACTAATAGTTTCGGGAGCACAAATGAAGCAAATCTGTTTGCGAAAGGAAAAAAGTGAAACAAATCGGAAATCATTAATATTAGAAACTTCTGATCTGAAATTGAGTTGTGTGTTGGCTGACCAACCACCAATTAACCTAAAGACATGAAACATAACAATCATTCCCTAACCATGACCCTTTATTGCAGAAACGAAACCAAGAATCAAAATCAGAGGAGCAATATTAAATTAACATGTTCAGAATCTATTTTTTAGACATTACTAATAATGCCATATTATTTTATTTGATTTATATAATTTTTTATTAATTGATTTATATAGCTCGGATATAAGATTGTTGTGCTTTGTTAATGGAATGTGATGTTACTTAAAACACACTTTTTTATTAAGTTGACCTTGTAATAATTTTTTTGAACAATTGTAATAAGTTTTTTTTAAATAAAGGTAACCTCCGACATTAAATTTTAAAAAATATATATTGCTATAAAAATTTGTAGAGCTAATGGACTCTACCTAAATTTTAATTTAAAATTCTAATTTAATTAACATATTGAATAATATTATAAAATTATTTAATATGATTTAAACAAGCATATTATTTAAAATGTTTTTTATGATTGTTGTGACCTATTTTAGTCTGGGGCCATACTATCCATACCCAAAACAAGCCCACTAAAATTAACCAAATTGACCAGACCCAACCAACCCTTTTTGTTAAACCCAATCAAACTAAAATATCAAACCCATTACCTAAATACAAATCAAAACAGCCCAAACACAATACCTATATCCATAAACCAACCCAGACCCGGTTACAAACCCGACCCGGATGTAACAAAACCCTAAACCTAATCCTTTGTCAACCCTGGCCGTCAGTCCCTCACATTCCCCTGCACGAGGCCGCCACACGCAGCTCTTTGAATACCGCGTGGCTGCCACACGCATCACGAAGCCATTCCACCACCCACCTCTGACTGGCCATTTACATCACCACCCAATCCAAGCCGCCCTTGTCAGACTTGCAAAACAGAAGAAGAACAGAACATTATTAAGATCTGTAAAATCAAAGTAAAAAGTGGATGCAACTTGTAATATTTTTTCGGGTATAAATCAACCCTGAAACTGTTGTAATATTTTACGGCGGAAATTCGAAATAAAAAAAAACATAAAAACAAAAGAACGATCATTCAAAGCCTGTCCGAGTGCAAATCTTGTGGAGATTTCAATCAAGTAAAGGGGAAGGTAAAACCAACCTTCGTTTTTTGTTTTTGCAAAAAAATAAAAACATTTCGAATAATCCTAGATCTACACACATAGAGAACTTTTTTTAAAAAAATAACTACAAATACAGGCTTAGGATTAAAATATTAACCTTTGGGTGTATTTTAGGAGTCTCCGGCCGACGACGTTCCACGGCGGCGACCAGCCGGCTCCCAAGACCGGCAAAGAGGAGGTTGAGAGAATATATGAAGTTGGTTTTTATTTCAAAACTGAAAAATAAATTTTTTTGTTAAAAAATGAATATATAGGGCATTAAAACGGCGTCGTTTTTGGGCGTCCGAGTTCGACCCAAAACAATGCCATTTTGGTTGATACCGGTTGCAACCCGACTTGGGTGGGGATCCGCGTATAAAAATAAATGGGTAAAATACCCTTTCAACCCTTCCGCATGGGTTATTCACTCTCTAGGTCCTTGTATATTTAATTTTCTTTGCAATCCAGTCCCTAATCCTAATTAAATCAGCTTTAAATTGGTTAAATCACCATTTTAGTCCCTCTACATAAAAAAATAATTACAAAATAAGGTTGCCGCTTGGGAAATCACACTTTTAATCCCTGGAAGTTTTAAAAACTTTGCAATCAAGTCCTAAAATCAGTTTTAAACATTCTAAATGGAATAATTACGCGTCTGGTCCCTCGCTTTTGTAATCGTTTCAGTCTCGAACTCTTTCTTTTGCACTGTTTTTTATTTCGTCCCTTTATTATTATTTTTTATCTATATTTGAGGGGTTTTTTGTATTTGTTATGTATATAATATAGTATATTATATGTATGATGTATAAGTACATATATATTTATGTAACACATGTAATATACGACATACTAAATATGTATATAGTTACTTTATATAGTATTTGTGTAACATATATATAAGATATGTATAAGATATTATTTATGTATTTATGTATATGTTGATATATTATGTAGTATTTTATTTTTTTATTTTTTATTTCATATTTACATTATTTATATTAATTTTATATTATTTGTTATTTTACATAAATAGTATATATAATTTTTGCCCCCATTATCCAGATATTTCTATTGGGAGTGTCATCCCGGCCTCCGGGTGGCATCTCCCCTGAATGTCGTGGATACCAAGGCCAATTTTGAAATTATCCCACACATTTAATTATTTCTATCTATTTTTTTTTACTTTTTATTCACTATTTATTTATTTATTTTCTTTAATAATTATCGTATATAGTATTTTGCCTCACTATTCTGATATTTCTGCTGGGAGTGTCATCCCGGCCTCCGGGTGGCATCTCCTTTGAATGTCGTGAATACCAAGGCGGATTTAAACTATTATTCATTTTGGGAAAATAATCATTAAATTAAATCGAATTTTTGTTTTCCTTAAATAAATATAATGCGAACTTTTAGGTACCAATTTTGGGCGTAGTGGGGGTGCTAACCCTTCCCCACTCGTAACCAACTCCCGGACCCATCTCTGGTTATCTTTTCGGTGTTCGGCCTACCAAAAGTGGCCGGTGCAACTCCACCTTTCGTTTCTTTAAAGGAAAAAATAATTTAACGGTACTCTATTGGGAGTGTCATCCCGGTCTTCGGGTGTCATCTCCTTTGGTGCCACAAAGCATTTCAGCCTTATCCTAAAAAAAAATTGCTACAATGATATGAGTTGGTTTGATTGTTGATCATCAAATTTCACTTATATTTTCTAGGTAATACTCCGCCTTGTCAATCAAAAAAAATTCACTTATATTTTAAACTAACAAATTAATTAAAAACATATAATGGATGAAAGAGTAATGAAAAAAAAAATCAATATTATCCAAAATTCTCAGCCATAGAAACTTGGCATAACTGAATAATTTTGACAGTAATTTTATTGTTAATTTCTTCTTCACTTTTTATTTTGTATTTATCTGATGGATAATTCTAAGTAAATGACATGTAGCGCAATGTATAATTATTCGTATGTACCATTAACTGTTTTAATTAGAATTGAAATCTTAAGAACCAAAATTGTTATTATTTTCTTTTAGAATAAAATCATACCAATATATTTTTATATTACTTTTTTCAGTTTTTGTTTTATTTTTTAATTCAAAAAATAATTAAACTTTTATTAATACAATAATTCCTTCATTTACTTTAATTCCTCCATATTTGCACAATTCAACAATTTAATCATAATTCAAAAAATAAAATAAGATTAACCCTCACTATTTACACATTAATTCTATTTAGTCATATTTTTTATTTAAAATAATTTAACCCTAAACTCTAAACATGAAACCCTAAACCATATAATTGAAACAGTAAGCCCTAAACCCTAAAATTAAAACTAGAATCTCAAAAACCCTAAACCCAAATCTTAAACTTGAAACCCTAAACTCCAAAATTGATTCACTAAACCATAGACCCCTAATCCCTAAAATTAAAACTAGGAACTCAAAAACACTAAAGCCCAAACATTAAACTTGAAACCCTAAACTAATTTAAAATAATTTTTAGTGCGTTGGATTTCAAGTGCATAAAATATTTTAATTTATAAATCATAAATTGAAATTTGTGAAAAAACACATTTTCTATCACCAGTGCATAAAATATTTTCCATGTACTATTCGAATATGTTAAAAAACCAAACAGTAATAATATCTCGAACTCTTACATTATTTTGGTAATGTAAGATTCCCTCTAACCTAACGTCGCTAAATTACATTCATTAAGGGCTGCATTTCTTTTAGAAAATACAGCAAGAACAGTAATTTTGAAAAGTGTTTTTAGATTGTTTGACTAAAATGCTTGATATTGCTGTCAAAAAGTATTTTTAAGTAGATAAATTGTCTATTTTAAACATTTTTTTGAAAATATAAAAAGGATTAGTGATATAAATGAGGGTATATAAATAATTTTACTTAAAAATACTTTTAAAAAAATTAAAAGCTAAAAATTTTAGTTTTTAAAAGTACTTTTCAAACTAAAATAAAAAATGCTTTTAGCCTAAAAAAAATTACAGGTTTTTTTATTACTTTTCGTCTCAATCTAGTTTTTTAGCTCTAAAAATTGATTTGAAAAGTAATGCAAAACACGACTTAACTTGAGAAGGGTGATTATGGTTAAAACCTAAAAAAGGGGTGGAATTCGAACCAAAAGAAGTACGACGAATGGTTGAATTGAACCAAAAAAGGGGCGAATTAGTCTGAAGCGTGTAGTTGGAAAGTTGGACAAAGATGAAATGATAATGCAGAAAACCATGTCCATGAACGTTTGTCCTTTTTCTGGTTTTTAGGTCGATCGACGTTTGTCCTTTTTTGTTCTCAAATAAGCGTGTTTGGGGAAATATAGAAAAGAATCCGATGTAAACCAAGTGACAAGACACTACACCAGCATTGAATGTTATATCATTTAGGTTAAATTCTAACATTAGTCATTGATGTTTAGAAAGTTGTTTTAATATAATCACTGCATTGTGAAAAGTTCAATTATGTCACTACAGCAGCATTGAATGTTAAATCATTTAGGTTAAATTATGGACTGTAATTTAGGTGTTGCCTCAATATAGTCAATGAATTATAACAAGTTCAATTTTGTCATCAAATCTTTTGAATTGATTTTTGTTTGACACTAAATTAACAACATGGTGATATGACTACTACATTTTATGTTTTTCTATAAAATATTGTCAATTTTTTAATTGTCGGTTGTCGGTCGCTTGCATAACGTTATATTTTTATTTTGATACTCTACCATAAAAATTAACGGAGGGCCGATTATGAGAAAGAAAATGACACATGACTATGAAATATTTTTTATCACTATTAATTTAATTTTATCTATAACAATTAATTTTGATTTTGTGTATTTTTTATTGCAATTATATATTATCACTCCAAAAAATGTTAAATTAAATGAAGGGTAAAATTTATAAAATGGTCATTAAACTATCATAAAATGTTCATTTTAGTTATCGAACTTTTAAAAGGTATAAAATAGGTATTAAACTTTGGATTTTGTTACATAATGGGCATTAAGCAGCTAGATGATATTAACAGCTTAACAACGGGTTGATTGGGTAACTAAAGTAATGTATTAGTTGTTACATAATAGTCATTAAACTATTTAATTGTTACAGAACGATAAAATCATTATTTAACTGATACAAATAATCATTGAACTATTTAATTATTACAAAATGATCGTTGAACTATTTAATTATTACAAAATGATTGTTGAACTATTTAATTGTCATAAAATGTTTTGGTTTTTACATGTTATACCATATTTTTTGTTGTTATTGTTAGGGGTATGCAAAAAAAATCTGATCTGACCAATATGATCAATTTATCTATTGATCTGATCCGAAATTTTAGATATCTGATCTGTTTTATTATTTTTCAAATGATTCGGATCGGATATGTAAAAGTTTCTGATCAGAAACAAATAGTTATTTCACATTAGGATCTGATATCTGAAATCCAAAAATTCAATTTTTTTAGATATGAATCTTGTTATATTTGATATTTTTACTTGTTATATATGAAAAATTGAATTTTCTATTGATACAAATCTTGTTATCTTCAATAATATGTTGATTGTTATATTCAAAAATCCAAAAATTTTATAGATAGGACTGTCAAATTAAAAAAAATACTTAAATCAAGTCATGAATTTGGATATTCGGCGAATATCTGATCCAAATATTCAAATATATGAATATTTGATAGCTAAAAAATTGGATATTCGATTTTTTCAGATCGGATACCGATTGCTAAATTGTCGATCCGATTCGGATATCTAAAATTTCAGATCGGATCCGAAATCTTAAATGCACACCCCTAGTTGTTGTTGATTTCAAGAGACTTTGTTTCCAGAATCATTTCAAATGAAGAAGTGAACGATTTTTTGGTTTCCGATAACATTTCTTTGAAAAAAACTTTAATTCATTTCATTTAAAATATTCTTAGGAAAAAAACCCTTTAATTCATTTCAATTAGAAGGTTTTTGATAACAAAAAAACTCCTAATTTCTTTCATTTGAAATGTTTATGAAAGCACAATATTGAAATTAATAGCAAAAAGAACTTGCATCATAACATATAATAACCAACCATTTTTAATAATTAAATAGTTCAATGACCATTTTATAATAATTAAATAGTTTAATGATTATTTTGTAACAATTAAATAGTTTAATAACTATTTTGTAACATTTATAAAATTGAATAATTATTTTATAATAATTAATATGTTAATTAGTTGCCTAGTCAGCCTGGCTTTAGGCTACTAACGACATCTAACGACCCAGAGTCTATTTTATAACAAAATTCAAAGTTTAATATCTATTTTGTAACTTTTAAAAATTTAATGATCATAACAAACATTTTAGGATAGTTTAATGATCATTTGTAAATTTTACCATTTGTGAATTTTTCCTTATAAGTCTTGAATACCCTTTCTACCCTTCAAAAGTTTAGTTCTCCAGATTTGAATTCGTATCCGAGGGGACCCTCACTCCGCCCCAGTTCCAACCCTCTCCTACCAGACAAACGAATAAAACCGTTAGGGGCAATCTCGCAATTATCATCAAAACCCAATGGCAAAAGTCTACCAACGCCGAAATTTCAGTATCGTCATCTCGTCGCCCAAAGCCGCTGTAGTCGAACCCCGATAGCACTGCTTCTCACTTCGAAGAAAAAAAATTTCAAATCCAATTCACTCTTTTACCCTCTCCTCAAAATCCATCAACATAACGTTCAACCCTCAAAATTTCCATAAATTAGTAGGGACACTTTCGTCAAAAATTTGTTTAGTTGTTTTTAATAATTTTCAGAAGCCCATAATTTCAAATTTTGGATCGTTACAATACCTCGGCGCTATAAAAGAAAAAATTACCCCGCAGCCCGGAGTCCGGCTTCGCCAGCTTGTACCTTACGCTTTGGATGTTGTCCTTTGTTCTTCGTTTTTATTTGATCCATAAAAATTATTTTGGTTTGAATGCTACAGTAAAGTTGGCTCAACCGTAGTCATCGCCGTTACCAACTCAACCTCGCCGTTTCCAAGATTTATAGGGTTTCTAAGTGAAAACTGCTTTCAAAATTTCGGTGGAAATGGCGGTGGAGTTTAATTCCGGTTAGTTCAGGTGAAGTTAGAGCGGGCATTGTAGGCTGAGAAAAAGAGAGTGAGTTTCGGAGAGATAAAGTCCGGTTAGAGGGATGGAAGAAGATATAGAGATGGAGATAGAGCCAGTCTTCGAGGTGAGATCGATCGATCTTGATTACGAGTTTGATGCGGCTCGGTTCTTTGATTTCACGCGCGTGGAATCACCGGCGGAGGTCGGAGAAGCTGAACTTTGGTTCGAATCGGCGCCGACTTACCCTCCGTCTCGTCAGTATCTCTTTTGCTTAATGATGTTTGCTTGAAGCAAGAATTATTCACCAGTATTTTTTTTGTTAATTATCGTTTCTTCTTGTTTGATTAAAGAAAATATGCCGTTGAGATATTTTTCTTTCTTAAAAATAGAGTAATAATATCAATGATTGTCATTTCTTTATTTTCTTTTGGTTTGAAGCTTTTGTGACAAAGTTGGTTATGAGTGAAGAAAGTTTCCTGGAAAATGCGACTACATCCCCAAAGTGTGATGAAGAAGATACTAGTACACTACATGAAAGTGATCCCCAAAATGTAATGGCCTTGGAATTTTCAGATGTGGGTGCCATTAACAAAGGTACAGTTGGTAATATCTGGTGCTTTTGATTCTTTGAATTGGCTTTCAATTTAAAGAGCCGTGGAACTTGGTTCGGAAAAGACAGTCTTTGAGGCAAGCTTGTAGTTGTGCTTCTGCAGGCAATTGCATTAAGCTTGTGGTCCAGTGTCGTCTGTTTTAGAGTTCTTGGTTAAACCATTGATTAAAGAGGGGGGGATAGATCACTAAGAAAAATGGTTAAAAAGGGATGTTCATCTTTTGAAAACCTGGAAGTTGTGCTGGACTGATACTCTGATACTACCTTTTTTTAGGAAATGAAGGAACTAACAGAGGAATCTCCGCCAATATACAGAAAATTTTACAAAATGCTCTTAATCAATCATTGCAATTAACTACAGGTGACCAAGATAATTTTTGCAAAGTAGTTTTCAGTTTTATTTCTTGCTTCTCTCTTCAGTGATGTTGTTTTCTGATTGTTATTATTTTTGCCTTGTCTCATGTATTATGATTTTTTATCATTACTTCCTATACTTTTGCTCACTTCATTTGTTTTGTTCCCTTTCTCAGGCTTGACAACTTATAATCACTTACCCAGTGATAGATTAAAAGCTAAATCTAAGAGTGCAAAACCTAGGCAAAGGAGCTCAACTCTTATGAAACCTACTGCTAGCCAGTTAGCCAAACAAAATCACCCCCCTCAAGCTGCTACATCCAGGTAAGTCATGGAAATGTTGAACCGACTCCCCCCCTCCCCTAATTTTTCTACTCTCACAATCCAAGTACCTTACCTCTTGGAAATGATTACTTTCGGTTTCATATTCCTTCTAATGTAAAAAAGCATCCTAGTGTCAGTAAGTGGATTTATTTGTATGAAAGATTCTATAATAAAATGTATGTCTCGCGGTGGTGACTAATATCCTATTTAGCAACCATTACATCCTTAAAAATTAAGGCCTTTGTATTTGGTTTTCTATTATAGATTTCAGAAGCTACAGGCGCTAAATAGCAACGGAAGCCTAGGTAATTCTTCTGTGGTTGAAAGTCAAGCTGCCAAGAGGCAGAAGCTAGAGGGAGGTCTCTTGCGTAAGGTACATGAGTTTGTGAAATTTTCCGTATTCCCACTATGGTTGCTTGTACTGCTGGATTTCTCATGGAAGCTATTTGTATTGAATTTATTGCTTTTAAATTACAATTAAAAAAAGTAGTTTTATATTGTTGAAGAACCTTGCCTCTGAATGTTCTCAAATTGGCAACGAAAATGAGTGCATGTTATCATAAGGTCTTCCTATGGGTTGTGTTTTTCATATATGAAGTAACAGACCTATGATAACTGAGAATAAAGGCAAACTAGAGTCACATTAGATCAGTTTGGCATCTGGCTTCACTTTTCTTGCATTAGATATCTGACTTTGGTATTTGAAATTACGATTAATTTCTATTATTACTATGGTTCAATTACATGTTTATTGAATAAACATCTTATTTGGGCTAACTTTTGTTATGCATGGTAGGTTGATGAGGTGAAGCAGCAAACCACTTTGGTCCACAAGGCACCTAAAAAAGTATACCCCTGAATTATGTTTAGTTTTTGGGAGTCCAATTGGATCATAACCTGTGTTGCATCTGAGACATTCTGAGCTTTTCTTTCTGGTTATGCAGGAAGGTATCATACATAGAAATGCCATCAATACAAAGCTGAGGCTTACCGTTCCAAGGGAACCTGAGCTTGAAACAGCACACAGGGCTCAAAGAATACGGTTAGTTCATGTCACTATCTTTTACATATTGAGGCTCAAAGTAAGAGTATCCTTAACAAGCTGCTGGAGCAATGTTGTCTTCATTTCAGGCCTAAGAATGGTAGAGAGGAAGAGCTTGTTACATCTGTTACGCATAGATTCAAAGCACGCCCATTGAATAGAAAAGTTGGTACTTATGATGTTACAAAAGGGACTTCCTCCAAAGCTGATTTTATTGTACTTCTCTCCTCTCAAATATATGTTAACAATTTGCAGATTCTCGAGGGTCATTCATTGCCTGTTCCAAAAAAGAGTGTTCCAAAGTTGCCAGAGTTTCAAGTAAGGAATAAACTGCAGTTTCCTGCTTGTTCCTGAATTAATGGCATTTTGCAGAAGCATCAAAAGCAATTTTATTTTAGCAAAATGAGGTTTCTTTCCCTCCATACGTTGCTCAGATTACTTTCTCATTGCTCCTCAGGAATTTCACCTGAAGACATTGGAAAGAGCAGTGCAACTCTCATCAGCTGTATCCTCCTCCTCAATCCATACAAATGCTGCTGATAAGGTAACCGCCGATATTTTTATTTATCCCACTTTAAAATTTTCATATCTGGGTATCTGGTAAACTTCTGTCATTGCAGGGGATTGAGAAACTTCGTAATATTTCTGCTAATGACAATGGAACTAGAGAAGCCAGAAGGTAAATGCTTTAAAATTTAACTATCTAGACACCGATTTTATGCAGAATTTATGATATAGGTATCTAGCATACATGTATGCTTGTGCTAATTCTTTTGTATGTGGGCCCCTTTGTATATCTTAGTCTAAATTTTGTATTTAATCTGATAAAGGAGTGACTTTGGGTTTTTTCCTCTTATTTTGCTTTTTATTCCTTAGACCAAGTGTCATGGATGCCACTAGCCAGGATGTTTGTGACACAAAGTACAACTTCAAAGCCCGTCCTTTAAATAGGAAGGTAAAAAAAATAAATTGAATCAATGTATTGTGCACTTAAAAGCTTGAGCTAGGTATCAATGTTTTCGATCTAATGAGAATCTAATTTTTTATGCAGATATTTTCCAGTAAAGGTGATATTGGTGTTTTTCGGAATATAAAGAGGGAAACCACAGTGCCAGTGGTATAGCATGAAAGTTCTTTCCTCTTTTTATACATACTGAATTGTTTGAGATGATATTGTGTTTTGTCTATCATACAGGAATTTAATTTCCAAACCGAGAAGAGGGTTCCGCAAAAACCACCGGTCGAACTTTTCAGCAAGGTAAACCTTAACAAATGTCTCGTTTATGCTTAATCTGCACATCCATTTTCTCCAATCAACATTTGACGTGTTAGATATTTAGGGGGGGGGGTGTTGATTGCTTGGCATTTTTTTAATATACTCTTTTTCTGTCTATTCTATCTTCCAGCTATCTCTTACATCTGAGCTACAGCCAAGCAATGGATCTAAGATGAAGTTTCCTCGGCCTACCTTTATATCTACAAAGGTTATCCTGGTTTTATAACTCTATTTTCTGTTTTGTACTTGTAATCTTTCGATTTTTCTGTGTTATTCATATAATTGTTCTTTGATGTAAGGGCTCAAAAGAAAATAGATTCACTTCTTTCCAACCAGAACACGAGGCAAGTATCATAATTTCAGTACAGAAGTTTCATTAGCATCTTTTTAGGCCTACCAATTCTGTCTCTCCGTCCAATCCCCGTGTAATACATCTAAGTGCCATTTTCTTGTAGGCGAGGCATTTGACAAAGGAGAAAACACTTCTCTGGGGGAAATAATCACTGAAGTTGGTAATCAATTAAGCATAAGGTAACATTGGGGTCGTTAACACAACAATCTCTCTTTCGTCTTCCCTCGATTATTGTAGATTTTAGAGAATGAGTAACTCTACATGCAGATTATACAAGAGAGAGGGCATCCGCTAAAGTGAAGGCATGTTCCCTGATGATTTGCGACACCGACATCCAACTTAATATGCTGCTGCTGCTGTTGATTCAGGGTTTTGATGGATCAACATTTTGACAAGTGCATAGATCGACATATATTTGTTTTTCTTGTTACTGGAAATCAATCTTGACATCTAGAGGAACTATGTTAGATGTACTTTTGTGTGCGCCCATGCTTCTGGGTCACAAGACTCACAAAGTGCATAATATTACTCCCCAAAAAGGAACAAAAAATGTTACACATAGTTTACAGCCCGAACATGTTAGGTGTACTTTCTTACCCCTTTTATGACGTCTTTTTTGCAGCACCACAACAAATGTTAATGGGCATTAATTTATCTATCGTATTCGAGTCACCTTCGATCCTCTGCTTCTATGCTACTGCTTGTATTGTTTTCTTTTTTGTGAAGGGTCTGCTTGTACCAAACGAAGGCGTGCAAGAAGAGTTCGACATGAGTTATACAGACACAATTGCTGATGACAAGAGGTCCCCTTGCTTTAAAACCCAAGGATCCCATTCTCCAGGGCAAGGCTAAGGTGTTAAAAATACGGCCAACATAAATTCTTACTATTTTTGTAAGAATTTATGTAGGTTTGGGTAAGAATTTGTGTAACTATATAAATTTTTATCAACTGGGTAAGAAATTGTGTAGATTTTGCTTTAGGTAAAAATTTGTTATAACCTAAATTCTTATGCAAAAAGTAAGAATTTGTGTAAATTTTATCTTAAGTAAGATTTAAAAATTTTATCTTATGAGTAAAAATTTGTGTAAATTTTATTAACTGAATAATAATTTGTGTAGGAATTCGCCTTATTCTAGCTGCACCTTAGGGGCTCACCATATAACTACCATATTCTCCATACTTAGTTTCTGAATTATGATTCTGTTCCTTGTTGGAACACAGTTGCTTACGTACGAGGACGTAAAGGATTTGCTAATTTTGGCAAAATACATGATATGAAAATTGATTTCCTATTCGAGAAAAGAAAAAGTTGTTGAACACATTGTAATTCGGTTTGTCAAATTCTATTTTTAAACAAAAAAAAATTATTGAACCACTATTAGGGCTGACCAAAAATTAGCTAAATAATAATAATTTTTGGACAAAATTAGAAGTTGTCTTCTTATTAAAAAAAAGTCAACGTATGAATAAAAATAACATATTCTTTATAATTATTAATAGTCTTGTGTCTTTTCAAATAGATGTTATATTGATATAAAAATAAAGATAAATAAATTAATCTTACAAATTTTTTCGCAAATAGTTATGAACCATAGGTGACCATTGACTTTCTTTAATTATGAATGTTCCATGAAACGTTAAATTATTATCATTGATAAATAAAATTGTGTCGAAAAACAAATAAAAAATGTGCCAAAAGACATACGAAAGAAAACACTTCTATTACATACAAAAATAAAGAAATCAAAACAAAGATCATATTTATTTAAATTTAAGAAAAAAAAGAGGTGACGGCACTAAATCACCGTCTAGGAAACTTGAAGTCTAGAAAATTATCTTAAAGTTAAATAATCATTACTGTTTGCAAAAGAGGCTGGCAAATTACATGATTGATATAGGATAATTATTTTATCTATATATAGTCGAAACAAAAAGTTTTCACAAGCGTTTTAGTCTTAGGGATTAGAAGTTAAGGGTTTAAATTTATTGGTTTAGAATTGATGAGTTATGATTAAAATTTAGGGTTTATAAGTTAAAACCTAAATCTTTAATCATATTACTCTAACATCTAAACTCTAAATTCTAACAACATCTAAATTCTAAACTCATAAACCTAAACTCCTAACCTATAAACCCTAACTTCTAACCATATACCTTAAAACTAAGGTGTTTGTGAAAATTCTTTGTTTCCACCGCCTGTGTATCAAATATAAATCCAGTTGATATATACATAAAAGATGAAAATTATAATTAGAAATTGCATAATTGATATTCATAAACATAGCTGGCCGTTCTCATTGCGTCATTTTGAAATAGTCCACAAGTATCCTATATGAACAGCTCCAAAGGAAATTAAATATATTCTAAACCCTATTCGATTCTCGATTCTTTTGTACTCTCTTCCACCATATTTCCATGCCATTTGGCTCTGCCGACCTTGGCCGAATCACATATGCTGAAACCAACCAAATCTGCACCAGAAACTTTATAAGTAGGCTGCTTTTGAAACTCTTCAATGCCAAAATCTAAAGAACACAAACCATAGACGAGTCTAAAAGACAGTTTGCTTACACCAAAATGGCCTCTTCCAAGATCTTAATCATAGCCATTGTTGCTTTCTTTGCAGTTCCTTCAAGTCTGGCTACTGAGTTCACAGTTGGTGACGAGAAAGGATGGAGTCTCGACTTCGATTACCAAGGATGGGTGGCCGAAAAAGAATTTCGAGTCGGAGATAAGCTTGGTAAACTAATTACTAAAATTTCTCTGTCTATATACATATGTATACATATATATACATGTAAAGTTGCAATGATTTCAAAATCTTCATGCAGTTTTCAAGTATACACAAGGAGTTCATGACGTGCTTAAAGTTAATGGAACTGAGTTCCAACAATGTCGAGCTGCAAATGACAATATTCTTGCACTTACCACTGGGAATGATGTGATCACGCTTTCCGCTCCAGGAAGAAAATGGTACATTTGTAGTGTACCAGGGCACTGCGCTGCTCGGAACATGAAGCTTAGCATAACTGTGCTCGATCAAGTTGGATCTCCGGCTACTGCTCCGGCATCGCAGTCTGCTGCGATACGGAATGCTGGTTTTAGCTTTTATGGATGGATTGCTATCATGGTTTGCTTTGTTGGGTTGGTCTTTGTTTGATGTTTCAGTGCTGTTCTAAGATTGATTCCATGGTTGAACTGTTTTTTCAGTATTGAATTATTTAAATCCGGTATTTTTTTTATGAGAATTGGTTTGTGACAATGGATTTATATGATTATATATAAATCTTCTCTATTTTAAGCCTCATGATCAAGAATTTCTTTAGTGTTATAAAAATTACGACAACCATCACAATCTGATCGGGAAGCCAGAAAATTCTTAGGAGGGGCCAAATTGAATTATATATATATATTTTTTTTGGGGGGGGGGGGCAAGGTACAATTTTCCCATTGTACTAACTTGTAATTTCATGATTCTTTAAGGGGAATTTGAAAAAAAAATCTAGCCTTTTTAGGGATCAACTCCAACTCTATTAAATAACTATAATCAAAATCACTCATTACAACATATAAATCGAAATTTATTATTAAAATATATTTAACCATAGACTAATAAAACTATTCAAGATCCACGCATGATGGAACTTAAACCAACAACATAAAACCGAACTCAACCTAAAATCTCAAACTTGACAAGTTCAAGGGACAATTTGACTAAATTTGTTAAGTTCAGGGACCGTTTCATGTTTTAAGCCAAAAATTGAAAGGTAAACTACAAAAATAACCAGCTAACTGAGGTTCTATTTTGACCATCGATTAAAAAATAAAAATACATCAATCAAACTAACTGAGGTTCTATTTACTTTTGTCAATCAAATTATTTAACTATTTAAATATATCAATCAAGTCACTAACCATTAAAAAATAAAAATTTATATATATATACACTAATTGAATTACGATTTTTTATTTTTAATTAAAAACTAAAATTATTAATTAAGTTAAAAAAACACAATTTAATGATTATATGTAAAATCATAAAAATACAAAATACAGTAGAACCTCTATAAATTAATACTCGATAAATTAATAATCTCTCTAAAATAATATTTTTCGGTCCCGACTTGAGCCCAATATCTATAATAATTTTGGCAAATTAATAAGATAATAATTTTCTGAAAGACCATTTTATAAATTTATGGTCATTCAATATTATAAATTAATAATTCTATAAAATTACAAAGCTAAGTTAATAATTTCGACATTAATAAGATAATAATTTTCTAGAAGACCCTTATATAAATTTATGGTCCTTCAATATTATAAATTAATAATTCTATAAAATTACAAATATAAGTAGGACAACTTAATAAAATATGAATCTATTGTTGTTTGCTTCCTTCCGCGTAATTGGTTGCAAAAGCATTGTATCATCGTGAGTTTCATCTTCAATAGGATTTCAATAACACCAGCTACAATTTCTTTTAAACTTTGAACTTCTGAACATGTATCATTTTCACCTAGGTAATCCAATAAGTGATTGACATCCATTTTGCTGCGGTACCCAAGGCCAGTAATGTAGGTTCGTTGAATTGAAAAAAGTCTCTTTAAATTATTAATTTATCGATTACTTAATGCATCTTTAAATTAATAAAATTACGTGGTCATGACATTATTAATTTATAAAGATTTTACTGTATATTATCAAATCTATTTTTTTAAAATCTTACATTAACTATACTTTAAAATATATATCAAATGTTGTCAATTATAAATCAACTATTAGATTTTTTTTTTAACAATGAATCAACTATTAGTTTTTTTTTAATAATGAATCAACTATTAGATTTGTTCTAGTGGTTAAGGTGCCCCTACGCATCTATTAATTCTATGTTTGAGTCATTTATAACCCAATTTTTTTTTTTTTTTGGCATTAACTAGACTTTTAAAATATGGAGTATAACAATTAACAAATGTTGTAACCCATGTCTCAATTATAGCGCTTGGCTTAGTGGGAATGACATGTTCCTTATCCATGTATAACCCATGTTTAATTCTCAAATTGATAAAATGTATAAATGATAAAGACCAATTGTGTAATTATATCAATTTTTCAATTATTTTTTCGTTAACTTTTACTTTTTTTGTCCCATAAAAGTCTTTTTGTACCTTCTTTTTATTTTTTTAATAAAATAAATTTTAACTTTTCAATAATAAAATTGTCATTTTAATTATTTTACAACACATTTGTTACGCGAACTTTTTATTATTAAAAGCACCACTCCCATTACCGTAACCCCGAATCCGGTCATTCCCATCACGGTCACCGGACTCCTGAAGATCATAACCGATACAAACGCCGCCAATGCTGCTTTGGTGTTGCCCAACACCTGCAAAGTGAGGGCACCGGTATGCTTGGTAACCAAAAAGTTGGTCAAATTCACCAGATACGCCACCGTAGCATTCCCAAGCAACAAGAAAACAATGAAAGAATCACCTTAGCTTTCTCTAACGTGACTCTCGCAACGTTCCCTTCGATGTATAGAGTGAACGGTAACAAAATCACGGCGGCCATTGGCGCCATATACAGCAACAGGTTCATCGAATGTAGCTTCTCGGCTTCACTGGTTAACAAGATCCCTTGAACCACGGATTTCAACGCACGAACGGCGGTGGAACCGACGCAGACCAAGAAGCCAAAAAGGTTGAACAATGGCTCACTGTTGCTAGCCAATACGATCCCGAACACGACGGGCAGAAGCGCGAGATAAACCTCGGCGGATTCCTTCTTGCAAGTTATTAAGAAAGCGAAGATGGCGGTGAAGAAAGGCGTCGTGGCACCGATAGCTTGGTTAAACGAACCGGAATGTACCTTAAGTAAGTGTTCCCGTACACGACGGAGAAACAAAAGATGAGGCTCAAGGCAAAGATCTTGAGAAACTGTTTTCCCGACAAGATGTGTTGCCTTGGAACTATTTCGAGGAAGTTTATGGCTACGTAGCTGTAAGAAGAACACGAGATCATGTGGAGCATGGTGAGGAAGATTGGATAACGGTAGCCATAGAAGCTGAGGAGATACTTGTTGAGTAAAAGGACACCCATGTTGGACATGAACCAGGAAGCAATGATCAGTGCCGTTAAAAGGTTAGGAGAGAGATGGGATCCAACGGTGTTGATGCTGGTCCTAACGTCGGCAGTTGGGGTCCCCGGAATGTTCAAAACCTCATGGTCGGCGGCAGTGGGTGTTGAGTCCAGTCTTGGGTTGCTCATCCGCCTTGTAGTCCATGTCTGCGCTTCCACCATTTGGGATGACAGCAAAGTTAGGAACTTTGAAGCTTAAAGTCTCAAACTTTTGATGTTTCTTTGGGTTTTTTCCTCTCCCTCTCTCTCTCCAATTATAAAAAAGAACGATTTTCCTTCTACTTTTATTTATTTATTTTTACCAATTATTAATAGTTAATATTTTATTTAAATTAAGTATGATAGGAATATATTAAGAAATAATTCTCTTCGTCTAATTTATTTTATTCACAATATCATAATTTAAATTTTTTACTTTTATTTAAAACATTTTTTTGTCAAAATATTTAAGACATTTGATGTTTTATCTCATTGAAATATCTTATAATTGATAAGATACATTCTAATTGAAATATAATAAAAAATTGAAATTGTGCAGATTGATAAGTTTGACGTTTTATTACTTTATCTAATAAAAGATGTCTAATCATAATAATAAATTATATATATATATAATATTTATGTTAATTTTTTTAACAAGATTTATATTTATCTTTTTTTTAATGAGATTTATGTTAATCTTAAACCTATGCATCTGAGCATTTAAATGGATATATAATTCTTAAATCTCTACATCTAAAATATTATATAAGAAGTATTATTTTTTGTTTTGAAAAATATTTACGTACAATATTTTGAAATATTGCTAAATAAATGTCAAAAAATTAAAAACAAATTATTTTTGTAAAAAAAGTGAAACAATTCGAAATCGAAAGATATATGAAAAAAAATCAAAAATTGAAATGGTTCCAATCGAATTAAAATATAGAGTTTAATAAATGTAATGATCAAACTGAACTGATCCTACTCCTACTAGGCTACTACCACTTAATGGTGAAAATGCGTAAAAATCAAAGTATAAAATGAAAATATAAATGTATAAGTTTAATAATAATTTAACTTTTATAATAATAAATAAGTATAATAAAAAATAATTAGTTTATTTAAAATATATAATTATTTTTTTCACTAAAAAAAGAACGTTCTAAAATATAACGAGTTTACTTATTTTTTTAGGCCACGGCCCACGGGAAAACGTGGAGAAAACGCTCCAAATTACATCATTTACATGTCCTTCTTCTGCTGGGCATTGTTTAGATCTTGTAGACTTGTAGTCGTTTGGAGCCCAAACTCTTGTTTAGATCTCAACAGTGAGTTGGAACACGTTAGAAAGTGGAGCAAGATAGTTTTTAATTGATTTGATTTGATTTGACAACAGATTTAGGGAGATAAAAAATCGAAGGATTCTAAGTTATATTGATGGAATTCCGAGAACTTTTGGATGAAACGAACACAATATTCACGTTTTGACGGTAAAAAATACTTATTAAATGGGTCTGACTCGCTACGTCATCTACAGTTTCATTCAATAAAATTATCTTATTTTTTTAAGGTAAATTTTTACCTCTTTCTTATATATAATTAAATAGTGAATAATTATTTACCCCAATATTCTAAGTTCAAACAATCATAGGTAAACAAGTCAACAAATGACTTCAAATCATTTACCCATACATAGGTTGTTGAGAGAAAGAGAGCCGTGCAAGCTTAAAAAAGCAGAGGTACACAGAAGTTTAGCATATAATTCAACGACAGACACACATGACCAAAATCAACTGCAACTCCAAACATAATTCTCACTTCCCTTTTCACCAACCAACCCTCCTAACCTACAAACACCGCTAATGTCATTCCCATCCCCAAACATTACACCAAAAAGAGACCAACTAAACCAAAAGTTTTGCTCCTAAAATCCTTGAAACTGCAGTGAAGACTCAGGTTTTGGATTGCTTCCTCCAAGAACACTCTTGGGAGAGAATCCAATAAAGCCGGAAGATAGATTGCCGCCATTGTTACTGCTGCTATCCAGCTGCAGAGAAATAGAGAGGTTGGTGTCAACAGCATTTCCATGGCTACGACTACCGGTGGAGTTAGCTTCCACAAGCTTTCTTGAACGCTGGCGGCCTCTGTGCATGTGTCGCTCGCAGTATTTGTGATCCGCGACTGCTTCTTTGCTGCACCTCCATTTCTTCCCATCTGTTCGTCTGCATCTTCCCGGCTCCGGATCAACTCCATTCTTGTACTCCAAGTGCAATGACCCACAACCCAAATCTGGACCAACATCCAACAAAATAATTAACCAACAGAAAATATACACTAGGGAGATGGGTTTTAGGTACATAGTACATACATCCCGAGTAGAGTTGATAAGGGCTGCCGTGGAGGTGGATGCCACCAAGAGAACCGGCAACACTTTTCCAAATAGGGAGGAGAAGGTGATTAGGGACAGGCAGACCGGCTTCCATGTACTTGTAGATGAGAGATTGAAGATGTAGTTCCTGCAGTTGAAAAACTGTGAACCCGGTTGGTCTATGACTAGACCCACATCCGAGCGCGAGGCCTAGCCCGATTGGAGGCGACCCCTCTCCTCCTCCTCCACCACCCTCCATGTTCCGGGAATCACCCAAAATTGGAAGTCCAATCCCTGCAATAAAAAGGTAATTACCAATGCATGATAATCAAGTTTTTCTTTTAGAGTAAAAAGAGAGGGTATAAAGGAAGAATACCAAAGTCTGCAAAACGGGCAATCTTGAGAGGCGAGTGTTGAGGTTCCATTTCTTTGATATCGGTAAGGGAATAAATCAGAGAAAAGAAAAACAAAAGGGTCAAACTCAAAGCAGAGGTTTGCAGTATAGACTGCAACAAACACTGAATTAACAGAAGTAAAAGGGAAAAGAGATATACACACAGAGATTCTGAAACTTGCAGCAGGAAGAATAGACTTTTCAAGTCAGAGGTAGAGTGAATGGGGATGGGTGAGGGGAAGGAAATAAGGAAGGGTATCTTCTTAAATGAAAAATGAGTATTCTTTTTGGAGTTTATAAAACTGACAAATGCAGGAGATGACACCAGGCAAGCACGCCCCAGTTGTGTTGCTATGAATCCTTGTCCCTATCCAAGTATCCAACACAAAGAGAGAGAGTGTTCTGATATGTCAGGAAAACTCTGCAGGGTGTTTGCAGACACAAACGCGTATGTCAGGTCATGAATGGTGACAAGTAGAAAACTTGGGACCCGTGGAATATGACAAAGAGGACAGTCTACTTTTTTGTCCTTTTTTTACTTCTTATGAACAAGCAACAGTTTTGATGTTGCACTTAACACCAGATGATAGCGTGAGTAAAGGGTCTTAAAAATTTTGAAATGATCCATTCTGCTGCACCTGCAATGGCGCACATGAAGAGAGTGATGAGTAGGATTTGGTCAATAGTTGTGGTTTCGGATTTGGTTGATTTACCTCTGTGTTTTCTAGCCCATTTCTGGCATTAAGAAGACAGTTGAAACTTAAATGATATACATTGAATTCAACCTTCACTAATGCAACATACTCGTGTCAGCTGGCTATTGGCTTAGTTTGATGAACAACAGGTCAAAAAGAGAGGTCCGTGTTTTTACGAAAATTTAAAAAATCATGGCGTGGCCAGGAGATCTGATTGTGTTAGACTGACGTGATAATCAACTACGCGACACTAATTATTGGCTTTTTTATTGCTTAATTACGCAAAGAATTACTGGTTTAAATGTTTCACGCAACGCCAAGTAGACACTCATCTGGTCTGTAAAAGGCTCAAATCGGATCTTTTTAGCTTGTAGCAGAGACCCATTAGTCTGCAAAAGATTAAATGGCGATGCTTTGATGTGCAACATCATCTGGTCTAGATAATAATTCTCTCCTTTTGCAGAAATTATCATATTTACGCCATGAATGCTCGCTGATCCTTTTCTTCTTTGTGCTTGACATGTTTGATATTGTTTACGAGCATGAAACTTATAGAGATCTCCCATCGGCTAATTAGAACAAAGGCTTGTGCTAGTTAAACTTACAATTCCACTCTCCGGTAACCTCTTCTAGGTTGGTGATGAAAGACTCCTTAAGTGGCTCATGGTGATGGCACAAGGATTGAATTCAATGCAGGAGTTGAGTAATTAAAAAAAGAAAACTATACTATATTGTAGATTGAATTAAATCTACAATTAGCATACTAATACAAGGATCAATGGCATAATTTAATTTAACATATTTCACAACTACTACGGAATTTCAAAATCTGAAGAGTACATAGACTAAAAATGACCCGATTAAAGTACATTGT